>JAWNLT010000673.1:0-600000 GCA_035042145.1 Drosophila kokeensis | reverse complement strand
CTTTGTAAGTTATAAAAAATGATTCAAATTGGTTAGTTAAGTTAAAACAGAAATGTTCAATTTGAGAGTTTGTTCCCAACTATTTAACTTGCATATCAATCGCTCAATCGCTCAATCGATATGATTATTTATAATCAGAATAGTACAAAAGATTTTAATTCAATAGTTATTTTAAATAATTCCAATAATAATTTCAGTCAAGTTAAAATAGATATAGTCAATTTATTAGTCCATCTCCAAGTATTTTAGTCGCACACCAATCGATCAATCAAGATGATTTTTATTGTATATGTGTATATGTATATAATGCAATACAGGCACCAGGATCACGTAGACCGTCCCTAGCCGAGCTGATCCCCGATTGGCCGACGTTGCATCCGTTTCGCCGTGAGGAGGTGCGCTCCATTTATTCCGAGATACTTAATAAATTTATATAAATCGAAAATATATAAAAAAGAAAAAAAAAAAACTAAAAAAGATATTTAATAACTATACATATTTTTTGTCTGGTTGTGCAGCCGATTTTTGTCTTTTTCAAGTATGAGACTTTTAAGTAGGTTTCATTTACCTGAAAATAAGGGTACATCAGATGGCGATCGGTTCAGTTTTCCAATTTTCCAGTTAACTCTGATAATGGAATATATTTTCGTATTCTTGACTATCCGCATATTCTTTGCATTTGTATTTGCATTTTGTTTTTATTCCAAATTGGCACACGTACACACATACATATTGCTATACATACATTGAGAGAAAATCCAAATACTTTTTAGCTCATTGATTTTATTTTATTTTTTCAACATTCATGTGTTCTTTTTGATTAATTTGCCATCGGTTATCAGATTATATAATATATATATAATATATATATATATATATATAGATAATAGAATACGATATACGATATACGATATTCGATATACAAAGAAAATGAATCACATGGCTGCATTATGATGGATTTTGGTGTTTTAACAGTTATAAACATGCAGATCGGCATTTTTTTAACGATTAATTAAATCATTTAACTGTTAACCATTAAATAAAAAATAGCAGTCCATTTTGGGTACATCTAAAATGGAACTGCTAATTCAAATTGCTCCAATTTGTCTATACAAAGTGTTCACTAGCAATATACATTTTTTTTATTTCTTGAAATCAGAAGAATTTAAAATTGAAAACTAAAATTGGAAATTAAATAATATAATACTAAAAGACACTAGAATAAAAAAGTCCATAGAAGTCCATTAAAAGTTGTTTTATTAAAATGAAAGTTAGAAATTAAATACATAAAATAAAGATTCCTTGAAGTGGTTTAAAAAATTTAACATTTAAAACGATCCTTTTAAAACATTAAGTTTAATTGAAATAAAATGAAAGTAAAAGTAAATAAATTAAATATATGTTTGTGGCACGATGTGTAGACAGTTTTGAAAATATATAAATGCATATAGGTACGCAGGTACTTGCTAAACTAAAATTGCAAACATCTAATATCAAGCGAAATATTGTTTTTTGAATATTTTATTTCATTTTGCTAATGCAGCATTTTTCACTATATATATGCGACTATATAATTATATTATATGTATATATATAGTGTAATTATATTAGATGTAATCATAAGTCAGTACCTCCTAATTACCTACTGTAATAATGAATAGCACACAATTGGGACAATTGATAACGATTGATTGTTTCGATAATTGTGCTAGATATTATTAACTTTTGAGATTTGAACGCTAAATAATTGTATATCGATTTTTTATTGTCGTTTTGATGTCTTTACCCATTTTTGACAACGAAAAAACAAAAACAAAAAAATCAAATAACAACGATAATAATCGATAACTACGACAACACAGAAGGTAGAATCGTTCCTTAGTCCATTGATCGATCAGTTCGCTAAGGAGGGCAAGGATAAGAAGGTTGTATTTGAGGCGAGATTCAGCAAACCCAATTGCAAACCAAAATGGCTATTCCGCAAGGATGTAAGTATTAAAACAAATAATTCCCAATAAAATGGATATATTCTGCAGAGTCAGTTATATAAAATTGCGGTCAAAATAACAGAATTTATGGTGATCAAATTGAGACCCCTTCAAAAGCTTCAATATCAATGAATAAATTCATTAAAAAAAAAATTAAATATTATTTAGCTGAGAAAACCTTACTATTATTCCACCAGCAAACATAAAACTTAAATTGATAAGAACTTTACTTAATTGTTTGAAATAAATTTGATAGCTTTGCCAACTTTTAATGTTTACTTTTCTTCAATATTTAATTGCAAGTGCTTAAAATAAATGTTCATAATTTTTCAACAATATTTGGGGTATATGTAGTTATTTTGACCGCAGGTGTATTGTCGTACAGTTATTAACATTATAATATATTAAATTATATATCTCTTAATAGGAAGTTTTCACAGGCAGCAAGTTCAAGTTCAAGCAGGAGAATGACACATATCAATTAATTATCACCGGACCCAAAGTCGATGATACGGGCAAGTATACAATTGAAATCGGTGGCGTCTTCAGCACTGCATTCCTCAACGTTGAGGAGGCAGATCCTTCGTATACCTTTACCAAACCACTCAAGAAGAAGTTGGAAGGATTCACGAGGCACGAGACGACTTTGGAGTGTTCTGTTAGCAGCAGCATGGCTAATGTGCATTGGTTCAAGGAGAATACAAAAATTGAATCGGATGATCCTCGCTTCTTGATCTCCAAGGATATCAATGGTAATCTCAAGCTGATTATCAAGGAGTCCGTGCTCGACGATTCCGGCCAATATAGATGTCAATTGGACAAACAGCCGGATAAGACGGAATGTGCACTCAAAATTATCGAATATCCGTATAAATTTGTCAAGGTTTTGAAATCGCAGCAGTGCATCGAGAAGGATACAATTACTTTGGCCTGTGAGCTGGATGATGCCCAGGGCGATGTGCAGTGGTTCCGAAACGATGAGGAAATTAAACCCGACAAACGCATGCAGGTCATCAAGGATGGCCGCAAACGTAAGCTAGTCATCAAGGACTGTAAGGTCACCGATGCAGGACAATTCAAATGCACAACGAATGCCGATAAGACAGACGCCGAAATCATCATCAACTGTAAGTACACCTTTTCATAACACATAAAATTAATAAATATATATATATATATTTATATATGTATATATAAACTGTGAGTAAACGTATTGATAATAAGTAATATATATATATAAATAAATACATATTTGCTTGGTAATAAAAAGACGCAGCAAAACAAAAAGCGAAACTTACAGATTTTGGTGTTAATTAACAAATGACAATTTAAAAAATAAATATAAAAAAGTCATGTAATAAGTATATTAACTGTTGTCTGAAATCGTATTCCAATCAAGATCAAAATCGCTTTAATAAGAAGCTCAAGGACACGGATGCCGTGGAGCGTGAGAAACTCGTGCTCGAGGTGGAGCTGCAGGATCAAACAGCGCCCTGCGACTGGAAATTCAATGGGGAGCCTATTGTACCCAACGAGCGCATAGAAATTAAGAATTTAGGCGGTGGCAAACACCAGTTGGTGTTTAACAACTTGGAATTAACGGACATGGGTGAAATTACCTGTGAATCGGGTCAGCTGAGCTCGAGTTGTAAGTTATCGGTGCGCAAGGGCGAGAGCAGACCAAACATCGATTGTCCCGATGACTTTGCGGGGCCGATAAGTGCGCCAGTTATCGTCGAGGTACCATACAAAGGTAACAAAAATACTAAAAGAAAATAAAAAGTATTTAAATGTGAATTAAATTTAAAATTTAATATTTTTGATATTTTTAAAAATTTTTGAAAATTTATAAATTTCAGTTAGCGGCACAAAACAATCGCCCGTAGAGGCCAAATTGATCAAGGATGGCAAACCGTTGCCCGTCAAGGATGTTGAGGTCGCTATCACCGATGACAAGGTCACGTTTAAGATTAAAAAACCATCACGTGATTTATCAGGACCCTATCAAATAAAGTTATCGAATGCACAAGGTGAAGATTCAAAGGATGTGAATATAATATGCCAGGATGCGCCAACGCCACCCCAGGACGTGGATGTCACGGACATTTATCAGACATCCTGCGTGGTGAAGTTTAAGAAACCGGAAGATGATGGCGGCACGCCGATAACCAAATATGTTATCGAACGGCAAGATTTGAGCAAGAAACAGGGCTGGGAGCCTGTCGCTGAGGTTCTGCCGGAGGAGCCATGTCTCAAGAAAATTGAGGACCTGGTGCCAAAGAAACAATACAGATTCCGTATACGTGCTGTGAATAAGATCGGTCCCTCAGATCCGGCCACATTTAAGAGCTCGATACTCGCCAAAGATCCTTGGGACGAGCCGGGCAAACCCAAAGACGTTGATCTAACCGATTGGGACAAGGATCATGCGGACTTGAAATGGGAGGCACCCGATAGCGATGGCGGTGATCCCATCACAGCTTATATTGTGGAATATAAAGAGAAATTCTCCAACGATTGGGTTGCGGGAAAAGAGGTGCCTGGAGATGCCCGGGTGGCTACGGTGGATGGGCTGAAGGAGGGGCAACAGTACGAATTCCGAGTCCGTGCTGTTAATCGAGCCGGGCCCGGTGAACCCAGTGACAAGACAAAGGCCATCATTGCCAAATGCCGTTTCGTCAAGCCGTTCCTCGTCGGAGATGGTCTCAAGAATATCACAGTTAAAAAGGGTCAAACTGTACGCTATGATATTAAATACGATGGTGAACCGGAACCGGCAGCGAGCTGGTTCAAGTCGAATGAACCACTTAAATTTGATAATCAACGCATTTGCTTGGAGCAACTCGAGCGCAACTCAGCAATGACCATAAAGAAAGCCGTTCGCAACGATACGGGCAAGTATAAATTGGTATTGAGCAATACTTCCGGCACCATTGAATCAGAGGGCCAGGTCGTCGTCCTGGATCGTCCTTTGGCGCCGGGCGGCCCCTTCGAGCCGGAGGAGGTACGCGCAAATCACATCAAGATGAAGTGGAAACGCCCTGCCGACGATGGTGGCTGCGAGATAACAGGCTATGCCCTGGAGCGCATGGATGAGGAGACGGGTCGTTGGATACCCGCCGGGGAGGTGGGACCCGATGACACCTCCTTCGATTTCAAGGGTCTGACGCCGAACAAGAAGTATAAGTTCCGTGTCAAGGCCATCAACAAGGAGGGTGAATCTGAGCCACTGGAAACAACGGATGCCATTGTAGCCAAAAATCCCTATGATCCACCAAGTCCACCCAGTCAACCTGTCATCGATGACTATGATAATAAGAGTGTTCTGCTCAAGTGGAAGCGACCTCCTTCGGATGGTGGTCGCCCGATTACTCATTATGTTGTCGAGGTAAAGGATAAATTCTCCCCCACTTGGAGTGAGGTGGCCAAAACGGAAGATCCCACACCGGAGTGTAAGGTTGAGGGTCTCAAGGAGAAAATGGTTTATCAGTTCCGTGTGCGGGCCGTGAATAAAGCGGGAGCCTCGGAACCGTCACAGCCCACCGATAATCATCTGTGCAAGCACAAGAATCGTAAGTTCTATCTATCTATATATTTATATATGTATATTTAGCTTGAGCCAAGTTCACGCATTTTATAATCTTAGTAAGTTAATATTTATTCTTTATTGAAGCATCATTCTTTTAAGTAGCCTGTACCCATTACAATAGTGCGAGGAGAGTACATACATTATTGAAGAGCACTGCTGAAAACTTCATTATTTATTTTTGATTTTAACTAATTTTATACTGACAAGTTTAGTTTGTTATTTATATACTCATGGAAGATTGAATGCGTCCATTCAGTCAGCTGTGGAGCTGGAAACTTCTTTTTTTTCTTATTAATTTATTTATTATATTTATGTTTATTTCATATATGTGAATAATTTCATTTATTTTGTATATTGTATTTATTTTTCTTTTAATTAATTCATTTTATTTTAATTATTTTATTTAACTTATTTTATTTAATTCATTAATTCTTTAATTTTTTTATTTCATTTTGTTTATGTATGTTTTTTATTTCACTTTCTTCATTTATTTAATTTTTTTTTGTTTATTAATTGTGTGCTAAAAATACTTAAATTCAAATATAGTGTTAGTATTTTTTTATTAATTTAATTGTTTTTGTAAAATCTATAAAAAATTTGCTCCGCACTTTTGGGTAGAGGATATTTCGCATTCGAGCACTCTCGATTGAAGCTTTGGCTTTGGCTTAACATATTTTCAATGCTTTTGTAGTATACAATTATTGCTTTCAGTTCAACATTTGCTTCATCTCAAATTTTTGTTAATATCATAAAAAAACAAATAATGAAAACTTGATTAAAAATACTGAATTCAACATTTGCCCAATAAAAATTCTTGTAAGTACCATAATTAAAAATCAAAATTACAATTACAAGTACAGCTAAAAATAATATATTTAAAAAGATAAATAACTAAAAAGATAAAACTACTACACACTATTTTCATTAATGCACATAGATTTTTTGTAGCAGTGCATTTAAAACAATTAACACTGAGACTTAATTTAAGTCTTGAAATACTCCATTTTTGAACAACGCATCGTTTTGCATTTGCTTACGCGAAATTTAAAATTTCCTCATTTGGACTGAAACAATTTTTTTGCACCACAGTTGTTTATATATATATATATTTATTATGTATTATATTTACTATATATATTATAAATATATAGTAAAGCCACAGATTGATCGATCGACATTCAAGCGGGTGACCATCAAAAGTGGTCGCACCCACAAATGGTCCGTGGATGTTACGGGTGAACCCGTACCGGAATTGCACTGGAGTTGGCGCGATGATATACCTTTAACCACAGGAGATAGGATCAGTATCGAAAATATTGATTATCATACCGAATTTGTAATAACAAATCTGAAGCGTAACGATAGTGGTTTCTATACCCTAAAGGCAGAAAATCGCAACGGTGTCGATCGCGAGACTGTTGAGCTGGTTGTGCTGGGCAAACCCAGTTCGCCGAAGGGTCCCCTCGCTGTAAGCGATGTGACCGCAACGGGTTGCAAGCTTCAGTGGAAGAAACCCGAGGATGATGGCGGTGTGCCCATCAAGGAATACGTTATCGAGAAAATGGACACGGCCACGGGTAAATGGGTGCGAGTGGGTCGCTCACCGGGTGAGAAGGAACCTCCCAGTTTCGATGTGACCGGCTTGAATCCTGGCTCGGAGTACATGTTCCGTGTCTCCGCTGTAAATGAGGAAGGTGAATCGGAACCGTTGACTACATTGGTGGGCATTGTGGCCAAGGATCCGTTTAATGAGCCCAATAAACCGGGTACTCCCGAAGTTACGGACTATGACAATCAGAGTGTCAGCTTGAAGTGGACGGCGCCCAATAATGATGGTGGTGCTCCCATTCAGAAGTACATTATCGAGAAGAAGGACAAGAACAAGCCGGAGTGGGAGAAGGCCTTGGAGATACCAGGTGATCAGCTGGAGGCAACTGTGGCCGGTCTGCAGGAGTATGGGGAATACCAGTTCCGTGTGATTGCCGTGAACAAAGCGGGTCCATCGCCTCCATCCGATGCAAGTGTGCCTCAGATTGTGAAGTACAAGAAATGTAAGTATAGAATATTGAAGATAGGTATATTTACAGAGAACAGAACATAGAAGATATATAATAAGGATTGAAGATTAAAGATCCTTAAGCATGAAATATACACAATTATAATATAATAATAATAATTAGAAACATCAGCTTTAAAACCAACTAGTATAAAGATTTAGATCTTTTAGTAATCATTGTAATATATTAATAAATAACTAACCTGACAGAGTTATTGTCTTTTGGGGTTGTCGTAGATGAAGGATGAAATCTATAATACCTAATTAAACAAGTAAGACTGTTGTAGTCGAGTCAATATATGTATATATATAAGTAGTATACCCAATTAAAAACTAATTTATAATTTGAGTATCTCTGAAAAATGTAATTTCGTATCTTCCTCTCGCTAATTCTCCACATTCTCTCGGTCTTTGTTTCCCCCACGTACAGTAAAGCCTCGCATTGACAGAACCAACCTGAAACCGCTGCTAATACGCGCTGGCAAACCCATTAAATACGATGTAAACGTACGAGGCGAGCCCGTGCCGACGATTATCTGGTATCAGAACGACAAGGAGCTCAAACCGGAGGAGTTGCCGAGCAACATCGAAATCCAAAATATACCCCATAATACAAAGATAGCGATTATCGATACTGTGCGCAAACATACCGGCACCTATAAAATCCGAGCCGTAAACGAGCACGGTGAAGATGAGGCAACCGTTGAGGTCAATGTGCTGGGACCACCCGGTAAACCGAAAGGTCCTCTGGCCGTCAAGGATATTACGAAGGATAGTTGTAAATTGAAGTGGCAGAAGCCGGAAGATGATGGCGGGAAACCAATAACCAGTTATCAGGTGGAGAAATTCGATAAGAAACAGGGTCGTTGGGTGCCTGTCGGTCGAACCTCGGGCAATGATACCGAACTTGATGTCAAGGGCCTGCAGGAGGGCCATGAGTATCAGTTTCGGGTCAGGGCCATCAATGAGGAGGGCGAATCCGAGCCCCTGGAGACCGATGGCAGCATTGTGGCGAAAAATCCCTATGATGCTGCCTCAAAGCCAGGCACACCCAAAATTGATGATTATAATGAGCATATGGTTAAATTGAAATGGGAGCCGCCGAAAGATGATGGCGGTGCACCGATTTCCGGTTATATAATCGAAAAGAAGGATAAATTCTCGCCCATATGGGATGAAGTGCTCACCACAAATGTAAGTATGCATTATGATGGGGTTTTAGGAAAGGATCATAGCAATAAACCTTATATTGATCAATAATAATAATAATAATATAATCAATTAAATAATTTAATAGTAATTTCAATAATTAATTAATTAATTAACAGATATTTATATTATTTTCAATAGTTGAAATAATTAAATAACAATTTAAATATCTATTATTTAATTATTTCAACTACTTTTTAAATAATAGAATACAATATATATGATAGTTTAAGCAATTAAATAACTTAAATACTAAATTAACAAATTAAATATAAATTTTTAAAAATTAAATAGTAATTTAATTAATTAAAGAATAATTTAAATAATAATAAAAAAATAAATACATAAGTCGTATATTAAATAAATAAACAATAACAAATTAATAAATAATTTAAATAATTAAATAACAAATTAAAAAATAATTTAAATAATTAAATAAATTATTTATTTAGAGCCCTACACCCGAGGCAACTGTCGATGGCCTTACCGAGGGCAATGTGTATCAGTTCCGTGTACGGGCCCTCAACAAGGCCGGACCCAGTGAACCCAGCGACGCAACCGAACCGCATTTGGCCAAGCCCAGAAATCGTAAGAAATAACCAAATAATTTTTTTTACAGCTGTTTTAAAAATTAAATGCCAATTTATAAATTTTTGCTAATTTTATTCCTTTATTTTACTATTATTATTTTGGTATGTATACTCAAAAATTCTTGATTTTATGTTGAGCCAAAGCTTATTATTAGATTTCTGATGCTTATATTTATAATAATTATTTATTATAATTATTTTTAATAAAATCTGTACTTTTCTATAGTCAAACCGAGCATAAATCGCGAGAAAATGAAACCGATCAAGGTGCGTGCGGGTCAAACTGTTAAATTCGATGTGGATGTCAAGGGTGAACCAGCACCAACTTTGACCTGGTACTTCAAGGAGAGGGACCTCACGCCCAGTGGACAAGTGCGACTGGACAATGAGGATTACAATACAAAGTTGACGCTGTTGGATCCAGCTCGAAAAGATAGTGGCATCTACAAACTAAAAGCGGAGAACATTAATGGTGTCGATGAGGCCGAAGTGGAAGTGATTATCCTGGATAAACCTGGCAAACCGGAGGGTCCTTTGGAAGTTTCCGATATACACAAGACTGGCTGCAAATTGCAGTGGAAGAAACCGAAAGATGATGGTGGTGTTCCCATTACGGGTTATGCTGTTGAGAAAATGGATACGGCTACGGGTAAATGGGTGCCAGTTGGCACCGTTGATCCCGCCAAGACAGAGCTCGAAGTGAAGGGTCTCGATCCCAATCATCGTTATCAGTTCCGTGTGAAGGCCATCAACGAAGAGGGTGAATCGGAACCACTCGAGACCGAGTCAGCAATCACTGCCAAGAATCCATTTGATCCTTCGGCACCGCCTGGTCTGCCTGAGATTGAGGATTGGGATGAGCATCATGTGAAATTAAAATGGGAACCACCCATTCGTGATGGTGGCTCTCCCATTACCAACTATATCATTGAGGTAATGGATAAGGATTCTGGTGAGTTCGTTAAGGCCGCCGAAACGGAGGGACCCATCTGCAAGGGTGTCGTCAAGAAACTGGAGGAGGGCCAACAGTACAAGTTCCGAGTGCGTGCGGTGAACAAAGCGGGCCCCTCGGAACCATCCGAGCAGACCAATTGGCATACAGCCAAGCCACGTTTCCGTAAGTGTTGACGAGACCTTTGACCTTTGTGGTTAGTAACTTAGACTAAACTCTCTACCTCTATCTGTGTCTCTTCAACAGTTAAACCCCACATTGATCGCACCAACTTGAAACCCGTCATAGTCAAGGCAGGCCTCTCCATCAGTCTGGACATAAATGTGAAGGGTGAACCTGCACCAAAGATTGAGTGGACCTTCAATGGTTTGCCCGTTGTGAGTGATGAGGAGGGCATTAAGATCGATAGCGTCGATTACAATACAAAATTCTTTGTAATGCGTGCCAAACGTCCACAAAGCGGTAAATACACCATCAAAGCCAGCAATGAGGTTGGTGAAGATGTGGCCGAATTGGACGTCTCTGTGCTGGGTAAACCCGGCAAGCCAAAGGGTCCACTCCAAGTGAATGATATCACCAAGCACAGCTGCAAGCTGAAGTGGGAGAAACCCGAGGATGATGGCGGTGCACCCATCGATTACTATGAGATAGAGAAACTTGATCCACATACGGGCCAATGGTTGCCGTGCGGCAAGAGTTCCGAACCGGAAGCCAAGGTCATTGGTCTGCACGAGGGCAAACCGTATAAGTTCCGCGTGCGCGCCGTGAACAAGGAGGGCGAATCGGAACCACTAGAAACAGAGAAACCCATCATTGCCAAGAATCCGTTCGATGAGCCGGACAAGCCCGGTCGTCCCGAACCCACAAATTGGGATAAGGATTTCGTCGATCTGGCTTGGGATCCGCCCAAAAACGATGGTGGTGCTCCCATACAAAAATACGTTATTCAAATGCGCGATAAGTCTGGCAGGGCTTGGGTTGATGCCGCCACAGTGCCGGGTGATAAGACTAAAGGTACTGTGACTGGCGTGGAAGAGGGACACGAATACGAATTCCGAGTTGTGGCCGTAAATAAGGCCGGTCCCAGTGAACCCAGCGATGTGTCCAAGTCGGTGGTGGCCAAGCCACGATTCCTAGCGCCACACATCGATCGCAAGAATCTGCAGAAAAAGATAATGCGTAGCGGTCAAATGCTACACATGGATGCGGCAGTAAAAGCTGAGCCCCCGGCAAAGATAATATGGACCTACAACGGGGCTGAGATCAAATCCGGTGAACACATCAAAATCGAGAATGAGGAATATAAAACGACATTTATAATGCCGAAAGTGAAGCGTGCCGACAAGGGTACCTATATTGTTACGGCTAAGAACGATTCCGGCGTAGATACCGTTGAGGTAGAGCTAGAGGTGCTCTGCAAGCCTAGCAAGCCAAAGGGTCCGCTGGCAGTCAGCGATGTAAAAGCGGAGAGTGTCCATCTGAAATGGGATAAGCCCGATGATGATGGCGGTGAACCCATCGAACATTATGTTGTGGAGCGCATGGATACGGAAACGGGTCGTTGGGTGCCTGTGTTAACCACGAAAACGCCGGAAGCCGATGTTACGGGTCTTACCGAGGGCAAGGAGTATCTATTCCGCGTGAAGGCCGTAAATAGCGAAGGTGAATCGGAACCACTCGTAACGGACATACCCGTTACGGCTAAGAATCCATACGATGCAGCGGATACGCCCGGAAAACCCCAGATTACGGACTGGTCGGCGAATCATGCGGATCTCAAGTGGCGTGCACCAGATGATGATGGTGGTGCTCCGATCACTGGGTATATCGTTGAGAAGAAGGACAACAATACAGGCAAATGGCAAAAGGTGCTCGAGACAAATACGCCGGATTGCAAGGCAAGGGTCAACGATCTGATAGAGGGCACCAAATACCAATTCCGCGTGAAGGCCGTAAATAAAGCTGGACAAAGTAAACCTTCCGAGGCATCTGATCAAATGACTGCCAAGGATCGGTTTGCACCTCCCAAAATCGATAGAACTAATATTAAAGATATCACAGTTAAGGCCGGACAACATATACGTTATGATATCAAGGTATCCGGTGAACCACCCGCAACAAAGACCTGGTTCCACAACAAGGCACGCATTAGCGAAGATGATTTCAACATCGACATGGAACCCTACCGCACAAAGTTAGCTGTACCCTTTGCCAAACGAATGCATACCGGAAAATATACAATTAAGGCGGAAAATGACTCCGGACACGATGAGGCCTCGTTTGAGGTGACAGTGCTCGATAAACCTGCACCACCCGAGGGTCCTTTGCGGGTCACCGATGTGCACAAGGAGGGCTGCAAGCTAAAGTGGAATCCACCGTTGGATGATGGTGGTTTGCCCATCGAGCATTATGTGGTAGAGAAAATGGATGTGGAATCGGGCCGCTGGATGCCTTCTGGGCGCTTTAAGGAACCCTTTGCTGAGCTGAACAATCTCGAACCGGGTCACGAGTATAAGTTCCGTGTGCTGGCCGTAAATACGGAGGGTGAATCGGAACCGCTGGTTGGAGAACAATCGATTGTGGCCAAGAATCCGTTCGATGAGCCGGGCAAACCGGGCACGCCGGACCCCGTCGATTGGGACAAGGATCATGTGGATTTGGTTTGGCGACCACCGCACAACGACGGCGGTTCTCCGATTACGGGGTATGTGGTGGAGAAACGTGAAAAGGGCTCCGACAAGTGGATTAAGGGTGCCGAGATCTCAGCACCTACTTTGGGTGAGGAGTGCAAGGCGACAGTGCCCAATCTGGATGAGAACTGCGAGTACGAGTTCCGTGTGAAGGCAATCAATGCTGCCGGACCTGGTGAACCCTCCGACGCCAGCAAATCTGTCATCACCAAGCCCAGAAAACGTAAGTTGAAGAAACGATTGTAAAATTTAAGTTTTTCATTTTATTTATTTGATACATATATGCCAGTGTTCATTTTTGAACAATAAATATATATGAAAATAATTGAAATAAATGAAATAAATAAAATAATCACTTTTTTGCATCTTTATCCATTATTTGAAACAGTCGCCCCCAAGATCGATCGCAAGAATATACGAACCTATAATTTCAAGGCGGGCGAGCCGATATTCCTCGACATTAATGTGAGCGGTGAGCCCGCTCCGGACATTACCTGGACCCAAAATGGCAAATCCGTACATCCCACATCCGGCAGTCGCATTGAGAATGTACCATACAACACCAAATATATTAACAACAATCCGGAACGCAAGGATACTGGTCTCTACAAGATTGTGGCACACAATCTGTATGGGCAGGATCAAGTCGAATTCCAAGTTAATATAATCAGTAAGTGGATTAACAATGAATAATTAAATAATATATAATAATAATTTTAATTAATTTAAACAAATTTACAGCTAAGCCTGGCAAACCGGAGGGTCCTTTGGAGGTGTCCGATGTGCACAAGGATGGCTGCAAATTGAAATGGAAGAAGCCGAAGGATGATGGCGGCGAGCCGATCGATAGCTATTTGGTGGAGAAATTCGATCCGGATACGGGCATTTGGTTGCCCGTGGGCAAAAGTGATGTGCCTGAAATTACTGTGGATGGTTTAATACCCGGACATGAGTACAAATTCCGTGTTAAGGCCGTGAACAAGGAAGGCGAATCCGAGCCGCTGGAAACACTCGGCTCGATTATAGCCAAGGATCCATTTAGTAAATAGAGAAAATAATTTAATTGAAATAATAGCGTAATTGTTATTATTATTATTATTTTTAGCCGCACCCTCGAAACCTGGCGCACCTGAACCCACCGATTGGACAGCGAACAAAGTGGAACTCGCCTGGCCGGAACCCGCCTCGGATGGTGGTTCGCCCATCACGGGTTACATTATCGAGATCAAGGACAAATACAGTCCACTGTGGGAGAAGGCACTCGAAACGGATACACCAAGTCCGTTGGCCACTGTAAATGGTCTGATCGAGGGCAATGAATATCAGTTCCGGGTGATTGCCTTAAACAAGGGTGGACAGTCAGAACCCTCGGAGGCCAGCAAGACATTCATTGCCAAGCCTCGATATTTGGCTCCCAAAATCGATCGTCGCAATTTGCGGGATGTGACAATTTCAGCGGGTACGGCTCTCAAATTAGATGCCGTAATTACTGGTGAACCCGCACCGAAAGTGGACTGGAAATTCTCCAATTATCCGCTGCAAGCGGGCAAGAATGCTACGATAGAAACACCCGATTATTATACGAAGCTGGTTATACGTCCAACACAGCGTGGCGATTCTGGGGAATATTTAGTTACGGCCGTAAATAGTTCCGGAAAAGATAGCGTGCTGATTAATGTGAATATAACGGATAAACCAACGCCACCAAATGGTCCACTGCAGATTGCAGATGTGCACAAGGAGGGCTGTCACCTGAAGTGGAAGCGACCCACGGATGATGGTGGCACACCCATTGAATACTTCCAGATCGATAAACTCGACCCGGAGACGGGTTGTTGGTTGCCCTGCGCACGTTCGACGGAACCACAGGCTGATGTTACGGGTCTAACGCCTGGAAATGAATATAAATTCCGTGTCTCCGCCATAAATGCGGAGGGTGAATCTGCCCCACTCATCGGGGAGGAATCGATTATAGCCAAGAATCCATTTGATGAGCCGGGTAAGCCGGAGAATCTACGGCCAACAGATTGGGATAAGGATCACATCGATTTGGCATGGACAGCACCACTCAACGATGGTGGTTCACCCATCACCGGTTATCTGGTGGAGAAGAAGGATAAATACGGGCACTGGGAGAAGGCGTTGGAAGTGCCGGCGGATCAGTGCAAAGCAACCGTGCCGGACTTAACAGAGGGTCAGACATACGAGTTCCGGGTTAGTGCCATCAATGCAGCGGGTCCGGGAGAACCATCCGATGCGACGGCGCCAATTGTAGCCAAGGCGAGGAATAAGCCACCAGTCATCGATCGCTCCAATTTAATAGAGGTGCGCATCAAGGCCGGACAGGGATTCAGCTTCGATTGCAAGGTGTCCGGCGAACCGGCGCCCAAAACAAAATGGCTGCTCAAGAAAAAGGAACTGTACACCAAGGATAACGTTAAAGTCAACCACGTCGATTACAATACCAAGCTGAAGGTAAGCAATGCAACCAGATCTGATACAGGTCTTTATACGGTGCACGCGGAGAATGCCAACGGGGAGGATAGTGCGGATGTTAAGGTTACGGTTATCGATAAGCCGTCGCCACCAAATGGTCCTCTCAAAGTAGAGGATGTTCATGCGGAGGGTTGCACTCTGAAGTGGAGTCCACCTGATGATGATGGTGGTCAGCCCATTGAGAGCTATGTTGTGGAGAAACTCGATGAGGTATCGGGTCGTTGGGTGCCCGCCGGGGAGACCGATGGACCCACGACCAATCTGCAGATCAAAGGTCTCACTCCGGGTCACAAATACAAATTCCGTGTGCGCGCCAAGAATCGTCAAGGCTTATCCGATCCATTGACCACACCACATGCCACCGAGGCCAAGAATCCCTACGATGAGCCCAGCAAACCGGGTACACCTGCTATAAAAGATTTCGACAAGGATTTCGTGGATTTAGAATGGACTAAACCGGAGAGCGATGGTGGATCCCCCATAAGTGGTTACATCATCGAGAAGCGCGATAAGTACGCGCCGGATTGGGAAAAGTGCGCCGAGATTGAGGGAAATGTGACCAGTGGACACGTGCCCGACTTAATTGAAGGCGTCAAATACGAGTTCCGCATACGGGCAGTAAATAAAGCGGGTCCGGGCGTACCCAGTGACCCAACGGAACCCCATGTGGCTAGACCCAAAAACTTGGCGCCCAAAATCGATAGAAATTTCATGTTGGACATCAAGATACGGGCCGGAAATGTTTTCGAATTTGATGTGCCGGTGACGGGTGAACCGATACCCAGCAAGGAGTGGACGCATGAGGACAACATGGTCATCAACACGGATCGGGTAAAGATCAGCAACACCGACGATCGCACCAAGCTGCGCATACTCGACGCCAAGAGAGCGGATACGGGTCTATATACGCTAGTAGCACGTAATGTAAATGGCGTGGACAAGCATACGGTTAAGGTGACCGTGTTGGACGTGCCCACTCCGCCGGAGGCACCGCTACGCGGCGATGACATAACTAAGAACTCGTTGACGCTTCGCTGGCGACCACCACGCGATGATGGTGGCTCCGAGATTACTCATTATGTGGTGGAGAAAATGGACAATGAGGCGATGCGTTGGGTACCCGTGGGAGAGTCTGCTGCCTGTGAAATCCGTGCGGACAACCTCATCGAGAATCATGACTACAACTTTAGAGTGCGTGCGGTGAATAAACAGGGTCAATCGCAACCACTGACCACAAGTCAGCCCATCACTGCTAAAGATCCCTATGCGCATCCGGATAAGCCAGGCCAGCCGCAGGCTGTCGATTGGGGCAAGGACTTTGTGGATCTGGAATGGGCGGCGCCCAAAAAAGATGGTGGTGCACCAATTACGGGCTATATAGTCGAGAAACGACCCAAATTTGGACAGTGGGAGAGGGCGGCAACTATACCCGGGGAGGAGCGCAAGGCGCACATACCAGATCTAACCGATGGCGGGGAGTACGAGTTCCGTGTGATAGCCGTGAACAAGGCAGGTCAATCGGATCCCTCGGATCCCTCGGCCACAGTCATCTGCAAGCCCCGCTACTTAGCGCCTCACTTTGACAAATCCCTGCTCAATGATATTACGGTTCATGCCGGCAAGCGACTGGGTTGGACTCTGCCCATCGAAGCCTCTCCGCGTCCCAGTATTAAGTGGTTGTACAATGGCCAAGAGATACCCCTTGCTGAGCAGTCGCGCATCCAATCGAATCTGTTCCAAAATGAGCTCAGCTTTGAGATACCCTCGGCACTGCGAAGCGATGAAGGTCGCTACACGCTGATCCTTAAGAACGAACATGGCTCCTTTGATGCCACCGCACATGCCACCGTATTGGATCGCCCATCGGTGCCCAAGGGTCCGCTGGACATAAGTAAGATAACCAGAGATGGCTGCCACTTGGCTTGGCATGTACCCGAGGATGATGGTGGCTCCCCTATCCTACACTACATCATCGAGAAAATGGATTTGTCACGCGGCACCTGGTCGGATGCGGGCATGAGTACACATCCGGTGCATGATGTGACCAGGTTGGTGCACCGCAAGGAGTACCTCTTCCGTGTGAAAGCAGTGAATGCCATTGGGGAATCGGAACCACTCGAGGCCGAAAAGAGCATCGTGGCCAAGAACGAGTTCGATGAACCCGATTCGCCTGGCAAACCCAACATAACCGATTGGGATCGCGACCACGTCGATCTGCAGTGGGCGGCACCTAAGTCCGATGGAGGAGCACCTCTAACTGAATATATTATCCAGAAGAAGGAGAAGGGTAGTCCCTATTGGGTCAATGTGGTGCATACTCCTCCCAATAAGACCACAGCAACCGTACCGGAACTCGTTGAGGGTCAGGAATATGAGTTTCGTATTATTGCTGTGAATCAGGCGGGTCAGTCGGAACCGTCTGAACCCTCCGACATGATTATGGCCAAGCCACGTTACCTGGCGCCCAAAATAATCACACCCCTCCACGAGGTGCGCATTAAGGCGGGTCTAATCTTCCACATCGATATTGATTTCATAGGTGAACCAGCGCCGGAAGCGATATGGACACATAAGAGTAATCCACTGACCTCCAATGAGCGCTCCACGATCACCACAATTGGTCATCATACTGTGGTGCACACCGTCAATTGTCAGCGTGGCGATTCCGGGATTTATCATTTACTTTTGCGCAACGATACCGGCATTGATGAAGGCAGCTTTGAGCTGATCGTGTTGGATCGTCCCGGTGCACCGGAGGGTCCATTAGAGTACGAGGAAATTACGGCCAACTCGGTGACAGTTTCGTGGAAACCACCCAAGGATAACGGTGGCTCCGAAATCTCCGCGTATGTAATTGAGAAGCGGGATTTGACACACGGCGGGGGCTGGGTGCCGGCCGTAAATTATGTAAATGCCAAGTATAATCACGCAGTGGTGCCGCGTCTGCTAGAGGGTACCAAATACGAATTCCGCGTGATGGCTGAGAATCTGCAGGGTCGCTCGGATCCCCTTACTTCCGAGCAGCCCGTTGTGGCTAAGAATCAGTATACGGTGCCGGGTACACCCAGCAAACCGGAGTTGTCCGATAGCGACAAGGATCACATTACGATCAAATGGAAGCAACCGATTAGCAATGGAGGCTCCCCCATACTCGGTTACGATATTGAGCGCAGGGATGTGAATACGGGTCGTTGGCTTAAGTTGAACGGTGAACCCGTGCCCACAACCGAATACCGCGATGATCGTGTCACTCCAAATCATCAGTACGAGTATCGCGTCTCCGCCGTTAATGCGGCGGGCAACAGCAAACCATCCGAACCCTCCACAATACTCAGCGCTCGCCCCATGCGTGAGAAACCCAAGCTACACTTGGATGCCCTACTGGGCAGAAGGATTAAAGTGCGCGCCGGAGAACCAGTTAATGTAAATATACCCATATCGGGTGCACCAACGCCGACCGTAGAATGGAAACGTGGCGATCTCAAATTGCCGGAATCCAAAAAGATATCCTACGATACGAATTCAGAGCGTACGATTTTCCGTATTGATGACTCAACGAGACAAGATTCTGGCTTATATAAGGTGACTGCAAGCAATGAATTTGGCAAGGATACCGCGGACATAGAGGTCATAGTGGTAGATAAGCCCACGCCGCCGGAAGGTCCTTTGACGTACACGGAAACCGCACCCGATCACATCTCGCTGCAGTGGTTGCCACCCAAAGATGATGGCGGCAGTGAAATTACGGGTTATATTATTGAATTTAGTGAATTCGGCGTGGATGATTGGAAACCCGTGCCTGGCTATTGCCCGAAAACTAATTATACGGTTAAGGGTCTAACGGAGGGCAAGAAATATGTGTTCCGCGTGCGGGCGGAGAATATTTACGGCGTATCTGAGCCACTCGAAGGCAAGCCTGTTATCGCCAAATCACCCTTTGATCCACCCGGTGCGCCCAGCCAACCTCAGGTCGTCGCCTATACACCCAGCTCCGCCTCCCTCGAATGGCATCCGCCGGATTATTGCGGCGGCAAACCCATCTCCGGCTATATTGTGGAGCGACGAGAACGCGGTGGCGAATGGATCAAGTGCAATAATTACCCAACGCCAAATACCAGTTATACAGTGCCCGATCTGCGAGAGGGTGCTCGTTATGAGTTCCGGGTAATAGCAGTAAATGAAGCGGGTCCGGGCAGTCCCTCAAAGCCCTCGGAGCCCATGACAGCCGAGCTGCAACGCTATCGACCCGATGCACCAGAGCCACCCAAACCAGATCGCATCACCAAGGATAGTGTAACACTCTCGTGGAGACCTCCACGCAACGATGGCAAATCCAAAATCAAGGGCTACCATCTGGAGATGCGACCCAAGAACTCCAAGGATTGGCAACCCGTCAACGAGCTACCCATCCACGGTACCGTTTACACCGTGCCCAATCTGACAGAAGGCGAGGAGTACTCCTTCCGCATTATAGCGGAGAACGATGTGGGTCGCTCAGATCCCTCTAAGCCATCGTCACCGATTAGAATTGAGGAGCAGCCAAATAAACCATGCATGGATCTGGGCGGTGTTCGGGACATTGTGTGCCGTGCCGGCGACGATTTCAGCATACATGTGCCCTATGTTGCCTTCCCAAAGCCTACGGCCTTTTGGTACTCCAATGATAGGGTCCTGGATGATCTGGATCCACGTATGCATCAGCATTTGACGGACGAAGCTGCCTCGTTTGTTGTGAAGAACTCCAAGCGCACCGATTCCGGTCAATATAGATTGCAGCTCAAGAATCCACATGGCTTTGATACGGCTACCATAAATGTTAAGGTCCTGGATCGACCGGGTCCGCCCACAAATCTGCGTGCCGACGAATTCGCCGGTGATTCATTGACTCTTTACTGGAATCCACCTCGCGACGATGGCGGCTCACCCGTACAGAATTACATAGTGGAGAAGAAGGAGGCGAGATCCTCGACTTGGACCAAGGTGAGCAGTTATTGCACTGCGCCTTTTGTGAGGGTTCGAAATCTGACCATTGGCAGGGAGTACGATTTCCGAGTGATTGCGGAGAATAAATATGGACAATCGGAGCCGGCGGAGACAAGTGAACCGATCCGTGCCCGCCATCCCTTCGATGTGCCCAATGCACCGGGTATCCCAAGAGGCATCGATTCTACTGAGGATAGCATTACTATAGCCTGGACCAAGCCCAAGCATGATGGCGGTTCGCCGATTACGGGCTATGTCATCGAGAAGCGACTGCTCAGCGAGGACAAATGGACGAAGGCCGTGCATGCTCTCTGTCCCGATCTTAGCTGTAAAATACCCAATCTTATCGAAAATGCTGAGTATGAATTCCGTGTGGCAGCTGTGAATGCAGCGGGTCAATCTCCATTTAGTGCCTCCAGTGATTTAATCCCCTGCCGTCGTCCGCCGCATGCGCCCAAGATTACATCAGATTTATCTATACGTGACATGGTGGTGATTGCCGGCGAGGAGTTCCACATAACAGTGCCTTATCAGGCCAATCCCAGGCCTACACCCAATTGGAATATCAATGGAGTAGATGTCAATCCGGATGAACGGATACGCTTCGAGACGGATGATTATAGTTCCGTATACCACAACAAATGCGCCAAACGCACGGAAACCGGCTCCTATGCGATTACATTGACGAATGCGAAGGGTTCAGATACCGCGTCGTGCCACGTGACCGTCGTGGACAGACCCGGTCCGCCCCAGGGACCACTCAATGCCTACGACATTACGCCGGACACTTGCACCTTGGCATGGAAAACGCCACTCGATGATGGCGGCTCCCCGATTACCAATTATGTTGTGGAGAAACTTGACACCAGTGGCACCTGGGTTAAGGTCAGCAGCTTTGTGCGGAATACGCATTATGATGTGATGGGTCTGGAACCCAATCACAAATATCATTTCCGTGTACGTGCGGAGAATCAATACGGCTTATCTGATCCCCTGGAAATGCCGGAGCCCATTACGGCTAAGCATCAATTTACGGTGCCCGATGAGCCGGGGCAGCCCAAGGTCATCGATTGGGATTCGGGTAATGTGACCCTGATCTGGACACGACCCGTCAACGATGGCGGTTCCCGCATACAGGGCTATCAGATAGAGTACCGGGATGTGGTCAACGATTCCGCTTGGAATACTTACGAGTATCTCATTAAGGACACCAAATATCAGCTATATAATCTGACCAATGGCAGTGAGTATGAGTTCCGGATTAAGGCTAAAAATGCCGCCGGATTTAGTAAGCCTTCGCCGCCCTCGATGAGATTTAAGCTGAAGGGTAAATTCAACGTACCCTCGCCGCCGGGCACACCCCAAGTCACCAAAGTGGGCAAGAACTACGTCGATCTGAAGTGGGAAAAACCCACTAGTGATGGCGGTTCTCGCATTACGAGTTATGTTATTGAGCGACGTGATATTGGCGGCGCTGTGTGGGTCAAGTGCAATGATTATAATGTCCTGGATACGGAATTTACCGTAATTAATCTCATCGAAATGGGTGACTATGAATTCCGTATATTTGCGGTAAATGCCGCTGGACGCTCGGAGCCGAGTCTCTGTACCATGCCCATTAAGGTGTGTGAGGTGCTGGGTGGCGTGAAACCGGATTGGATTACCCGACTTCAGGATAGGGTAGCGCCCTGTGGCAAGGATTATACGCTGCAGTGCTCCGCATCCGGTAAACCAAGTCCCTCCGCCCGCTGGCTCAAAAATGGCAAAGAGATTCAGATGCCCGCCGGTGGCAGATTCATGTGCGATAGTCGTGATGGCGTGTTCCGGCTGCACATCACTAACGTGCAGTCCGGCGATGATGGCGATTATACATGTGAAGCCATCAATTCGCTCGGATTTGTGCACACCTCCGGCTACCTGAAAATCGGTGCACCGCCCATCATCAATCGGTGTCCGAGCGAACTCTATTTACCGGAGGGCGATAATACCAAAATTAAAGTCTACTATTCCGGTGATCAGCCACTCTCCGTGCGCATCACCCGTAACAATGAGCTCGTCTCCGATGCGGCAAATGAGTCGCATTTAAAGTACACCGTCTTCGATGATTATGTTGCCATCTTTATTAGGGATATTGTGAAAACCGATGCGGGCAATTATCAAGTGGAGCTAAGCAATGAATCGGGCTCAGCTACGGCTCCGATTGATGTGCGGATTACGGGTCTGCCCTCGGCGCCAGTTGGCCCCATGGGCATCTCCCACATCAATAAGCATTCTTGCACGTTAACATGGCGTCCACCCAGCTATGACGGCGGCCTGAGAATCTCTCATTATGTTGTGGAGCGCAAGGATATATCATCGCCACACTGGATAACAGTATCAAGCACCTGCAAGGATACCAATTTCAATGTGCAAGGGCTAATCGAAAATCAGGAATATATATTCCGTGTGATGGCCGTGAATGAGAATGGCATGGGTCCCCCATTGGAGGGTCTGAATCCGATACGTGCCAAGGCGCCCATTGACCCCCCCTCTCCGCCAGGCGTACCACAAATCACAGAAATCGGCGGGGACTTTGCTCATCTCGAGTGGGCCAAGCCCGAATCGGATGGCGGTGCTCATGTCCAGGGCTATTGGGTGGACAAACGTGAGGTGGGCAGCGATACTTGGCAGAGAATCAATAATATTATCACGGCAACCAATCAAATCAATTGCCCCAATCTCATAGAGGGTAGGCAATATGAATTCCGTGTTTTTGCTCAAAATATAGCAGGGCTCTCGAAGGAATCCTCCGCCTCGCAAGCCGTAAAGATTATCGATCCTAAGGCGGCAACGCCACCACAAATAGTGAAGCCCTTGCGCGATGAGAACTGCATACAGAATCACAATGCGCAGTTTACGTGCACAATTACGGGAGTACCCAGACCAGTAATCAGTTGGTATAAGGGCGCCCGTGAAATATCGAATGGAGCACGCTATCACATCTACTCCGAGGGCGATAATCATTTCCTGCACATCAACGATGTGTTTGGCGAGGATGCCGATGAATATGTTTGCCGTGCCGTAAACAAAGCCGGCGCAAAATCCACACGGGCTGCTCTTGCTATAATGACCGCTCCGAAGTTGAATGTGCCGCCTCGTTTCCGTGATACGGCGTACTTTGATAAGGGCGAGAATGTCATCGTTAAAATACCGTTTACTGGTTTCCCCAAGCCACGCATACACTGGGTGCGCGAGGGTGAAAATATCGAATCCGGCGGACATTATAATGTGGAAGTGAAGGAAAGACACGCCGTGCTCACCATCCGTGATGGTTCACGCCTCGATTCTGGGCCGTATCGTATTACGGCGGAGAATGAACTGGGCTCCGATACGGCTATAATTCAAGTGCAGATCAGTGATCGACCGGATCCACCGAGATTCCCTCTGATTGAGAGCATCGGCACCGATTCGCTCTCGTTGAGCTGGAAGGCGCCCATCTGGGATGGTGGTAGTGATATTACCAATTACCTCGTCGAGCGCCGAGAACATCCCCTATCCTCTTGGATACGTGTTGGGAATACGCGTTTCACCTCAATGGCTGTCAGCGGTTTGACGCCTGGCAAGGAATACGATTTCCGCATATTTGCGGATAATGTTTACGGTCGTTCCGATTCCTCCGAGATTAGCACACTGATCAGAACCAAGGAATCGATTAAGAAAAAACCTACCGAACGCAAATGGGAGCTGGATGAGAATGGCAAGCGTATCAGGGGCAAGGCTGATGGACCCATCAAGGATTACGATTCGTATGTCTTTGATATCTATTCGAAATTCGTGCCGCAACCCGTGGAAATATCGCAACAGAGCGTCTACGATAGATACGATATACTCGAGGAAATCGGCACCGGCGCTTTTGGGGTCGTTCATCGTTGTCGCGAACGCAGCACAGGAAATACATTTGCCGCTAAATTTATACCCGTTTCGCATACGGTTGAAAAGGATCTGATCCGGCGGGAAATTGATATCATGAATCAGCTGCATCACCAGAAACTAATTAATCTGCACGACGCCTTCGAGGACGACGATGAAATGGTCCTCATTCTCGAATTGTAAGTACAATTACTGGAAATCAGATCATATACTTAGCGATTTCTAATTTGATTCTAAAAAAAATGCCCTTAAATATAATATATCTTTTTGCCCTATTCGGTACTTGGCATTCACTTGAATTGTTTATGAAAATCAGATTTCTTTAATTTACGTTGCGATTTCCATTTCGTATTCCATCAAAGAAACTGGTGGGGCTTACGATATTTTCTCAAACTCTTTTACTGTATTCAGTATTCACTGGAATTAGGATTAAATAATGAAAACGAATTGAATTTAGGTTCCCGGTCTATCAAACTGCCGGTAAATATGCCGCGTATTCCCTCCCTTTCATCAGATATTTTGTATTAAGTAAAATTAGCAGGGTGTCAAAAGAGCGATATGACTTTAGGTTCCCATCTAATAAAATTCTAGTAAATATGTCGAGTATTCCTACACATTTTTTACAGTATTCGGTATCCCCTGGAATTAGGATTGGATATAAAAATAGTAGTATTATTAAAAAAATAGGAGTTTAAAAGAGTCCATGAGGGTTTCGGCGTTTTCCATACTTTTTTACGATACTCGATATTCAGTAATCACTATAGTATATAAAGAAAGGGCAAACTACTAATTGACAACATGCAAGACATAGACTCCAACTCTAGCTCTGATTCTAGTTTACTTATTTATTTACATTTCCTGTGTTATTTCAATTTTTTTTTGTCTCCTTCCGCAGCTTGTCCGGTGGCGAACTGTTTGAGCGCATTACGGCCGAGGGTTATGTGATGACCGAGGCGGAAGTCATTAACTATATGCGCCAGATCTGTGAGGGAATACGCCATATGCACGAGAAGAACATCATCCACTTGGACATCAAGCCAGAAAATATCATGTGCCAGACACGAACCAGTACAAATGTGAAACTGATCGATTTTGGCCTCGCCACCCGTTTGGATCCCAATGAGGTCGTCAAAATTACAACGGGTACGGCGGAATTTGCTGCACCAGAAATTGTGAATCGGGAACCAGTCGGATTCTACACGGATATGTGGGCAACGGGTGTGCTCGCCTATGTTCTGTAAGTATTTTCAAAACTAAACTAAAATTAATTTAGCTAACTTATTTGATGGTTGATTCGCTAAATACTTGATGGTCAAAGATTTCACTGACTTGAAAATTATTTATTAATTAGTTTTATTATATTTATTTTATTATACTCTTTAACTGACCTAAGAAATAAGAATTTATTAATTAAAATGTGTTTTTTGTTTTTTGTAGCTTGAGTGGACTATCGCCATTTGCTGGGGATAATGATGTGCAGACCCTGAAGAACGTGAAGGCCTGCGACTGGGACTTTGATGTGGATGCCTTTAGGCATATATCTGATGAGGGCAAGGACTTTATACGTAAACTGCTCCTGGCCAATAAGGAGAAACGGATGACGGCACACGAGTGCCTGTTGCACCCGTGGCTGACTGGAGATCATAGCAATTTGACACAGAAAATTGCACGTGATCGTTATTTGGCATATCGCGAAAAGTTGCGTAAGAAATACGCCGATTTCGAAAAATACTTGCTGCCCATTGGAAGACTTTCGGAATATTCTGCGCTGCGTAAACTGTTGATGGAGAAATACAAGATACACGATGCGGTCTTTGATCGAAGGCAGGCAGCTCCACGATTTGTTATACGACCCTCGTCCCAGTTCTGTTATGAGGGTCAAAGTGTCAAGTTCTATTGCCGTTGCATAGCAATTGCAACGCCAACTCTGACCTGGACGCACAACAATATCGAGTTGAGGCAGAGCGTTAAATTTATGAAACGATATGCCGGAGATGATTATTATTTCATTATAAATCGCGTGAAAATGGATGATCGCGGAGAGTATATAATCAGGGCTGAGAATCATTATGGTTCCCGGGAGGAAGTCGTTTTCCTCAATGTACATCCGTTGCCCAAGGAACAGCCGAGATATCGCACCGAATCGACACCGGTGCGTCGAAGGGAACCATTGCCCTACACCTTCTGGCAGGAGGAGTCGGAGTCGGCGCCCAGCTTTACATTCCTATTGCGTCCACGTGTCATGCAGGCCCGCGACACCTGCAAACTCCTCTGCTGCCTCAGTGGTAAACCTGTGCCAAGTGTGAAGTGGTTCAAGGATGGTCGGGAACTCAGCAAGTATGAGTACGCGATGACCCATTCGGATGGTGTTGTCACCATGGAGATCATCGATTGCAAGCCATCCGATTCGGGCAAATACACCTGCAAGGCCACAAATTGTCATGGAACCGATGAGACAGAGTGTGTCGTCATTGTCGAAGGTAATCTATCATATTAGACTAGGATAGAAATGTATATACTATTTCTATTATATACAATATAATTATAAGAAATTTATGTATATATAAATAAACCACAGGCAATTAAATATACATATCTATATTTATTTGGATCCCTTATGGATAGACTACCATTTATATTTATACATATACTATAATTTATGAATAAATATATCTATATACTTATATTTATTCATAAATTATAGTATATATATAATTGTATATATGGAAGTCTATTCATAAGGGATATACATATGTATATATATGTATATATAATATGTTAAGAATTAACAATTTAATTATTATTATTTATTATTTATTTATGACCAATTATTTATTTTTTATTATTTATTATTTATTTATTTAAAATGGATATTAAAAGTTGCGCAAATGCAATGTATGGATTTTTAAAAAATTGTTCACTTTAAACAAAAGTGAAAGAAAAAAAAACAAATATTACATTTTATTTAGATTTATTTTTATTTTGTATTATTATTATTATTATTATTATTATTATTATTATTATCTGAAACCAGCTAAAGCTAAAAACCTATATTTCGACAGTTCTAAAA
This sequence comes from Drosophila kokeensis, assembly GCA_035042145.1. Classification (NCBI taxonomy): domain Eukaryota; kingdom Metazoa; phylum Arthropoda; class Insecta; order Diptera; family Drosophilidae; genus Drosophila; species Drosophila kokeensis. Next base: position 572,468 of record JAWNLT010000673.1, on the reverse strand, counting down.
AATTGTGGTCCGATTATAATTGATTATTTATTATTAATTTGCCGATTCAAAATATCTTGGAACAAATAAATTTTATAATACGCTTTATGATATAGATAGCTCAATGAAATATATCTGATTTATAACTGAACAATTTAAACTTATAAAAAATGAGTACACACGGACTGATCAGAAATAGATATTCATATTTTTGTAAATGCAATTATCGTTTCTTATTAAATTTCTTCTATTGGCACTTTCCTAAATATATTTTTGACGATTGGGACTGCTCAGATATTATTTTAGTCGGTCAAACTCGACTTGATTTCTAATGTTAATGATTGTTTGTCAAAAGCAGCATCCAGGCAATTATAAAACTACGGAATTTATCTAGAATTTATCAAGCAATAATTAATACAAATTCTTAAATATATATCCTGACTATCTGTCTCAACTATAAATTACTAACTTTCTTCAGGTGAATGGGTAACGCCTGAGCAGGCAGAACTAGCACACAATTTCCTTTACTCAGGAGGTAATTCACAATTATCGAATTTAAAACTATCGTTACTTTTGTTTACTTCTCTCTTCTAAGCATGCATATATATATATATATATATATATATATATATATTTAAACTACAAGTTATGAATGATAATATAGGGCAGATGCTCTTGTTTTTAAATTAAATAAATAATATTAAAAAACAACCTAAATCATATAATGACTAATTTAAGTATCTGCCAAAATAGACAGACAATTCAGTTATATCTATAAAAAAAAGTATGATGTGATCTGTTTTAAAGCTTGATTACCCAGTTTTATTAAATCCCTTATTTTTTCTTTTTTCCAAATGTTTCATCTAATTTAAAATTCAATTTGATATTTCTATTTAATGAAAAACATTTTTTGCCTCTAGATAAAAAAAATTAAAAGTATTCCAAGCTACTCTGCATTTTAGTATTACAGTTGATTTTGAATTGAACGTCCCACTTATTCCACGTAATTGTAATAAATTATTAATAAAGTTGTTTTTGTTTTCTTGGGAGACCATTTAAAAATTCTAACCTCATAAAATAAAACCGACGAAGCAAGCCCAGCTAACAAAGATATTTTATAACACCTTATTGTTGACTATCATAATACAAAAAAAAAATAATAATTATAAATTATTAATTTTAAATATTATATGTATATTCGAAATGAACACCAGTTATTTAGCATGTACAAGTATTGAAACTATCATTGTGTATTTTGTAAATATAAATATTCATATATATATCGGTATATATTTATGTGGCTCTACTATTCCCGATGACAGATCGCAAATATATCGAGCAGCCCATAAAGCCAGCTCCACCGCCAATAATAACCACAAGACAGTTCACATCGTCCAGCCAATCGCAGCAGACATCGAACACCCGAACGACAGCGGATGGCAGGGTAAGCGATTAATTAACGATACATCGATAAGAATTGACAGTTACTAATATTGTGTGTGCATTTTGCAGACTACCAGCACCAACATAAGCAGCACAAGTTCCTCAACGACACAGAATAGCATTTCAGGCAAGAAGAAATATGCGGGCAGTTCCTCCTCGCTGCAGACGCCTGGCAGCCCATCACGATCTCGTAGTGCCACCAAAGAGCTAATACGTATGTCTATTAAATATAATATTTATTATATATATTTTCTATATATTGTTTATTCGGGTGCAGTTCCACCCGACGATTCCTTAATGTGCAAGCCGGAATTCACGAAACCGCTGCACGATCTGACAATTCGCGATGGCGAACAGCTGATTTTGACGTGTCACGTTAAGGGTGATCCCGAGCCGCAAATCACCTGGTCTAAGAACGGCAAATCGATTTCCTCATCGGAGATTATGGATTTGAAATATAAGAATGGTATCGCGACGCTCACAATTCATGAAGTTTTCCCGGAAGACGAAGGCGTTTTCACCTGCACAGCGACCAATTCAATTAGCGCGGTGGAAACTAAATGCAAGCTGAGCGTTAAACGTAAGTCAAGATCGCCAGACCTGTTAATTTTAAGTTGTCGGCTTTCTACCTCATTTCGGCACCGAGTACAAAGCAAGTCACCTGAAATCTAAGCGTATCACTTAAAATATATAAATATTATACATATACAAATCCAACTTTTAACATACAATTCCATTGTTATTTTCTTTATTTATTTCATAGCTTTAGACAAACAGTCCAGCAAGCGTCAAGCCACTGGTAATGATCAGCCACCAAAAATTGTGAGCCACTTGGAGTCGAGATTTGTGAAAGATGGCGATGCGGTGACACTGGCTTGTCGCATTATCGGCGCCAAAAAGTTCGATGTCGTCTGGCTGCACAACAACAAAGAAATCAAGCCCAGCAAGGACTTCCAATACACGAACGAAGCGAACATTTATCGCCTGCAAATCGCTGAAATATTCCCAGAAGATGGCGGCACCTACACCTGTGAAGCATTCAACGATGCCGGTGAATCGTTTAGCACGTGCACAATTAATGTGACAGTGCCTGGCGATGAACCCAAACAGCCGTTATTTGTTAAATTCCCCATTTCCGTTTCTGTTGCCGCGGGTGAGAATGCGACATTCGAATGTGAACTGGATGGGGAGCTGCTCACTTTGGCATGGCTTAAGGATGGCAAGCCAATCGATGAATCACGCAATCGTTACTCATTCACCAAGGATGGTAATCGTTACACATTTGCCGTCACTAAATGCGCCCTAGACGATGTCGGCCAATATCAGGCAAAGGCCGTTGCCAAAAAAGGTGAAAGCCTCTGCGCGTTCTCAGTGAATGTGCTCAGCGCTGAAGCCTAATTAAAAACAACTACTACAAACTTGATTTAACATTTTTGGCATATAAATATTTATGTGTAATTAGACTGCTCATACAAACACACGCACGCACACACACATATACATGTATATATGTGTACATGTGTGTATCATTTTATAAGTATTTCATTCTACTCACAGCTGACAGACACACGCATAAGAGAATATGAGAGAGGGAGAGACGATTAGTGGTACTCTTGTGTTTGCATGTGTAAATTAAATACCTATTATTTGTACTTTAGAGTTAAACGAAATAATATTGCCAAAACAAACAAAATACTACACATAAGCGATATGTACAATTTTTAATTTCTGTTTTACTATAATTTTTCTAATTTGTTAACGCTTTTATGTATTACATTCTTTAAATACGACGATAAACTCAAACACAACGATATACACCGAAGACGCTAACCAAACCGAATACACGAACCACTTTTGTGACTTGCGCTGGCATCCTCAACAACAACAACACCAAAACACCAATCAAAAGTCAGAAAAGTAGGCTCGTTCTTCGTTAGTTTTCTGCCGTAAAATGTTTTTTTTTTGTGGCGCCTTAGCGGTTATTGACCCAAAAAATACATGACATTTAAACTATATACATTTAATAACGAAATTCAAATAAATTAATTACGAAATGCAATCAAAAAATGGTTTCCTTTTTATACTTTGATTCCGAAGTATATTGGTATTGACACCTGCCGTGTTCTTTGTTAAATTTTATCGGCTGGCATTACGTATGGTATCAAAGTATTTCGGTCGGTTCAGTCCGACTGCAACGTTCTCTCTTGTTATTATTTAAGTAGCGCTCTCGATTTTCACACGAGCAGAAGCAAGCCTAACGCAGACTAAATTACTCAAATTGCACACCTTCGCTGCAGCAACGTTAAGATTACAGCGCGCTCTCTTCATACATCGCTCCCGCAGCTGTCATCAATTTGCTTGCCGGTCTCTCTACCTCTCCCCTCTCGCAACAGTTTGGTTCCCATTCACTTTTTATGAAGTTTCATATTTTTGAAGTCAAGTAAAATAATGTGCAAAAAAATATATATCGGCGTATGGCTAAATTTATTTACATTCCATGTACATTTCAGTTTTTATTACATTTAAAAAACGTATAAGATATACATAATATATAAAGTATATATATATATTTATATATAGAGATAAAGATAAAGATGCGAAAAATTATCAACGATATAGAAACTAACAATGTGGTTCACTTAAATTAAAGTCAAAAAACTTTCAGCTAATCGAAACGAAAAGGCTAAAAAAAATGAAACTTAAGAAAGAAAAACAAAAAATTAAAGAAGTTTTAAAGAGTGACTCGCACTGGAAAAAAAAACATATTCCAGGACATTGGAAGGGTGACCATAATTGAATTACAATTCCACTTGACTTCCACTGCTGCTGTTGCTGCTTCTTCTACTTCCTCTTCTTGATTAATTTTAATTCCTATCACAAACAGCAGCAAAAATGATCGTGCGTATACATTCATTCAAGCACAACGTATGGCAATACAATTAACGGTTCATTATTATAGGATCGCAGCTGCAGCACCTGATGCCACTCTTTAAACTGCTGCTGCTGCAGTCGCTTATCTGTTTTCAGTTGCTCTGCTTCTACTTCTTCTTCGACGTTGACGTCGACGTCGAGCAGCACTGTGCGCATGCCTGTTATGTTTTCCAGTGCAGGCTGCAGCCGTTGTTGGCACCTCGCTTCCAACATATTCGACGTCGTCGTCGCTAACGTTGTTTGTTGTATGACGCCACATTTGCTGGGACTCAAATTATTATTATGCTCATCACATGTTTGATTGCTTCTCTGTTGTTGTTGTAGTGTTTGTTTTGCATAAATAGCATTAAATGTGGGCAACATGCCATTATTTTTGTCTATGGACAATTCAGCAAGCGTCGTTGAGTAGTCGCTTACGTATTCTCTTACGCTGTTAGGTGCGCCGAATTCTGTTTCTGCTCTGCTTTCGTCAGCTACTGCTGCTTCTGCTCCCGCTTCGCCTTCGTCTTCAGCTTCGGCTGCCGCTTCGGCTGCCGCTTCGTCTTCAGCTTCGTCTTCAGCTTCGTCTTCAGCTTCGTCTGCCACTTCATCTTCGCTATCGTCGCCAACATCCTCCACAGTATTTACGCTTACCTGCTCATCGTTCTCATAGTCAGTGTGATTGTTGGCTGCAATGCGCACACTTTGGTCAGTCTCATAATTTAATTTATAATTATGTGCAGCAGTTGCTTCCAGTTCAATTTCCGTTTCCAGTTCGCTGTTATCATCGCTGCTGCTACCGCTGCTGCTGCTGCTGTAATTCAAAATGCGCTCTTTTTGTCCGGCGGCATTTTCGAATTTTAGCTCATTGGTGAAAAACAATTTGCGATGCAATTGTTTCACACTTTTATTATTATTATTATTATTGAATAGATGTCTTAGTGTTATGTCTATGATGGGCGGACGGCGATAACGATGACGATGATGACGTCGTCGATAACGATAACATCGCCCAACATTATGCAAACAGCTGGGCTGGGTTGACGTCATCGTTGCTTGTTGCTGTTGCGTCGATTGCTGCTGCTCTTTTTGCACTCCTTCGCTGTTATCCTTATCGTTTTGAGTTTTAACAGAAGGTACCACAATATTGGGCGATATATTTGTTGATATAGAGTTGACGGGCGAATTAATTTTACTCGGCGTTTTTTTAATAGTTAAAACCAAATGATTGTTACCATTGTTGCCACCACAGCGAATAATTGCATATTCATTGTCGTTGCTAGTGTTGTTATTATCGTTGTTGTTATCGTATTCGTGGTCTAGAACGGCAGCATCCTCGTCCAATGTTGTCGAACGACTGCGCAATGAGGTGTGCTCATCGTCATCTTCCTCATCGCTAGCAGTAGCCAGCAGCATTCTTTGATAATCATCACTTAGCTCGCTTCGTGTTTCGTGTTCTTCTTCCGGCTGCTGTTTCTCATTTTGGTGCTCATACTGCTCATCCTTCTGTTGCTCATTCTGCTTCTCCTGTTGCTGCTCATTTTGGTCTTGTTCCTCCTGCTCCTCGCTGCTGTTGTTGCAGCTGCTGCTGCTGTTATTGCTTATGTGCGGCAATTGTCCGTTGATAGCAATTTTAATGCGTTTGATGCGCGGCTTTTCATTTATCGATAACTGCTGCTTCTGTTCATTTCTGTTCGCTTTTCGTCGCTTCTTGCGATTGCGTTCGATAACACGTCGTTCTGTCGCTTGTTCGCTTGTACGCTGATGTCTCAGCTTTGCATTAATAGAATTTTGTGTTTGCTGTAAACTAGAGTTGCTGCAATCGCTGTTGCTGTTGCAACGATTACTTGTTAGATTTGTTATCGATAAATGATCGGCTACATAGCTGTGCTTTGCATCCGCTTCCTGTGCCAGTTTTAGCAAATTATAACCAATTGAGGCATCCACTTGATCATCGATAACATTGTTATCGTTCGCATTATCGATGTGCACATGCAACGGACTTGGACTGCTCTTAATTTGCTGCCTACTCTTTTTCCTTTTCAATGCCATTTCGTTCCGTACCCTCGCCGCGTGTCGTCGACACGTTGGCAAACATTTTGCGACACCCAAAAATGTTGGCAAATAATTTTTCAACTTTTTTCCATCCCTCTTCACATTCACATTCGGTTTGAATTTCAATTCACTCATATCCTTGCGTAACAGTTCGTATTCGAGTGAACCATATTTAGGAACCACATCGGAACCATCTCTAACTGAATAAGTTTGATCATTGATACAGTTGTTCCAATTCCTATCGTTCCCAGTGTTGTTCCAATTGCCATTGATGTTGGGCACATAATAATTGTGTAAGGCATTTATGTGAAAGTTGGTCACTTTGTTTGTTTGTATATCGAAACGCTGACGGGCTAAACAATTAGGATCTTTGTGCACGGTATATATCGACAGAGGAACTAATTCTGTTTGATTATTATCATTAGTTGGATCTGGTTCCGTTTGGGAATCGATAACTGCATGCAAATTATTCACTTCATTTTGGGCATTAGTTGCTGTCGATTTCAGTTCATTTGGTTCATTTGTGTTGGGCACATTCCTATCGGGCATTGTTTGCATTATCGATTGCATTGGATCATCATCGTCATCGAAATCCAAATCGAATATAGATTTCATTGGTTTACTTGGCGCAATCGAAGCAGGCGTTATCGTTGTTATCGTTTTCTCATCAGCAGTTAATTTTTTTTCCTGACTATCGATATTTAGATTAATCGATTCTATTTGCTGTTGCCTTATTTCTCGCTGATCCTCAACAGACTCGGAATTTAGTTCATTATTATTATTATTGTTGTTGCTATTTTCATCGTTAGCTGGGCTAAATTTGGGGGAATCCTCGAGAATTAGGCAGGTGCAGGGCACAATTTGTGATCGATATAAACGCTCTGTCTCGCTCACAGTCAGGGGTGCATTTAGGCTGCGCATCAATTGTTTTAACTGTTTGCTGACATCACTATAATTTCCCCCTGCAGAGTGGTTCAAGCTCATCCGGTGCAAAAGTGAATGCGTCGTCGTCTCTGCATCAGCATCGCATTCAGTATTTATCAGTCTTGATGTCGCTGATATCGTTTGCTGCGAATTGTTGCTATTGCTATCATCCAAAGAATGCCTCCGAGAAGGTTCCGCCGATGTTATCGTCTCACTATCCGTATGAACAGAGGCTACAAAAATATAAGATATATATATTATATCAGTTGAAAAAAAATATATATATATTATAGTTATTTTGTACTTTTTATGCTTTGATCCCGAAGGTTTAAAGATAAAGTGACCAAACTTTGAAAATAACTTGCTGGTAACCTCCTCCAAGGATTGCCATATAAATTTCCAGACCACGCCCACAACCGCAGACCCAGGAACTTCGGCCCTAGAAATCTGAAACGCGCATATCTTCCACAAATTGTAAGCTAGAGTCACCCAATTTTGAAAGTATGTTAATGGTAACCCCTAAGTGATCGATAGACGCGCCCACTCATTATACCTGTTATAGTAAATCGATAATAACAATATATCTCACACAATTTGAAAGCTAGTCACCAAATTTGAAAGGTGTATTGCTCGTAACACTCTTCAAAAATCCGGAAAAAAATAAAATTGGACCGCGCCCACTCCCGCCTCCAAAAACGATAAAAGCCCATATCTCCCATAATTTAAGAGCTACAGTTACCAAACTTCGAAGGAACATTACTAGCTTATATTTGCCGCAATTAGAAAACCAAATTTGGACAGTATTTCCTGACTTCACCCATTCTGTTCTTTGGTGTTTGTTATCCGCTGGAATATGGTATCAAAATATTTCGCAGTCGGTTACGCCCGACTGCAACGTTCTCTTCGTTCTTTTTACTATTGTCTCACTATACGTATGAACAGTCGATATCAGTCGATAAGCACTATAAAAAAAAATACAAAATAAATTGAATTCAATTTCAAATACAATTTAAATATACGATATGATTTATTGAATTAATTAGAAATAAGATCAATGCACCCATACCTCGCTATAAAACCGCTCTCTGCTTCTCGTTTTGCGGGCAAGTTTTGTGGAACGAGTCTCTTCAATATGAGAATCTACTTTCGACTTCAGTGTTTCTTATCCGATTTTGATGGAATTTGGACAGTTGATTGATAATATGCCTTAGGATATTATATGTTAATTAGAAGATTCTGCCTTGTGGCATTTATTGCTATCTGAAATCGAAATGTATCGATATTCCAGAAACGGAGGCAGTTAGTGATAAAAAAAAATCAAAATTAAAATTACCGGGTATACGAGAACCTTTATTCCAAATTTGAAGTCTCTAGCTCCTATAGTCTCTGAGATCCGCGTATTCATACAGACAGACGGAAATGCCTACATCGACTCGGCTTTTGACCCTTATACAGTGAGTCACACCGAAAATCGCTCAGCGTCAAGTAAAAAAAAAAAACAAAAAACGCGTAAAAAAAACATAAAGAAAAATTCGAATATTCATATCAATTTGAATAATTCCTAATTGAATATTGAATGGAACAGAACTTAAATGATTACTAATGGGGGACACTAAAATAATATGGATATTTGAAGATAGAGACATATCTAGTGAAATGTTTAATACAAGAAAAGCAACTAAACTCACAAATTCTGGATTTTTTGGATGTGCAGAAATCACAAACGAGGCTGGCTTGCATGGGGTCTCGCTATTCTTAAAGATAAAATAACCTTGCAAGCGACTGCACTAGATAAGAACTATATATTTAAGTTTAAGAATTAAATTTTAAAATAAAGTTTCGATTCTAAACTTCGTCTCGTCGTGTTGACGATGTATAGTGTCGTGTATCACAAATTTTTATGGTCCTTCGAGCCAGATTCAGAGTTCGAAACTAATCGTCGACTGAGGATATAGGGCGTATGAGGGCGATCCAATTCGATAGTAAATACGAATCATGGGCGTTTGAGGATCTTACATTGGAAGTTGATCTTTTGTTGGAAAGAATCAATATAACACTGTCGCATCTAACAACTACATCTAGACAGGAGAATCTCTGTCAAAATCTGATCTGGGATTCGAAAAAAGAGGACACTTCAGACAATATATGTGAGGAGCTGGATCTCATCGAAGAAGACGGCAATGAACAGCTGCAACAACAGGATAAGGATCGGCAGATGTACCTACTCGATGAACTGCTTTTGGGCGAATGCAAGGCGCTACTGAAGGATGCGCAAACACAGCTGGAACGACTAAAGGCGGATACACCTGGTAAGACACTAATCAGACAGTTCCGCAATCACCTGAAGAATACTGACTGCGCACCACACCGCAGAGGCGTAGCTTGCCGAGCTGCAGGCCGTTCTTGAAAAGTCGCATAGGGCTCGCCACGATGCTGAGGAGTGCGCAAATGCGGTCCAGATCAAGGAGAACGAAGGGCGGCTGAGCAAGTTGATGAAGAAGTACAACGCCACTGTCGAGCAGGTGGCCAAGCTGCAGCATAGACTGGACACTGCGGAAAATATGGGTGATCCCTCTACGTCTGTCATGTCTAAGCGTTTGGAGATCCGCACCTAGACGCTGGAGTCACTACTAGAACTGGAGCAAGCTACACCAGAGGTGCCGAAGTACCGAGTCTTTAGAGAAGCTGCAAAAAGCAGTGACACAATCGAAGAAGCGCAAAATGCAATCCTTGCACTGCTAAGAGCCAACAGCTCAACGGTAAAGGATCGCAATAATAATACATCCCAGGATTTACAAAAACAGAGCAGAGCCTGGAATTGTGGAAACCTCGAGTTGATGCGATGACTGCACCTTTGAAGAGTTTTATACTGCTGCTATGTCGCATAGAGGCAGTGCTGAATTGACGACACACTATATTCTAGATATTTTAAGTGTACCGAATTTAAATGATTACTAAAGTTGTTGGGGGATACTAATATATTCTAGATTTTTACTAAAACGTTTTCTAAACTCTAAATATTTAAGTTCTACATAGAGATCTCTTCTGACATGTTTTTTAAATACACATTCTACATATTTTTTCTGAATATATATCCCATTCACAGTCCGTTATCAATTTTTTTTAGTTTTGTAGAGCTTACCTTCAAGTATTGCGGAAAACTTATCGTTGCCCGTTTGCGAAGTATTCGTCGAAAAGGCCTCCAAAGTGTGTGGTGAATGCAACGACGTCTCTAAAAAGCCAAAAACAAATATTAATAAATATAATAATGATAAATATAATATATAAATATATTTTAATATTAGTGTAGAAGAACCCACCTGAACAGGAGGAAGTTGGTCTCGCATCGCGATTGCTCAATTTGCTGGCAGCAGCTGAAACTGATGGAGAAGCTAGCAGAGCAGAATCACCTCGAAAGGAAATACTCAGCTTGCGGCTTTGGATATCGTTGAAGAGTTCCTTGGTGGTTTTCACCTTTTTCACGCCAGAGTTGAAAAAAATTTGCTGCGACAAACTGGAAGATTCCTTGGCAATGAGGGAATCCACGCCTTTCGAGCCCTTTTTGCGACCACGCTTTTTAGGAACTTGAGAAAGAATATTCTCGCTGCGTTGGTAATCTTGAGGCTTGCTTACAGCTGGCATCTGTATATTGCAACCGTCATCGTGGCTAATGGGAATCGATTGCTCCTCGAAGGGAGAGAGACGACTCACAGAATTACTAGAATCATTGTGGAGCATATAATCCTCGTAGAGTTGCTGTTGTTGTTCCGGCTCCGGCTTTTTTTGTCCATTTACGCTTAACGGAGCCGGATTATTATTGTCCTCGAATTGGGTTAACGACTTGAATCGACCCGCAAATGTTAAGTCCGCTGCATTGGAACGATAACGATTATTATTCAGCGTATTATCGCCCGATAATATAGAGCTCATCGAACTATTTGATAATGATAAGATTTCTTTATAGAAAATGGGAAAGGAGAGATAAATAATTAATATAGAATAAGGCATATAGATATATATGATGTTATATATTAATATATTTTGTAATTTATTTTTTTAATTATTAATATTTTTAATTAAATACTCGAAGTTCTGCGATTAAAATATATTTATATACAGTGGCCCACAGCTGAAATCGCGCAGTGTCATGTAAATAATGTAATTGCCTGCCATAAACAAATTATTCATTAATTTTCAAAAATTCCAAGACCTGTGGTAGGTACATGTATTAACCAGAAGTATGAATGGATGACTTTATCTTTAAATATATTTAAATTTATTAAATATTTATATTATTTTATATAGACCAAAAAATTGAGTACTTTTTTACATCATCCTACCTAGCAGGTGGGGAAAACTCAGTTTATTAGGGTCATATATTCATATTGATAATCTTTGGAATTTTTAAAAATAATTTATAATTAGCTTATGGCAGGCAAATACACTTTTTACTTGACACTGGTCCAATTAAGCTGTGAGACACTGTAAATCAATTTAATATTCCTTTTTTTAATTATTTACCCGAATCTGTGGGATAAATTTTTCTGCCCAGATGTTGTTGTTGTTGCTGTTGCTGTTGTTGTGGCAAAGTGTTGCGATTAATAGCTCTGGGCATCTGTTGTGGCAAATCCTCCTTGAGATTAGTTAATAAATTTGTTGCTGTTGTTGTTGCTAATTTTTCGCGCTCCTTGCGCGATTTTTTATCCTTCTTCAATTTCTTGGGCCTGGGATAGAAGGCGGGAAATGCTTGTTGTTGTTGTTGCGATGAGGCAGATGCAGATAAAGATCTATTTGTATTCGATTGAATGCGTGTCTCATTCTCATTTTCATCCGAATCGGACACAATATCGATAACAATCGGTGGCTCATTTGATTTATCGATTTCAGATTTCGGCTTGAACGAGGAGAAATCTACGCTGTTATCTAGATGATTTAGGGAGAAATTTGAGGCATCATGCATATAGGAGAATGAAGAGGTTGAGGCAGAGGCTGAGACTGAAGGCTGTGGATTTAGCACGTTGTCTGCGATAATAATCGATTCATTTATCGGCTTGTTAATTGTCGCTGCTGTTGTTGTTATCGCTGGCTGTGAATCGCTTGACGTTTGATTAATGCCAACCATTTCACGCCATTTCTTCAGCAGGGATTTCGCCCGGCGTGCCAAATTATCATTTTTGGTGCGACGACGCAAATGGTTAATATATTTTGCCAATCGGGTGGCCTCCAATTGCTCCTTCGTGATCGCTGTGACCTCCAGTATACCAATAACAGAGAGTACCACCTCCATATTAATGACCTGTAAATGTTAATTAACATTTGTCTTAACATTGACTCCATAAAAACAGTGAACTAGTTTCGTGTGAACTTACATCATAGTTTGGATCGAGCGCCTGCGATAGCTGTGAGGTCAATTGCTGGATTTGGTTTTGGTTCATTTATATAAAACAAAGAAAACCCCCCAAGGCTGTTTTTCTTTTTGCTCTTTTTTGCCGTTGCCGTTTCACTCAGTTATTGTTGTTGTTTTGTCGCTTTGCATGGAGAGCTGCATAATAGAAAAAGAATTTGTTCAAACACACACACATTTGAACATATATAGAGCAGCTTTTGCTTGCGTCCTTTGCGTACATGTTCAACACTAGAAATTTACATATTTAATATATATATAAATATAAATACACATGTATATTATTTAAGCAGCTTGTGTGATACTTTTTTTACTACACTCGATTTTGATTAATTAGCTAATTTGTATTTGCTTTTTATAAACGAAATTTACAACAATTTACTCAACACACACTTTTTAACTGCTGCTGCTGGCTACATTCACACGCGTTCACACACACAATTCGTGCCCGATTCTGATTACCTTTATTGTTATTATTATTTTCTTTCAATTATAACATTAAAGTGCTGCTGATGTTGACAAAGCACTTGTTGCGTTTTATTTGTATTTGCACAGACCGTGTCGTTTAAACTACTCCTTTTTTTTTAACAATTTTCAACACAATTCGCCATTTTCTGATATGGAGATGTGCAAATCCATTTCGACTCATCGCGCTGCACTAAAACATCCACTGTGTAATCGATAGCAGCGGGAACACATGGCAACCCCTTTCGCTATACGACTAGAAGTGTATAGCAACACTAAAAATGGCCACTTGCAGAAGTTGAGAGCACCCGTGACCGATATTTAAATAAACTATTTTCTATTAATGAAAAATGTGGCCGGATTTTTTATTTTGCTCAAAACTTGTATTGGTTACTCAAGTTAGTTAGGCAAAATTCAAATTACTATTAAAATTTAATTTTCCAAAATGAGTGAGAGACAAATTGATTTTTATTTTAGAAATATTATTTATTTGTATATATGCGAATAGGGCAGAGAGACCCATGATAGGCCCTGAACCGTATTGTGGTGTAGGAAGACACACAATACGGCTACAAATCAGGAATGTAGAAAGACTGATGCGAGAACAGAGCTGGGCAGAGACACCAGGACTCCGACAAGCCAGAAGTCTCCTAGGTGGCTTTACCCAAAAACGATTTAAGCAAATAATATCCATGGGGAAGAATAGAATTCTCACAGGTCTATTGTCAGGGCACTGTAGACTGAGAAGTCACCTAACCAAATTAGGTATTTACAGCAGCAGCATATGCAGGTTTTGCGAATATGAGGAGGAATCCTCAACGCACATCCTAGCAGAATGCGTCGCCTTAACAAGGAAAAGAGGCAGCCTCCTAGGGCAGCATATTATGAGGCCCAGGGACATAGTAACCGTCAACCCAACAAAGATCCTAGCATTCGTGCAGGAGTTGGGATTGATGGAAGAGCTATAGGCTCAGTAAGGGGGCACAATAGACCTTAGAGGTCGCAGTGTAAACTTTCCCCAATTATAATAATAATATATACGAATATATCAATTTATAAATATTTATTTATTTATTATATATTTAAAAAGATTTACATATTTTATTATTAAATTGTTTTTTGTTTTACACACATCGATAATTGTAATTACAAAAATGTTTAATATTTTTACAACTAGCAACGCCTTTCTACACAATACTATCGCTTATTTAGTTTCCGCTGCGATACATGTGACAAGTAAGTGTTACACGAGTGACACGCACCCCTAACTAACACACACTAGCACTTGCATACGTACACTATATGTGAGTGCCAACACTACGAATAGTCTTGCAAAAAAGAAAAGAGAATTACAAAAAACTACCACCAATCAAACACAAATTTTGACCTTTTCCCACATACATTTGAGCTTGGCAAGTAAATTACAAAAATATATTAGAAAAAGATTGAAGCTTAAGCACGTTTATAAGGCTAAGTGCGATTTTTTTCATTTTTTTTTTAGAACTGGGTGTGTGCATGTGTGTGTGTGCAGCGGTGTCGCAGCGGAATGAGTGCTGCCAACTCACGCAAACTAACTAAAATGAACTAAAAAACGTCACAAAAACGTGCAATAACACTAAAGCACACATACACGTAAAAACTGCAGCAGCAACAGCAGTCAGTTCTTTTTTAATATATATATATATATATATGTATGTATTTTACTTAAGTATGTTTTTGTTGGTAAATATTTGAAATTAATTCGATATTTTATTGCATTTGTGTTTGTGTGTTGATGTGCCTGCAATTTGTATGCAGCAATGCATTTTGATTTGTTTTTGAGGTTATACTTGCTATGCTGCTGCTTCTGCTTTGCTATTTTTGCTGATTTTCCTGTTATTATTATTAATTTACCTTTTTCTGCTTGCTTCTATATATATATATACATATATATATATATATATATGTATATACATACATATATATATATGTACATATATGATTATTTTTCTATGTGTGTGTGTAGTTTACATGTATACTTTCCTATATATATATTTTTTAACAAGTTTTAAAAAAAAAAATTGGCTGTATATTTTTTTTACAGCCAGCAAAGAAATTTAAACAAAAAAAGTAAAAAAGCAGCAATTAAAAAATGACAGATTCTATGAAATTTGGACCCGAATGGTTGCGCAATATGTCCGCCGAGCCCGCCAATAACTTGGCCAATAGCTCCGTCACAAATCCCCCCCTACATAACAGCAGCAGCGGGGGAGGAAGTGGAGGAGGGGGCGGGGGAGTTGGGAGCATTGTTGCCGCCAGTTGCCGTAATATGTTTCCGGAATATCGTTACGGGCGGGAGGAGATGTTATCGCTTTTCGATCGAAATTGTTTGTTGCCACAAATATTGCCATCGTTTAAGAAATTATTTGTGGAAAAGGTGCAATTTCCATTGGCACTGACGCCCAGCACCGAGGATGATCTAAATAATAGCCAAAGTCAGCTGGGCAGCAGCGTAAGTTCAAGCTAAAAAAAAGTCGACTAATTGCTCATCTCTCTCATTTATTTTTCTTTCTCTTCCAGTCTCGTCCCGCTTGGCTGCAGCGTTCGCCAGGCGCCTTTGGCTTGTCCGCACGTGGCTCTTCCGTCGGACGGGGTGGCGGTGGTGGGGGCGGTGGCAATGTGGAACGTGGTCGTATGCGTGGCAAGTCCATTTATCATCCGATCTATCCGAGAGCGAGCAATATATACGACGATAGTCTGTCCAACATTGCGCTGAAAGTGAGTGTGGCAAATTTCTCTATTGACTGATAGGTGATTGCTGATTGATTATTGATGGAATTTAATTCCCCCTCCTTTGGATCTCTCTTTGTCATTGATTGATGTTTGATTGAAGTTTAACTGATTGAAGCTTGATTAATGATTGATTGATGCTTGAATTTAATTTTAATTTTTCGATTGATTCTTGAATTTAATTCACCTCTCTAGAACTCTAATTGTTATTGATTGATGTTTGATTGTTGCCGAAATTTAAGCCCCCTCTTGGATGATTGGTGTGTGAATTAAATTTTAATTTGAATATATAACTTGAATTTTAACCTCATTTCTTTCCCTTATTTGATCTCTCTTTTAATGATTGATACTTAAATGTGATGATCTCTTTATTGATTGACGATTGAATTTATTGTAACTCTCTCGAACTCTCCTTTATTGATTGTTGATTGATGTTAGATTATTGCTTGATTAATCATGTTTGAGTTTAAGCCTCCTCTTGATCTGTCTTTGTTATTGATGCTTGAATTTAACCTTACTCTTCATTTCTAATGAATGATTGATGCCCATATTTAACACCTTTCTTCTCTCTTTCTTGCTTCATATATTCATATATATATCTTCATATAATTTTCCCTTCAGCCCGATCGCAATTGGAGCGAGCGCAATGGTTCGGCTGAGCCGACAGCTCTAAATGTTGTTGCTGCTGGCGTCGATTGGAATGGTGGCACGCCCAGCTCCAGTCCACGCAAAGATTTCTCCAGTCACAATCGCAATCTGGAAAATTGGCGACGCAATCGACACGACGATGGCGCCGGTGATGGAACGGGTGGTGGAGCTGGAGGAGCTGGTGGAGCTGGTGGAGGAGGAGTTGGAGGAGGTGGAATTGTTGGCCCCGAGGTGGCAGGTTGGCGTAGTGGCGGCAATCAACGTTGGGGTAAACCAAGCGGATTATAATAGTTGAACTCTCGAGAGGAGCTTTAAATCTTTTAACCTTCAATCCCTAATTGATTTCCAATTTTCCAGGACGTTCCACCAGCTGGCGAGATGAGGAACAGCTACCATCTGTGGGCAACTTGGATGCAACAGCAACGGTTAGTGGTATGCAGCGTTCCATTTCAGTGATTGGCACTGTGAGCACGGAGCGGGAACGCAACAATTCCAAATCTAGCGGTGGACGTTGCAAATGGCCATTATTGGATGCAGCTGCCGAGGAACATTTGCCCGAATGGGCTATAGAGAATCCCTCGGAAATGGGCGGCACTTTTGATGCCAGTGGCGCATTTCATGGCGAGACTTTGGAGGCAGCCGAGCAGCTGAAGAAGGAGCAAGTGGAGATGGAAAGGGAACGATTAGAGATTGCCTCAAAGGAGGAAGATGTTAAAAGCAACGAGTTGGAGCAGTCAAAAACAGTAGCCAAGTCGTCTAATAAAAATAATAATAATAATAGTAATGGCAATAACAATACTACACCGGAGTCAACGAAGGCAAAGGAAACAGCTACGGATAAGCTGACAGCACTTGGCGGCGATATGTCGGACCGCTTTAAGGAGGTGGCCAATGAGGTGGTGAAATTAATTATGGATGATGAAACGGAGCAGCAGCAAATGGGAGCTGCAAGAGGAGCTGGAATTGGAGGAGGAGGAATAGGAATTGGGTCTGGAGTTAAGGGAGGAGTTGGAGCTGGAGGAATTGGAGGAGCTGGAGCTGGAGCAGTAGGTGGAGTTGGTGGAGGAGGAATAGGAGGAGTTGCTGCAGTTATTGGAGCTGGAGGCGGAGCTGAAGTTGAGGCCACAATTAGACGATATGGTTTGGGCTGTTTAACAACATTGGAGGAATTAAATATGAGACAGCAACAAGCATTACCACAACAGCAGCAGCAGCAATTGTCACAGCAACAATTAAGCCAACACCAACAATTGACTCCACAGCAACAACAGTTAAGCCAACAGCAACAGCAACAATTGCCACAGCAACAGCAATTGTCAGAGCAACAGTTGCCTCAACAATTACCCCAGCAGCAGCAACTAACACAGCAGCAACAGCAACAGCAACAATTGCCTCAACATTTGCCACAACAATTGACACAACAAATGCCTCAACAACAACAACAATTACCCCAACAACAGCTGCACCTGCAGCAGCAACAGTTGCCACAGCAGCAACAGTTACCGCCAACCCATGTATTGGCACCACCGCCTCACGTGCGCTCAGCCAAATTGAATGATTTGTGGTTCTACCGGGATCCACAGTCGAATGTGCAGGGGCCGTTTAGTGCTTTAGAGATGACAGAATGGTATCGTGCTGGTTATTTTAATGAGGCGCTCTTCGTGCGGCGCATCTCTGACAGCTGTTTTCGCCCGCTGGGCGAATTGATTAAATTGTGCCACGGCAATATGCCATTTACACACAGCCATCTGCTTCCCACGCCCAGCGAACTAGACACGTTGCAACAACTAAAGTTGCCACTACAACCGTTGCCACAACAGCAAACGTTGGCACAACAGCAACAGTTGCTGCAACAGGTCAAAGAAAATGTGACAGCAGCAGCCGATTCTTTGAGTGCTGCTGTCAAAAATCATTTAGGGCACAGTTCGCCACGCTTGGACACCTCGCACATGTTGACGATGCGCTTCCAAATGTTGCAAGATCAGTACATACAACATCAGGAATATCAAATACTCGCCGAGCTATCAAAAAACGAATGCTTTCAACGCATGGATGCGCCACAAAGAGAAGCCTACGTTCGCAGTAAGGTGCAACTTTTGGTACTACCCGAATATCTGAGCAGTTTTAGTGGGCTGAGCAACACTTTGGCTGCCCTGAATCCCATTGCGGGGAATCAGCTAAATAGTGCGATTGCACTGCATGCCAAAAAGGACCAACAGCAGCAACAGCAACATTTGCCACAGCAACAACAGCAGCAGCAATTTGATCAGCGTTTGGCTGCTCAATTTTTGGATGCCAATGATTTTATTTTAAATGCACAACTATTGCAGCAACAACAGCAGCAGCAACAACAGCAGCAGCAACAACAACAATTGCCACAGCAACAACAGTTGCCTTCACAGCAACCAGAACAGCAACAATCAGAGCCAGAAACAGATTTAAACACAGCCAGCGAGCTGGATTTATTAAGTGAATACAATTTGCGAATGATGCTTCGGGGCGCCAGCAACACACAGCAGCAATTGACGCAGCAGCATCAGCGTCAGGCAGCAACAACAGTTGCTGCTGGTTTGGTCAAGCCCAATTCAGTGATTGATTTTATGAATGAAACACAGCTATCAATGTTGCCCATGTGGCAGCAGCAGCAGCAACAACAACAGCAACAATTGCTACAGCAGCAGCAACAATTGCCACCACAGCAACAGCAACAGTTGCCCGCTAGCTGGCCTGGTTTGCCCATTGCCAAAGTTACTTTATGGGATGTGGCAACGCTAGAAGAAGAACAAAGTCAACAATTATTGCTGCAACAACAGCAGCAGCAAGTAGATGTTGTGAACAAGCCAGCAACAACTGTTGCTGACAACAACAAGCAGCAGCAACAACAGCATTCGCAACCAGCAGCAGTTGCTAAGACAAACAGCAAACAGCAACAGTTGCTGAAATCAGCTGGTAAAATGCAGACGGAGCTGAAGGTCAGCGAGGAGGAGCGTCGACGTGAGCTGGTCGAAGAGAAACGTCGCCTCAAAGAGGAACGTAAGCGTCAACAGCAGGAGGAGGAGAAACGAAGAGCAATCCTCGCAGAGGAGGAGCGTCAGCTGCAGCAGCAGGAAGAGAACGAGAGACAGCAACAAATACAAGCACAGAGACGCAAGGCACTCCTCGGTGGGGGAGGAGGAGGAGCAGGAATTAGCACTGGAGTTGGCACCGTGACACAAGCAGCAACAGCAGGTGAGTAGAGCAATGGCTGATTGACTGATTGACTGATTGATTGAACAGAACAGTGCCGCACAGAACTGAAACAAAACTCATCATAAGATAATTCATTGATTGAGTGAACAAAACAGATTAAAGATTGTTTAATTTATTAGAACAAATTCATGATTGATTGATGTAGCAAAACATTGTACATTGATTGATTGACATAGCCAGTTTCAAGCCAAAAAGCAAAAGCAAAATCTATTAGTACAGCGATTAAGAGAAAATCAACACAATAAACTGCGTTAGAGAATTGTTATTTATTTATAATTTAAAATCAAATTCAAATCTTTATTTTAAATTAAACAAAAGATATTAGTGAATTGTAATTTTGATATAATTTGCTTCTGATTTTCATTAGCTGCGTTTTATTACTATTTATTGCGACTAACATTCGTTTATATATATTTTTGCATGTATTTATTTAATGTCAACTAATGTCAGACGATGCACATAAAAAAAGTACAAAATAGTTTAAACTAAGAAATTCAAATATTAAATTTAAATTAAAAACATAAATATTTGTAAGACTAATGGTTATTTATTTAATTTATTGTGGTTGAGCTGCATAATATTATTTTATTTATTCATTTATTGTGGTTGAGCTGCATAATATTATTTTATTTATTCATTTATGTATTTATTTAATGTCAATTAAATATACAATTATAATTTAAATTTAATATTTAATATTTTAGATTAACGGTATTTACAAATAATTTATAATTAATTAAGATTAACAGCTGTATAATTGTATGCTCAACAGGTGCTGCAACTGCAACTGGAAGCGTGGCAAATGGAGGGGCAGGCACTAAGCAGCCTGCACCTCCCTCGGGCAGTGGTGCCACAAAGAGTGAGCCGCAAATGTTGCAATCTGTTGGCAGTCTGCGCTCTTCGTCATCATCAATAGCACCTTGGTCGTTGCAGACACCCAACGTGGGCAACATTGCCCCCGGTCTGGCGGAGATACAAAAGGCCGAGCGACGCGAACGCCGTGCCGATCAACAGCGTCAGCAGGAGCAGCTCGACAAGCAGATGCGGGCAACAGCCGCAGCGGCAGCAGAGGCAAACGATGCGTTGCTCAAGTGGCAAGCAACACCAGGTCCAACTTTAGTGATGAGTCTCGCTGACATCCAAGCGGAGGAAGCCAAGAGACTGGCAAATGAACTGCTCGAACAGCAACAGTTGCAGCAGCAACAGTTGCAGCAACAGCAACATTTGCAACAAGCAACACTTGCTGCCAGTTTGAGTGTGGCCACCAGCAATATTTGGGGGAACAGCACCAACAAGGCTGCTTGGAGCTCTGCTGCAACAGCCGCCTGCCTCTGGGATGAACCAGCAACAACAGTTGCAGTAACATCAGCAGCAACTGTTAAACCAGCAACAACAGCTGCAGCTGTTTTGGCTGCTGGTTTGCCCAGCAGCAACAAGCTGCAAGCAGCTGCTGCTGGCAAATCGGTGTTGCCCTCGCCACGCAATCTACGCAAAAGTCAAACGTTGCCAACAATGCAAAGTTCTACAGCTGCAACTGTTGCTAAGAGTTCCATTTCGAAGCAGCAACTTAAAATAACCACAACTAAAACCGCTGTCAAACTGGCCACAGCTACTGGTGAGGAGAAAGTTGGCAAACTGAGTGGCAAACAGCAGCAGCAACAAATTGGCAACAACAGCAACACCGAAGCTGCAGCTGCCTCATCAAGCAGCAAGGTCAGCGAATATGAAAATGAGTTTACCACTTGGTGCATGAAGAGCTTGGACAACATGGCTGCCAAGGTGGATGGTGAGTTTAACTGCACAATTCAAGTCTATATACTATCAACAAAAATATTTATTATATTTATTTAATAATAACATAAATAATTGAAATACGCCTTTAGCTGTTATTCAGCCAGTTTCAACCGGCAGCTAATTAAATATTTAAATTACAATACAAAATATTATCTTTATTGATATTGTTTTTACAAATATAGATGATAAATATTTGTGGAATTATTATCATCTTTAATTTGAATAGTTTGCATTCAAACGAGAAAACAAAAATAACAAGAAATCAGGCTTTCAATTTATTATGCATACTTCCAGCATATAGTAGTAGTAATTATAATTTATTAATATTTAATTTGTGTATTTTTGTATTAATTAATTTTATTTCAAATCAAACTGGCTAAATAACAGCTAAATCATATTTCACTTATAAAGAGAGGTCACCCAAAGCCCAAAGCACAATGTATTTCCTAAAAATAATAACACATAAATTTAAAATTTATTATGTTCCGAATACCGAACTTGGACAGTATACCCTGGCTACACCCACCCACCCTGTTCTTTGCTACCTGTTATCAGCTGGCATTACGTATGGTATCAAAGTATTTCGAAATCGATTACCACTGCTTCATTTTTTTAGTTATGTATTTATTCTGACTTAAATATTATTTACTTATTCCTTATATATACGTAATAATAATATATAATATATATATATATATACTTATACCCCCTTATTAGTTATATAAATATTTATTCTGTATATTTGTCATACTAATAATACACTATAAATAAAATAATTTATTAATTTTACTACTCTTAATTTGCAGTTCCAACATTTGTGACCTTCTTGCAAGACCTGGAAGCACCATACGAAGTGAAGGATTACGTGCGCATCTACCTGGGTATGTAAAATCAAAACAATATATATCTAGAACTCTTGATAATTATACTCTTTCAGGGGAAGGCAAAGAATCGACAGACTTTGCCAAGCAATTCTTGGAGCGGCGCAGCAAATACAAAAGTTTGCAACGCGCACAAAATGCGCACAATGACGATATGTGTAAGCCGGCACCTGCCATAACACCCTCCAGCAATGACAATGCCGAAAATAAGGTGAATTCGACTCGTATTCCCTTTAATATTGACTATCTCAATTAAATATCACTTTCCCCCTTGCAGAACAAGCAAAAGAAAATCAAGAAAAACAAGATGACCAAAATGGATGCGCGTATTTTGGGTTTCTCGGTGACTGCTGCCGAGGGTCGCATTAATGTCGGTGGTCGCGATTATGTCGATGGACCGTAACCACACCTTCTACACGGACCATTTTCCGGCGGAAAGTTGCTAGTTATAGTTTTGAATTTGATTTGATATGAAAGAAACACATAAAGAAGGTCACAATTGGATGTGCTTATAAATCTGTTATAAATAAAAACAACATATATATATATATATATATATATATCCCATATCTAATTTCAATTTTCTTAATTCGATTTCTTGGAGAGGGCAACGCATACATCGTTAATCGATAGATTTTTCAAACAGATTTCACATTCAAGGGTATGAATTTATTCTGATCGAATATGTACGAAATAAATAAAATAAAATTTAATAAGATTAATTAATTACTTAACAAATAATAAAATAAAAATTTAATTTGAAAAAATAAAGCAATATATTAAAGAATATAATAATCATTTGCATCTATAATAATCACTAATAAATACGACAAAATAAAAATAATAATAAATTAATAAGGAAATTATAATTAAAATTGGAGAAATAAAGCATTAAACAAAGTTGAAAGTAATAATTAAATTAAAATAATATAGCATATAATGCAAAAAATATTACATAATTTCATTTGTAGTTGTAAATTTAATATTTAATTCAAAAATTATAGAAACGTACATGACAGATGATCAAAATAGTGGAACAGTTGCACAAACACAAACCGATAACGGATACTGTTAAACTTAAGCACATATTCCGTATTCAAGTTGGCTGTAAATGTAGCTTAGCTTCATCCGTCGGCGATTTGGTCGACGGCACATTTGTTGCGTCGGTAGTTGAGAGCTGAGCTGGGTAAGGCAAGCTTCGTCCGCGTTTTGCAGCCACACCCCGAACTGAAGGCGGCTCGCCCGTCACCCCGCTCTCTCTTTCCTATTTATATCACATTCGCGCTTGCGCTGTTCACACATATATGCAGTGAAGAGTAAGCAGCATGGCGCTGTGTGTGCGAAAGTGATGCCGGATGCAAGCAGCCTAGTTGGAAATTTGCTGCTAACATTTTAGAGTTCCATTGCTAATCACTTGTTGTTTATATATATAAAAACCATATACAGACAAATATATATATATATATATATATATATATATATGTACAAACACAATTGTGTATTGAAAAGCGAGTTGAATATTTTCGGCTCAATGATTTCGTCAACTTTACATTGGGCATTGGCCTGCGGCTGTTGCGAAAACTGCTGGAGTAAGGAGAGGGGTGAGGGGTTGGGTTGGGGGGTAATATGCACAATGGTTCGTGTCGCTTTTGTGTTGGTGATGGTGACACGTTCGCGCCTTTTGTTGTGTTACTGTTACTGTTATTATTATTTGGTCGTTTTCGAGTGCATTTGCGAACTGTATACATTGCGCAATCCAATAAACAAATTAACGACTTTTGTCCTTTTCCACTCAACTGTCAAATCATACAACAAATACAACGCACACAGCAGCAGCGGCAGCATTCACTTTAAAAAGGAGAACAGAGAAACAAGAGAGAGAGAGAATCTGTATACATGCATATGCATATGCTTGCGCGTGTATGCGTAGATTCATAGCTCAGCTTATGCACACATTCATGTACATAAATGTGTATGTGTGATTAAAACGTAGATTCTTAGGACACATATATATGCATAAGCGTGCGTCTGTGTGCGCATGGACAGTAACTAAAATATGTACATGCATTAGTTTTATGTTAGAAAGAAATTAACAGTTGCCCAGTTATGAAGAATATTTTTTTAAAGCACAGTTTGGCATTCACTAAAACGTGGCTGAAATATGTGCAGTGTCCGTTATGCTGTCTGTCCGTTCGTCCATCTGACTTGAAACTTGGAACACATGCTGGTCAGTGCCCGCGTCAGACAAAATGTTAAAATTGGAGGTGGCTATTCGATATTCGCAAGCCCCATATCCCCCACAATTTTAAGGCTACAGACCCCAAATTTGGTTGGTAGGCTGTTGGTTGTAAAATGCCACGACCACTACCGCCATCCCCAGACTTCCCGCCTAAAATTTTATTAAATAGTTTTATCTTCCGCAGTTTTTTATTTAGTGCCATCAAATTTGGTAGGTATATTACTGGTAGTCTTTTTAAAAGCCGATAATTTGTAAGGCCTCGCCCACACCTGCACCCATAATTGACAATTCCGATATATCGGAGAGCGTAAGCCCGCATAACTCCCATCATTTTAAAGATAGATTAACGAAAATAGGAAGGTGACTTGCTGGCAACCTCATCCAAGGAACGGGATATAAATTTTCAGACCGCGCTCAAACCCGACGCCCCCTAGAAATCTTTGTAAGCTAGAGTCACCAAATTTTGAAAGCATGTTACTGGTAACTCCCCCAAGAGATCGATAAGAAAAATTGGATGGCCAGGCCCTTTCCGGCTGCCTAACTCTATTCACCTGTTAGCGTAAATCGATAAGACAAAATGTCTCACACAATTTTAAAGCTAGAGTTTGGAAGGAAGTTTACTAGGATTTTTTATACACTCCCACTCCCGCCCCCTAAAATGTCCAAAATGCATATCTCCCATAATTTAAGAGCTACAGTTCCCAGACTTCCAGGGAAGATAACTAGCTTACACAGGACTCGGTTAGGCCCGACTGTAACACTATTGTTTTTATTTTAATGTTAATATATTTTCAAATATTTGTAATTTTTAGTACTATTTTTTAATTTTAATTTTATATTAAAGAATTAATTTATTGTTTTTATTTAATTTATAGTTGTATTTATTATTTATTTTATTTTTCCATTTGATTAGTAATATTTAATTTTATATCATTAAATTTGTAACTTTATTTTGAATATTATTTATATTGTGGGTTTTGTTTTCTAATTTATACTTAATTTAAGACTCAGAATTATGCTTAAAATTTTTTTTTGGCATTTGTCTATTTTTTTTTAATATTTTTTGTACTATTTTTTTTTACTTTATTTTGCTATTTATTTTTTATTTTTTTTTTTCTAATTTATACTTAATTTAAGACTCAGAATTATGCTTAAAATTTTTTTTTGGCATTTGTCTATTTTTTTTTTAATATTTTTTGTACTATTTTTTTTTACTTTTTTTTGCTATTTTTTTTTATTTATTTATTTCTTTTTTCAATGTGCCTTCATTTGCCTTTTTCTTATTATCTTGTTAATTTGATACATATTTCTTATTTCTTAATTTAATTTAATATTTTATTTTTTATCAACTTCGACTTTTTGTAAACGTTTTTTGTGTCGACAATAAATAAATACATTTTTCCTTACTGTGTAGCTCATTAGAGGTGTTTAGACCAGCTCCATTTATTATGTGGCATTGCATCTATATTTGGGAATGAATCATATCATTGACACTCTGAAAACGTTTTTATTGTGTTGGCAAATTGAATTCCATAATTGAATTATGAGCACTTCAAATCGACAGATGTAGAAGCAATAGAAGCAGAAGCTGTAACCAGATACCTGCGAATTATCTGATAGAGCTGGTTATTTTCGCTACCCCAGAAACAGGGGTAGCTCTTAATAAGAAACAGAGAGAGAGAGAGAGAGAGAGAGAGAGAGGGAAATTGTCGCAATAATTTTGTCACACTCTAAAATAAACTCAACACTTGTTGTTTGATCAAAGATGAAATATTCAATTAATTACAGCCTTTTTTTGAATATTTACATGGGGTGGCAACCACCCAAGTCACAAAATATTTGCCTTTTCTCTAATATGGCAGTTCAAGTATGTATATATATAAATATAATGCGTGCAAATTGTTTGAAAATCACCTATCCCCAAGGAATTGATTTTCATAACGAGCTTAAGTTTTGTCTGTGTGTGTGTGTGTGTGTGTGTGGTATGTGAGTGTGGGTGTGGGTGGGTATTTGGGGGCTCACAAGGGTAGTGTAGCTTTCTTTCTTTCATTCTTGCTTGCTCATTTGCTTTGACCGAACAACAGAGGAAATCGGAAAAAAAGGAAAGAAAACAAATAAGAACGCTTCAGTCGAAAGAAAGCTGGAATATGAGATACCCTAAGATAATAATAATAATTAGATCAATATTCAAAAATAATACGCTATTTTGTATTGCCAGACACTTATTTGAATACCAAAAATACGAAAAAAAATTAAATTCATTTGAAAAATAAATGTAAGACGTAAACGTTTTCATTTCAATTAAAAATGTTTTAAATTTAACATGACACTAGAAGATACTCTAGACACATTTATTATATTTATTCAATTTTGTTATTATGGAATATTATTATGGAATATTAAGAGAATATTACTTTGATAACACTAAGAGATAATCAAAATACTTGGCAATTTGTTAATATTGCTATTGCCATCTCTATAAAAATTAATTGGTATGAAAAGGAATTAATAATAATGAACTGGAATCAAAAAATAAGAAAACTAAAGTTAGTTGAAGTTAGAAAAGATGGAAATAAGGTTTTAAATGGGTTTCTTAAAGTAAATATTTGAAGCTAAATAGGCATAGTAAAAAATCAAGGTTTCTCAAATTCAAATTTGCATTAAATAAACTAACTCTCTCTTTCTCTCTCACTTTCTCCTTCTCTTTCGGACTGTTACATACTTGGACCCATATTATTTATACCCCTTTTTATGCATTTTCCAATGGTATAAAAAAAAACGAATACAAAACTCGCCGACGGGAAATTGTTAAACGGTATTTAAACAGAACAAGCAGCACGAGAGGATTTGGACTGGCAACTAGGAATAGGGAAAGGGGAACTGGTAACTAGGAACGGGGAACTGGGACTGGCTAATCCCAAGGCGCACGCACACAACAGGAAGCAACCACAAAAATTTGTTATTTCAAGAGCAACCAGCAGCAGCAGCAGCAGCAGCAGCAGCAGCAAAGGGACGTAAGACTCTAATGGAATAAATATAGAGAAAACAGTACACACAAATACACTCAGAAAAAAAATATTTGCAATCTGTAAGCAAATATCTAAAAAGCAAGGAAAAGTAATACATTAATTAAATTAAATTGAGTAAAATAGATGAATAAAACTTTTTTATTATTATTTTTGAATTTTAGAAAGTATTCAAAGATTTGTTAATTAATTTTTATTTTTATTTATTTAATATTATTATTTTTTAGTAAAATATTCTTTGCATTTCTGCAATTAAGTAATTATTTGTTAATTTATTGTTGATTATTATTGTTTATTTAAAGTCGACGCAGAATAATAATAAATTAAATTTAATTTAATATTACTGCTTTTTTAAATAAAATAAAAATAAAATTTAAATAAAATGAAGAAAAGCATTTCTAAACAAATATAAAAAGAACCTTATCAAAAGAAAACATTTCTAAAAAGTCGAATATAAATACTTATTATTGTATATTTGCAACTTATAAATAATCAAATTTCATTTAAATGGTTTTTCAAATTTAAATTATACTAGAAAACTTGTCTAAGAACTTGAAACAATAGTTAAGACTATTAAGACTATTTCGTATATTTAAAATTTATATTTAAGTATATTAAAAAAAGTAATAATTAATCTTTCTAAATGTATTAAAAAGGCGATAGTATTTCTAAGTTTTAGGACAGTTTTTTTTAGTGTAAAAGTGTAAAAAATAAAGAGCATCCATTTTTCTGATTATCAGAAATATGTTTCATAATAATAGAATATTTTTTGATGAGTATTACAAATTAAGAGAGCTTTTTATTACAGTTAGAATTGTATTCTTGAGTGTATATTATATAAATAGAAGGATGCTCTTTGGTTGCGCTTTCTGTTTAGTTGAATTGAAAGGAGTAAAAGCAGCCAGCTCTCATATAAATACAACAACACAATACACAACACAATACAATGTAATAATCCGTTTATTCAGATAGATAATAAAAATAATAACAGTAATGGAGACAGTGGGGAATTGAGAGAAGCCGCAGGGAAACCCGCTAAGCTGCGACATTAATGAAGCTGCTTTCAGCTTTTAAAGCCAATTCGGTTGTCAACATGCCTCCTCAACTCCTCCACCCCTCATTTACAGTTCATGCGAATGATGATTTGTCTTTTCCTTTATGTGCGTTGTTGAGTGCGCTTCTAATCCCCGTTTACACACACATACACACACACGCACATAAATATACACACGTATATACAATCAACAGTGACAGTTTAGTTGTAGCTTTAGTTGTATTAGTGCACCAGCAGCTGTTGTTGCTGTTGTCTCTGTTGCTCTCTCCGGTTCGCTCGCGCTTTAAGCTGGCCTATGTTATATACACTATGTTAACAAAATATTTTGATACAGCAAGAAATTCACAAACTTTTATTGTAATGCTTGATGTTTTTGTACTGTATCTGTAGTATTTAATTAATTAAAACCAAAATTCAAATAAATTAAAAACAAAATTTAATAGTTCAAGCATAAAATTCTTTTTATTTTCATTTGTTTTGCAAAATTAGGAATCTTTATTATTGACTTTAATTCTACTCTTATTTCCTATATTTCTACTATTATTTGCAGTTTACATTTTATTACTTTCATCACAAACCAAAAATTAATATTATTGTGTTAGTAAACAGTTATTTCAACTACTTTAAGGAGAAGGTTGACAGATTTCTGTCTTCGCTCGCTCGCTCGCTCGCTCGCTCCTCTGGCTGGCCAATGTATAAATATTAAAACCGCAATAAATGCAAACAGCAAAAGAAAAAGGTGAAGTTGAGAGAGGGAGAGGGAGAGGGAGAGGGAGAGGGAGAGGGAGAGAGGAATAGCGAGAATTGGGATCAGCAGCTTATTGTTATTGATTTCAGCTCATCGACTACTCATCTGTCTTCTGTCGCTCTTTCACTCAAGCTGTTAGAGAGGGAGAGTGAGAGAGGATAAGGATCAGAGTATTGTGTTGTTATTGATGGCTATGCTCAATCGTCTCTCTCTTTCATTCTCTCTCATACACACCCCTGGAATGACTTCTCAAATTTGAGCGCCATATCGAGGCACTTTGATCTACTTTAGTTTATTAATTTGACTCGTCGACCACAATTGAAAAAAATGTGTGAAAAGTAGAAAACGGTAATCGATTGAAATCTTCGAGAAATCGAGTCCGGGATGCTTTCAGGCGCAGGTGTGTGGCATTTGGTTGCAATATGAAAAAATAACAATGTACAAAAAATGTTCAAAAAGAAATGTATATCAGGAATCAGCTGAAATTTCTGAGTACACCTTTTGCTTAAGTTTTTGATCAACCTGTGATTAAAACTCACGTTAGACCTATTTAGCTCTAATCTGTATATTTTGTTTCATTAAAATGATTAAAAATACATAATAACTAACTTTATATATTATATAATGGAATATAATAATAAATTAATAAAATAAATAATATTTTTAATTATTGTATTTTTAATTAAATTAACAAAACTTGCTGATATTTATTTATTTAATGCCGATTAAATTAAACGGAAGATAATAATTAATTTGTATATATCTTAAATAAAAATATTAAAAACATTCAATTAAGTTGAACATAAAATGGAATTTCCATATTCCCTTCTTCTTATAAGTTATTAAAAGAAAACCAGAATTGAAATTTTAAGAATCGCTCAAAAATAACACTTGAATATAAACAAAGGACAGATGTGTGCCTTCTAGGCTCAAAAATATACATACACACATATATATGAGTGGCTTGTATTCGTACCGAATGCATAATCATCTAAGCCCGCTAAATATTTTTGAAAAATAAAGAAAAATAAACACTTTGGGTAAGTGACGAAAACAAATAATAATAACAATGATATTTATCTTGGTTTTCTCAAAAATTTGCCTTAATGCGAAAATTTGCTACTCTCCTTTAAGGTATAGGAAAACAATAGGGTCCGAAGCCAAGTGGATCAATCCCGAAATCGCATTGTTAATCGCATTCGTCGAGTACTATTTACAAATCCCGTTTCGCCATTGTCCTGCTGCAAATGTGCTTCCTGCATGCACTTGAGTTCGATAACTCGAAGTGGAGATTTTCCACGTTTTGCTATAACTCGACAAGTCAATATCGAAATTTAATTAAATTATTTACTTTGAAATTCATATTATTTAATTGAGAACTTTAATTGTAAATTTTATTTAACATTTCTATTTATTTAAAGCTTTTTTATTAATAAAACCAACTCAATAAAATAAAATAAAGTATTTCTTTGGTATAATACTTCTATATAATAAAATGTACTATCTCGACTGCTATGTTATCAATTAAATTAAATTTAGGGAATAAAAATTAATGTTTATGCTTGTAAATGTTAATTAATATAAATCATTTAAACATATTATTATTGAATTAAAAAAATTACTACTACTTAATTGAGATAAGGAATATTCAAATAAATTTTTTTAAATTTGAATCATACAAATAAAATAAATAATAATAATAAAATAATAAAAAATAATAATAAAATTTTATACTTACGCTTTTAAATTTAAATAAAAACATACAAAACTGTTTATAAAATTATGATTTTGTTCCTCCGCTGGTTACATTACTGAAAATACTAAATACACTCGAAGATTGTTTCGTTTCTTTGAAACCTGTTCTTTAAACTAACATGTGTGTGTGTGTGTGTGTGTGTGTGTGTGTTTGTCATTATATGTGCTAGTGTGTGTGTGTGTGTGTGTATGAGTGGAAGTAAGATAACTGTCAAGGGTGCTCAAAACAAAATAATGCGTTTCTATGCAGGCTGCTTGCATTTGATTGGCTAACTGACGTGCTCAACGAGCAGCCCTTAAGACGCGCACGCCAATCAGAAGCGAGCACAGGCAAACACAAGCGTCAGCAGAGGCGGAGCGCACAGTTATATAGCTGTTGCAGCCGTTACAGTTAACCCTGGCCAGTCCAGTTAGCTAGTTTTCCATTCGGCGCAAACAGCACAGCAACACTGAGCAGCATTCGAGAAGAGGAGCACAGCAATTTTTCGCTTACTAACCCAGACCCAGTTGAAACTCAGCGACGACTACACGCACGATTTGAGCGCTCAACAATTTCAAAGTTTCAATCGATCGATTCAAAAATGAAAAATATATAAATAAAACTAATATAAAATTCGCGTTCCGGATAATATATATAAAACAAAAGTAGTGGCTGCTGCAGTGTAGTAAAATGTTGTAAAATTTAAACAACAATAAAAAGAAAGAGAAAAAGAAAAAGTATGCAACTTTTGTAACTGTATATATAAATATATATATACTGCTATAAATACTATTATAAATTGTATTATAAATAGTTGCGAATGAAAGAAATAGGCATGCCAAGCCCAAACTAAACTTCCAAGTAATAATAATTAATAAATTAAAACAATAATTTTCTACATAAAAGTGCTGAAAATATGGATTAATATATGAATATAATATATATTTATAATATTAACAAAAAGAAAATAAACCCGAAGTGAAATTGCCGTCATTAAAATGTTACCATATGGCAGGTATATAATTTAGTCAGCCGATGTTGATCATTTAAAATATTATCAAAATATTAGGAATAACTGGTGAGTTTAATGAGGTTTATAATCTTGATATATATTGTTTATAGAGTTGGATAATTCAAAAATTGTACAAACAGATATATACAGATATATACAGATATATACAGATATATTGATATAAATATTTCTTGCTTTGTTAATTAAAGTTCTAAATTTTATTCATAGTTAAACTTAATCCATTTTTTTAAATTTTGTATATTTGTGAGTCGACTTACCTTAGCTGACATTAAATATATAGATAAACAGCGATGATAAATCGAGAGAGCAAATTGGATTACTTCTGTCCGCAACTTAGGAAAAATAATTAATTAGTTTTCATTTATATATTATAGATATTTACGTCTTTATAAAGGAAGCCTTTTGAATTCTTTTTTCGCTCGTATTTTTCCTAGAATTATTAGTTTTCATTGGTACTCTTTGGAAGTACCAGAAAACATTTCTAAATGGAAGAAAAGAAGATTTTCTAATTTTTTATGTTTATATTTAAGTTTGCATTCTTTTCAAAATCATAGTTTTCTTTTCGAATTTTTAAGAGTTTACTACTGAATTTTTTTTTTTTTTAGAATTATTCCACATTTCTATAAAAGTCAATGTTTTCTTTTCGGGTTTTTAGAAATTTGTTAATAATGGAAAATAATT
Organism: Drosophila kokeensis; assembly: GCA_035042145.1. NCBI lineage: Eukaryota > Metazoa > Arthropoda > Insecta > Diptera > Drosophilidae > Drosophila > Drosophila kokeensis. Next base: position 539,431 of record JAWNLT010000673.1, on the reverse strand, counting down.
AAAAACAAAATTTTAGAAAAGAATCATTTTTAATTTTGTTTTTTTTTTTTTTAAATTTGTTTGTTTATTTCTGAATTGAAATGCAAAAGCCAAATAATTTTTCTTGTTTTAAGGTCTATTTTAATTTTGGGTCAATTTTTAAGATTACAGTTTGATTTTCTTTCTGAGTTCCTGTCTGAGTTCTAGTCGAAAACTATAATTAATAAATCCTTGCTGGAGTCCTGGTTCTAAAGTTCGTTACTCTAAATGTATATCTATGCATCAGAGAGGGAATCTATTATTATTATTATTATACCATTGCCTGCATTGATCATAAGGGTATAAAGATTATCATAAAAAGAAAAGTAAGAAAAGAAGGAGAGAAAACAATAACCGCACCTCAGACGTCGATTTATTTTGGAGTTGTATCTACATATATTTTTGTATTTATGATATACGCTTGAAGAACTACACTCAAAAGCGAGGCATCGTCATCGGGCACTCGAGATGTGAAGAATGTTTTTATTATATCAAGCGTGAAAACGAAGAAACACGGCCAGCACTTGGGAAGTGACATCGAGTGCAGCTCTCATTAACATAAATACCAAACATCACTGTGCTCTCTGTCCGTCTGGGTGTCTAACGGACAGACCCCACAGCAAGTTGAGCTTAGGCTGAGGCTCAGTTTCATCCAGGAATAAACAAATGAGTATTGCGAAACTAAGCGGAAACAAAAAGTATTCGATTCAAATAAATAAACAGGTTTTTTTTTGTGTGGGTAGTTGTTGTTAGAGGGTAGTGTCATATAGGGTTTATTGAGGTATTAACTAGGTACTGCAAGACTCATTGACAGCTGTATAAATATATGGAATAGCATTTAAAGGAGGGCTGCTCTAGTTGAAGGGTTCTTTGTATATAGGGTTAGCCCCAACTAGGTATTATTGTCTAACCATTAAGATTTCACACCTTCTGTTCAGATCTTACCCACCAATCATTCACCAAGCATTTCATTTTTAAGCATAGATAATTTCTATATATATGTAACTTAATTAAGTGTAGACTTTAAGCAAATTTTTGAAAGAGGGTAGGTTGATTCGGTAGTGTTTGTCATTGATAAATAATTTCGCCAATCCTAGAAGACAAAGTTGACTCAATTAATCATGTATTTGTTTAGAAATCTGATTTATGCTGTAGTGTCTCCCAAATCCAAACAAGTTTCTAGGGACTCAAATTATTCTGTTTATTATCTAAATATAATTACAATATATAGTGCTCAACCTGAAAAGATACCTTCCTAAGACTAACTATATATATATATATATATATATAAATAAAGTTTAGATTCTAATTATTTATATGTATATATCTACGAGGGCTGCTCTAGCTTAACTTTAAAATACCCTTAAAATAGTAGTAGTAGTGGCTACATGTATATAAATAGATCAAAAATAAATATATACATAAATATAGACATGCTCTCCTCAAACCTAACCAATATCTTCTCTAATTAATGCTATATACTATATTGAACTCTTTATTTTTTTCTATTTCATTTGAAGAGATTTGGGAATGGCTCTATTATCAAACTCCGACAAACCGATCTGTACCATGTTGGCTATTTAGAGAGCGGACGGACAGTCAAGCAGTACCCGCTACCCGACGATGATGGCCAACACTCACAACTTGTCCCCTACGCGACCCTCCACACCCTCAACATCAACGTCAACCTCAGGCACAGCTGGTCAGCAGCAGGAGCAGCTCAAGCCGCTCTTCGCAAGCGAGCACTACCCACTCGGAGGTACCAGTAGCAATTCCAATAGTCCAGTAGTGTTACGTCAGAATCATCCACAAGCCACATCTACACACATGGCCCTCGAGCAGTACCGCCTGCAGCTCTACAATTATGCGCTGAATATCGAGAGACTGCGATGTCCGCAATATGGAGCCACTGCCGTGACGGGTAGCTCGCTGCTGCCCAGCTGGTTACAGCCATCAGCAACCTACGGAGCTGTACATTCCGGCGGCAATCGTTTGGCGACTCTCTCAACGATATCCTTATTTCCGCAAACACAGCGCATCTTTCAACCGGAGGAGCCGAAGCCACAGCACAGTTATATCGGACTTATTGCGATGGCGATTTTGAGTTCGAGTGAATTGAAACTGGTGTTGTCGGATATCTACCAGTACATACTCGATAACTATCCGTATTTTCGAAGTCGCGGCCCGGGCTGGCGTAATTCCATACGTCACAATTTATCGCTAAACGATTGTTTCATCAAATCGGGTCGCAGTGCGAATGGCAAGGGACATTATTGGGCCATTCACCCGGCGAATATGGATGACTTTCGCAAGGGGGATTTTCGGCGTAGGAAAGCACAGCGGAAGGTGCGCAAACATATGGGTTTATCGGTGGATGATGCCAGCACAGATTCACCGAGTCCACCGCCCCTGGATTTGACTACGCCGCCGCCGGTAGTGCCACAAGCTCAGCTGCAGACGGCTCTACATTATCCCTATCATCAGCAGCAGCAGCATTATATAGGGCAGTTCTTTGGCAGGCCCCGATTGGATTATCAGCAGCCACAGCAGCAGCTGCAACCACATACACAGCATCCACAGCAACATCCACATCATCCACAGCACTCACTTGCTCATCCACTGCCCCATCAGCATATCTCTTACATCAATTCGACGACGACGACAACAATTGCGAATCTTTATTCGCAAACGCGTAAAAGGCAGTTCGATGTTGCCTCGCTGCTGGCACCCGATGTGCAAATCGTGGACATTGTGGCAGATGATGGAGAGGTTGCCACACAGACACAGCACACGCTCATCACAAAGGTGCAGGTGAAGAAGCAACAAATGATGGTACTGGAACAGCACCCAACGAGCAATAATAATAATAATACTAATATTAATAATACTAATAATAATAATAATAATAATAATAATAATAACAATATTAATCCGGCTCTTGATGTGGATGCCGAGGCGGAAATTGATGTCGAGGATTGCGAGGAGGAGCAAATTGCACACGGTAAGTCCCCTGGTACACCCAATACGCCCGGTACTGCTCCGGGTACGGCAGTGCCAGCTTACCTCAGCGATGTGGAACTGGAGGAGCGGGATCTACACAATTACTCTCCAGTGTTGGGCAGCTCAAATGATTCCAATTCGCTGGACGAGTGTCCACTAAACACACCCGGTACGGCTGACACCCTATTGACACCCTCTGCCGTACACCCCTTGCCCATTTCGTATGTGGAGCTCAATGGCGTCGACCCACAGATACTCAGTCGCTATTATGGCAGTTATATGGCGGCGGCAGCGAGGAGAGCCAGCCTCGAGGTAGCTGCGAGAGCCCAATCGAAGACGACGATGATGGTTGCCACTCCCCCGCCGGCTATTTCAACAGAACTGTTACCTAATAAATCATAAAATCAGACATTAGCTATCGATGTATATGCAAACTTTACTATGACATAATATATATATAATATATATATATATATATATATATATATATGTATTATTTATGTATATATATATAAATATGTACAGTTGCGTTCAAAATTATGAAGGTACTACACTTCCTCAAATTTGTCTGTTAAAATGGAATAGAAATAGAATATTACTCATTATATTTGATTACTTACTATTAGCCATATTATCGGGAATTTTTTGTTGCTGTTTTCAAAAACAATAATGATAATAATAGTGCTACGAATTATAAGTCTACTTTATTTTATCCTTTAGAAATATTTAATAAATTTTTATTTATTTGATGCTCATTTGTGAATATGGATAATGGATAGTATATGGAATACCCTATGTTTATATTATTGTTGTTGTCTAAAAAAAAGAACAATAATAATAATCGTACTTCTGATCCTCGCGACTTTTGATTTGTTATATCTTTATTCAAAAACCAGATAACTCATTCCTTTTTTTGGAACTACAGTGAGAGACACCTCATTTGGCTGTCTCAAAGAAAATAGGCTACTTTCTTACATAATCCTACCTAGCAGGTGGGGAAATCCCAGTGTATTGGGGTCATATATTAATTTAGAAGGTTAATATATGTACCTACCATCGGTCTTTGGAATTTTTGAAAAATAATAAATAATTAGCTTATGGCAGGCAATTACTTTTTTTCGTTGACACTGAGCCAAATAAGCTGTCGCTCACTGTATGTAAGCAAGTAAGAATGCTGTCGTCGAGTGAGATCGACTACGATATACCCTGAACCCAGTTGTTAAGTATATTCTAGTTGTATTGTGGTGAGAAGGTCTTCAAGTGCACTACTTTCTTTCTTACGTATATTAGGTAATAATTAGAAGATTCTGCCTCAAAAATGTAATCGAAATGTATCGTTAATCGAGAAACAGAGGCAGTTATCGATGAAATAAAGCAAACTTTCTCTGCGCCTAGTATACGAGAACCTATATTCTAAATTTGAATTCTCTAGCTCTTATAGTCAGACAGACGGACATACAAAGATGGTTATACCGACTATATCAAGAATATATATAAGACTTTATGGAGTCGGAGATGCTTTTTTCTGCCTGTTACATCCATTTGCACAAATCCTTTGAAAAAAAACCCATTTTTAATGGGTTCAGGGTATAAAAACAGCAAAAAGTGCTAAGTTTATTACAATTTGTATTTATTATAAAAAAAAAGGAATTTCCCTTCAATTTTAGTTGCTCATTTAAAGTTTAGACTTTAATTAATTAAATACCATCATTTATGGCACTTCGGAATCTGGAATCTTCTGAGAAAAAGATGTAATAATAAATTTCATTATTTTATTGCTCAATTAAAATTGATTAGTTTTGGTAGACAAGTTTTTAAATTCTAAGCAATTTTACAGCTTCCCAAGTATTATTTTTATAATTTTAAATTTAATGCAAATTACATTTCCTGAGTCCAAATTTTATGAAAAAAAACCTAATTCAAAATGCGATAAAGAATTCAATCACTATTTGACTAGTTTAAAGTTCGCTACTATTATTTTGAGCACAACTGTACCTAAGCACATATATATATATATATATATATATATATTATATATATATATTATATATTTATATAGAGAGATTAGACACTGCGCCCACCCTGAAAACCAAATATGGAAATGAATAAAAGTCCAGTGAAATTGAGTAAATATAATAAATAATTGTGTATGTTTTGAAAATAATCTGTTTAAAAATAAAGTTTTCAATTATTGTTATGTTGGAATTATTATTACACACACACACAAAAGTCAACTGAGAATTGGAATGATAAGAGTAAATAGTTAATAATAGCTAATTGCCATATAGCTATGCATATATGTATATATATTATATAGTATCCATAAATAAAAGCCCCATATTATGTATATATATATATATATATATATATATATAGCTTTTTCTTTTTTACTTTGCCTTTTTCGCTTTTCATTCAAACATTTGCAACAAGGATTTTGAGTTGTAGCTGAAATTCATTTACGCCATTATTCCAGGCAGTGCTAAAGAAGGGACAGAGAGACATAAAGGGAGAAAGCGAGAGAGAGAGAACGAATCAACGTCGTCAGCTTTCGAGAGAGAGAACGTTATTTGAATCAACGTCGTCAGCTTTCGAGAGAGAGAACGTTATTTGAATCAACGTCGTCAGCTTTCGAGAGAGAGAACGTTATTTGAATCAACGTCGTCAGCTTTCGAGAGAGAGAACGTTATTTGAATCAACGTCGTCAGCTTTCGAGAGAGAGAACGTTATTTGAATCAACGTCGTCAGCTTTCGAGAGAGAGAACGTTATTTGAATGAACGTCGTCAGCTTTCGAGAGAGAGAACGTTATTTGAATCAACGTCGTCAGCTTTCGAGAGAGAGAACGTTATTTGAATCAACGTCGAGAGAAGACAGCGACAACTTATGAAGCCTATCAATAAATTCATTTGAGCTAAGTGGCACCAAATCCACCATTTGGTGGAGCGGTCCATATAATTTCTGGAAGATTAAAGTCACCGCATACAATCAAATAGTCTCTATCAGAAAGCATAGAGGAAATATATTGGTTAGCGGATAGATGATTCAATGCTTGCTATATCTCTCTCGCGCACGCTAATAAGCAAATAAAATATGAGCTTTGCAATATGTTATCAATTTATTGGAGTTAAGGCTCAGTTTCGACGGAGCAGCATATTATTTGCATATGGTGATAAAATTTGCTAGCGTGCCCAGTAAATAAAGCTTGTCGAATTAAAAGCTTCTGCTTCTTAGCGATTCCAATTATACATTTGCAGCTCCAATTCGGGTTTTTCACTTAACCAAGGATCCACACCAAACATAGTTTCGTCAGCTTTCGAAATTGAATTTATTTGCAGCCATAAACACAGTTTTGTTCCTTTTCCAAGATCTACACCTATTAGAAGAGCTATGGCCAATTGATTGAATGACGTTCGTTGTTTGCAGCTTATCAAAGATCTATACCAAACAACAATTTGTTTGGTTTGTGTCTTCAAATTGTTTCTTTCGAGTTGGGTGCAACATTTTCGACTTCATTTTATATATAAAATATATCAAATATGCCAACCATGCATTTATTTTCTTATTTTATTTTTGTAACAACAACTAAAGTTAAAATCTAATTGTAAAACTTTAAAATCATATGGTTTGTGTATGGGATAAGCAGTTCATTATTGCGCAGCGTTGCCGATAGGTGACGCTCATGGTTTCAAAATTAAACTGCCACTTCGATTTTCTTCGACTATTCTAATATCCAGGGTACTTTTATATTTTAGCTTTGTTGTTTAGCTCTATATTAACATTAAATATAAGTAATGTAAGAATTCACTTTAACAAACATTAGTTCATTTATAAATTATTAGATTTTAGTTTAAAAATCACACACACAAGCAACACAGATATTATTTCTGATGAATATTAAAACGTATTAATATTACATATTATTTTTAAATTTAAATTTTTTAAATCTATATTAATTTATGTTTAAACAATGTTTTTTTATACATATTTTTCTTTATATTTATAATTTTTTTTAGAAGCAGAAAATTATTTGTAGTTTTCAGGGTACATTTCTAAATTACAAGTCGTTCGTTTTTCCGAGTGTAGCTAGGATCAGTGAAAGCTTTAACCATTAGTGGAAGAAGGGAAATATGATTGGCTTCTGCTGAATATTTGCTAGTTACAACACAAAAACAAAAACAAGAATTCTATGTACGATTTTGGAAAATGTGTGATGAAATATTTACACAAGATGATATTGTTGTTGTTGCTTTTGAGACAGTGGCTAAAGTGCACAAATAATTTACGGCTAAATATTGAAAGAGGTGAGCAGCAGCAAAGAAGGATTGTAATGTATACAAAAACACAGAAAGAGAGAGAGAGAGAGGGACAAGCAATGGGCGTCGCTGCAATGTGCCTTCTATAAATGAACGATTGGTCGTCAATGGTCTGTGCGCAGCTTTCATTGGCTGCTCAACTGCTTCATACAATTAGAATATACGCGCTGCCTCTCAATCTTTCTCTGCTGCTGCTGCTCTCTTCAGGAAATCAAAGAGTTCTGCTTGCACATGTATGCGTGTGTGTTCGCTGCTGCTGCTGACGCTTTAGCGAACCGAAAGCACACGAGCAAATGCCGACAGATTAAAGAAACTCTTAAATACGAAGAGCAGCAGCTGGCAGCATCCCTCTTGCAAAGGCACTGCAGGCAGAGCAGCAAGCAGAGCAGCAGCAGCGAGCAGAACAGAGCTAAAGGTGGAAGTGGAATCCAATTGAAATCAGTGACAATTGAACATTGCCACGCTGTGGTGGTGGTGTTTGGTGGTGGTGGCTACTTGTCTGCTTGTCGCGCGTCGCTGTTACAGTTACAGTTGCAGTTGTCGCTGACTGTCGTTTATTGTCGTGCTTTTGTCCGTGTCGTGCTTTTTCGTCTTTATCGTGCGTTTTTCGTTTGTCGCTCTGGTTACCGTTGCAGTTGTCGGCGGACCGTTTTTACCGCTTGACGCGTGTGAGCTTTTTTAACCGTTAGCAGCCACAAAAAAGGATCCCAATCAGCAAGTGTGAAAGAGAGAGAGCGAGATTTAGAATATGTTGGCTACTCTCGTTGAAAATTTTGTTGCTTGACATAAAACTAAATTTGAACTGTTAATGAAAAAGGTCAGACACTTATCGCAAACTGTAAAATGTGTTGCGGGCAGCCGCCGACTATCGTCGGTAAATCGATGTTGTCAAATCGGCTGCTGTGGCTGCTGCTGATCATCATCATTATGTTCTTAATGATAATTATATCAATATGAGACAAAAACAACAACAGGCTCAATCAAAGTGAGTGCAGCTCACCAAAAATGAAGGAACTTCTCTAAAAAGAAACAAGTGAAATGTGACCCATAAAATTGGTCAGAAAACTATAAAAATTTCAACAGTGCCATATACAAAGTTTAGGAAATTTATATAACAAAAAAAAAAAACAAAAAAAACAGCAAGCGGCGCTAGTCAAAGTAACAACAAATCAAACAATTTATATATTTATATATATATATATATATATATATATTGTATACATATATATGGAATAACATAATTCAAGCAGATCGAGCAAAAGCAAAGGTGAGTTTCTTGCATAGTCAACTTAACAACTCCCCACTTCTTCCACTTGATCTTCTTTATGTCACTCTCTCGAGAAACTATTTGGGAATGCGAACCTACCTACATAATATTATATATTATATATTATATACCTATAGCTGTGCGTTATACCTGTTATGAGTTTGCTACACTTTGAGCTGCTATTAATTACAAAAATGTAAAATTATTAAGTGTGAAATGTGGTTCGAAAAAAGGACTAGAGTTATTCAAATACATACTTGTCTCTACTTAGCCGTCATTGCTGATGCGGTCGAACCTGTTGTAGATTCTACGTTGCAAAATCGGATAATTTAGAGTTATGCAAAAATATTTGAACTAGTCTATAGCCTAGAATTAAGAAGCTACACTTGCCCATTGACTTATGCTTTATTTATGTGACTCTCACTCCATATTTACTGTTGGGAATTCTAAAATGCATAATGCATAATCAAAATGCAAAGGATTAGATGTCAAATTTATTAATTTTGCCAGCTTAGGGCAGTGGAAAAGAACAAAGATAAAACCGAATTTAAATATGCTTAGGGAAAAGGAAAAGTATTATACAAATACATTTAATACTAGTTGTATACAGATACTTGAATTAATGTTTGCCTATCATGCATATGATACACATTGATCTTCTACAACTTCGGGAATTTCTATATGACCGTATGACCGTTTATTATTTTTTTACTCCTGGGCTGCCATAGTCCGTACGGTAAGCCAATTTGGAATTCAAGTACGCAATATGTGCGCACAACTGTTCTTAAGTTTACCTATTATATTATATATATTATATATATATATTATATATATATATATTATATATATTATAATATATTATATATATATATTATATATACCTATGCTCGATATAACTTCTTGGGAATTCTAAGTTTTCTAATAACAAACTTAGTTCTTTCCTAGTAAGGGATTAGTGATATACGAATGCTTATAATGCTTGCAATACTTATTCCTATACTTACTCTTATACATTTGCCTGCTTGATTTCACTCTTCTATTCTTTAGCTGCTTGATAGAACCTGCGTAAATTCGAAAATCCAAAATAACAAAGGCAAAATTCGATCGATAAATAAGGATAACAACTAGATACTATATACACATACTATATACTATATACTATACTATATATGCACAATTTCAATCAATCGTTAATCTTCTATTACTTCAGCTTTAGCTCGGTAGAACCTGTTGCGAATTCTAAAATGCAAACATGCAAAACCAAAATAAAAATTAGAGTTAAACAAATACACATGTAAAATGTATGTGTGTATGTGGCTTGCATTAAAGTTTTTGCTATTATGTAGAAATCTATGAAAATTAAAGCCTCGGGACCTGTTCCCTGGCAACTTGCAACTTTGCAACTAGCCACTGGCTGCTGCGCACAAGCATTGAGTGCGACAGGTGCATTTGCCACGTAGACAGCTCTTTGCAAGGCAAAGCCGAAGAAGAAGAAGAAGACGAAGACGAAGAAGAAGAAGCAGAGCTTGGCTTCCAGTCGGATGGGAAAACTGTGACTGGTTTTCTGTAATTGTAAATGCGAACGAACGAACGAACGACACGAAACGAGACGAGACGAAGCGAAACAAGACGAGAGACACGAAGACTCGACGCGTAACTTTACGTGCAAGCACACATACACACACACATACACATGTATGTATGTGTATAACTGTAACCATGCGCTTAGCTTTGTCTTTTTTTTTTGTATGTGGCTCGTGTTCGTGTTTTGACCCGTTGTTGTTGTTGTTGTTGTTGTCTGCTTTTTGATTGCCCGTTTTTTGAGTTGTCTCTTTTTTTCTTGATTTTCTTTTATTTTCGTTGATTACGCACACATTTCACATTTGCCATTTGCCATTTCCCACTTCTCATTTCCCAATTTCGATCATGCTGTTCAAAAATAATGATCCCGTTCAAGTTACACACACACACATCAGCACACTCACGGATATTTAAATAGGAGTGATCTGTTTTTTCTTCGTCTTCCTTTATGCAGCTTAGTTTTCATATTTATTTCAAATAACTGTTAGCCTTGTTAGTTTTTAGAACAAAATATATTTAAATAATTATTTTACAATATACATTTTTACTTATTCATTTAAAATTTGTAAAGTTTAAATATTAAATGATATTTTTAAGTTAATTTTCTATTTTAAAAGAGTATATACTGGCTCCAGTAAAAAAAAAAACATATTTTAATTTGCCATATATTTTTACATATTTTTTTGTTGCTGTTTTAACGAATTGTTTGACCTGGAAACAGTCAAAAACATCATTTTTTTAATTAATGGGTTCACCAAATAAAAAATATTCAAAAGGCTTTAAATATTATAATTTCATAGCATCAACATTGTGTTTATTATTTTCTTTATTAACATTTATATAATTTTTCGTTTCTGATGTTTCAAAATGTTTATTTTAAAAACTAACTTTGATTATTTGGTTTTAAGGATTAGTTCGTCTTTCATTTTTTGTCTGTTAATTAATTAAAAATTATTAAAAGAGCAAACACAAAAACATTTAAGGGAATATTCAAAAAAATATTCAGGGTTAAGAAAAAGCTTAAAAATATGAAATTTCATTATTATATTATTCTTATTATTATAATTATTTTTACTGTAATTATTGTTGTTATTTTTTTAGTACTATTATTACTATTATAATATTATTATTATTATTATTTTTATTATTTTTGTTGGCAATATTATTTGAAATTCCGCCCAAAGCTAGCTCTCCTTCTCTGCACATTCTCAGATAACATGTGTCAAAGTTGTGGTTCCTATTTGTTGTTTTCCGATTGTTCGTCGTTCGTTGTTGGGAAGTGTCATCTAAGAACGCCATAAATTGCACTGCTGCCATTATCTGCATATACATATGTACATTTGTAGCTAGTTACTTGTTACATTTGTACATTTTTTTGTTCCTGCCTACACGGGAAACTTCAAAGAGACAATCAAGGCGAAAAAAAACAATGAGGCAAATTTTGCGCAAGATGCTTAAAGCGGTAGCTTCTGACTACACTGAGAAAAACAAAGGAGTACTGAGATGTAGAAAAATAGCTCAGAAAGTATTTTGAAAGTATAAGGATTTTAATTCCTACTTTTTAGCAATATTATTGTTAATCATAGAAAATATTTTCAAAATATAGAAAAAAAGCATTTTTGTTTATAATTTTTAACTTATATTTTCTGTAATCTCTTTGCTTATTAATAGAAAATATATCTATAAAATATAAATAACAATATAAAAATAATTGTAGGAAAATTTTGATCAATTATAATTTACTTATTATTTTTCATATCGACTCTCCATAAAGTTATTGCCTATTATAGAAAAAATGTATATGAAATAAAAAAAAAGCATTTTGATTTTATGCATTAAATTATGAAATAATTTAGGAAATTTGTATTATTCATTTATTGTTAATTTTTATTAAGTACTGATTATTTTTCTCAGTGTACTTGGGTAGCTGCAGACATGCATATGTGTCTATGTGTGTGTTGCAGGCTTGACTCCTTCCTTTTCAGCTATTCTTCCAATTTCAATATTCTAGTCAATGGCGGCAAAAAGCCAAAGACGCGTCCACAACTAAAACAATGACAGACAGCGACAAGCAACAAAATGCAAATAGATGTGTACATTATGTATATACACATATGCTTACATACATTTGAATTTGTGTGTACGAATAGTTGCCAACAATGAGAATAGTAAGCTTGTCAATAATGTTGACAATAGCAGTACGTACTCTTGTCAACAGTGTTGCCAAGCGCACAACAATTAGCGTTGCTGACGTCACGCACTGATTATCGATAATTAGGCAACTGAGCTTGTTTGTGTGTGTGAACAGCTACCCCCTTTCCTTCCACGGCGTAATGCATTGTTATTCGCACAAGGCGATTCTTTGCACACACACAAACCAACATCAGCCGAAATTGTGATCGTGTCTTTGCCGTGTCTTCGTGTGAACATCGAACTCCCCCCTCCCCATATATTAACTTTACTACTTTTTTTTTTTACTGTTTTTTGCTTATAGATGAGATGAGAAAGAGATGTGGATTGTTTTTTTTTTCTTCGCTGCTTCCCTTTTCAGCCACTTTGTAAAATTTTTGCTTTGTTTTGCTTGATTTTGTTTGCGATTTAATTAATTAATAATTCGCAAATATTCGCAGATTTTGTATATACGGATTTTAATATTAATTTCAGTTTTTAAGTTAAGCAAAATATAATCCTAGTCAAATGCAATTGAAAGCAACTGGAAGCTGGCAACCAAAGCCAAACATACGCAGTCACTCAAATACACACACACACACACACACATTCACACACATTCACACATTCGCACACAGTCACACCTTGGCGCACGCATGCTCATTAAGCTAAACAGAACTGCTTCGGCCATTAAGAGGAAACGAGGGGAAAGGGGGTCCATAGAAGGAGTGGCGGGGAAACGGGAGGAGGATAAGGGGGATACAACGACAGGTTTTTATCCAGTTCTGAGGAGCTGGTAAAACTGGACAACTGCCAGCGGAAAGCAAATAAAACAACAAATAAAAGAATAATATCGTTTCTTTGTATACACATACACACACACATTTATATATGTACATGTGTATGTACGAATATCGAATTGGATGCTTTTCTGAATCCATTCAAAATATGTTTTCATTTTTGATGGCTACCAAAATCAGTCAAGCCAAAAAAACAATCCAAAATGAAAATTACAAAGTAAAATATAATAAGTAAAGCAAATTTAAAATTTAATAATATTAAATTAAAATTAAATTAAATTTAATTTAAAATTAAAATAAAATTTGAAAATCATTTAATTTTTGGTGATTTATTAGCATCCATTCAATATATGCCTTTATTTTTTTTTTTGATATGCGTTAAGAACAGTTCTAATTTTAAATGTAAACCTAAAATTGAAAATACAAATTAATCGCTAATATATCAAAATTCAAAACAATCCTAATCAAAATTCAATTCAAACTGACAACTAATTAAAACTAAAAAAAAAATTAATTTAAAAGTTTCAAAAAATTAAATAAAAAAACAAATTAAATGATTAATAAATAAAATAATAAAAAATATATTAAATAATTATAAATAAAATGAATAAAATGAAAATAAACTAAACCTGAACAATAAAATTTAAACGAATAAAACTAATAAACATTAAGATTGACAAATATAATAATAATAAAATTAACAAAATTAATTAAAATATTTATTTATTTAAAGTAGACTTAAACCAGTACTCAAATCTGAAGACAGGCTTAAAAAATACAAATTTAATAATTTAATTTAATTTAAAAATTAAATGATATCATATTAATAGTGAATAGTACATTTTTATTACTTGCTGCATTTTAAATTACTTACTGCAAATTGAAAGCACACAATAATTATTTTTTATTTGACATATGTGAGTATTGAAATGTATAGCCAAGGGTATCTCCCAGTCGAGCTCTCTCTCTCCCTCTGGCTCTCTCCCACTGCCTACAAGAGGCACTTGTTACGCATAATGCATAAAAATCAAATATGTCTCTCTGTGTGTGTGTGTGTGTGTGTATGTGTGTATTTATTTGGGCTCTAAAAAAATGTTGCGTGCAAAGCGTGTCTCGTCGTCTATTGAGAAAATGCAGCGAAAACGTGTTTTTTGTTTTGCTTTTCTTGTTTTTTTTGTTGTTGTTTCTTACCATAAGATAGATAAAGCCGAATCTGAAACGCGGCGCCGGTGCCAACGTCGGCAGCGACATCGACAGCGACTGCGCCTGAGATCGAAAAGCTTTGGAATGCGAATGTGCGCAAGATGCGAAAACATGGAAAACTAGTTGTTTTTGTTGTTGTTGTTGTTGTTGTCCGTTTGCCTGTCGCAAAAATAAACACACTCGAAAAAAAAATAACAACAGGTGAATGCGAATGCGAAATGCGAATTGCAAACGCAAAAGCAAAATACAAGAAATCAAATTTCTCGTACAACATTGTTGTTTCCTGTTTCTTGGATGGCTACAGGTGCTGCAGTTGCTGGTTGGGTGGGGGGTGGTGGTGGTGATGGTGATGGTGGTTAAGGAGGGAGCTTTAGGTGCCTGCGTTGTCTTTTTATCATTTGTGCTAACTCGATCTGCCGCTGCCGCTGCCGCTTCTTCTTCACCATTGCTTCGCCTTAGCTGCTGATGCTGCTTCATCTTCTGTTTCGATCTAAGCATCTACGTCGCCAGCAAGCTCTCTCTCGTGTGCTCTCTCTCTCTTGTGCTCTCTCACCCACCCACTCTCTCTCCTGCTCTCGCTCTCCTCTGCGCTGGCTCTTCTCTGCGTTCGCTCTCTTGTGCGCTCTCTCCCCGTCTTGCTCTCTGTTAGTCCTGTGCTGAGCACGCACTTCATTCCCATCTCGATCATTGACCACCGTTCACCTTCCATTGGCACCCCCCCTTCCCCGCCCACTCAGCATGGTTGTTCGCCTCTCTTATCAGAGCCATGCAGATTAGTTAAGAGCGACCTGGCAGCATTGAGCCCTGGAAAAAGTCTAGGACAACGACCGTGCACACACATGCACACGCACACGCACACATTTAAAGAGTTTATAAAGCGAAATTTATTCATTTAATTCTTGTTTAAGCTTATCCAAAAGCCAAAATTAAAATATATTTTAATTCGTTGTCTTTTTCTTTGCTTTTGCGCTTGCGATTGAATTGTGGTTTTCCTTTTCTTTCTTTCTTTAATTTCATATTTCATATTTTAAATAATATTTTTGTATATTTTTATGTTAGCAAAGAAAATTCAGTTTTATTTTAGAGGATGTCTTTTTTGTTTAGATTTGCACTGGCTTTTATCACTAAGCGATTTTCTATTTGCCGTTTGCCCTACTTATTTTATACTTTTGCATTCAATTTGCAAGTAGAAGAAGAAGCAGAAGACGAAGCGGAAGAAGACGAAGAAGAGGACGCAGCAGATGAACAATAGCTTCATTGTTTAATTTAAATAACTCCAAGAATTCACCGATTGCCGTCGTTTTTACAGACAAACTGTTTGTTGCCAAAGCAGAAAGAGGAAGAGAGAGAGAGAGAGAGAGAGAGAGAGTTGCCAACATAAAAGATCAGCTTGTGTCAATTGTCAAATTGATAAGCGTCAATAGAATTCGCCCTTTTTTACGCTGTACGCCGAGAATTGGTTTCACTTGTACACCCTTTTGAAATGCGTAAGAATGGGTATCATGGTTTATAATCAATCAAGTAACAGGTAGCAGAGATCTATTATTATATATGTGTATTAATACATATTTTTTATATATATAATCTTCACTTAGATTTCAAGTTTATTTTATTTGATCGTTAACTGACACAATTTTGAGGGAGCCTTTCATTTGATGTATTATATACCTTTTGAAACAGAAAGTTATAGTAGAGTTCATTATATTTCTATATATCTAATATGTTTAGTATAATAATAATAATAATTACTACAATTATAATAATAATTACTAATATAAGCTATGTTTTCAAATGTGAAAAGTTTTTTTTTGCTATTTAAATATATATTTTTGATCATGTCTATGATTGTGTATATAGCCCTGAAAACTAGAGGCATTTCATTAGTTTTTAGAAACAATTTTAATCGGTTTTAAAATGAAGAAAGCTTTTTGCTGTTTTATATATGTTTTCTATTATTAAATCTATTAAATCTGTAATAAATGGAAATTTATTTATTTCTTTATTTCTTCGTTATACCTCCTTGCGCATTGGCAAAGAGAGCAGGGTATATAAATATATATATAGAGAGAGAGAGAGATGAGAGAAACAAACAAACGTCACATTGACAGAGCAGCCAACGACACACAACAACAACAACAACAAGAATAGTTGCAAATAAAACAAACGAAATAACTGCAAGTCAACGACTTGGATTCAGACTCGAACTGAGACTCGGACGCTGCTCAGTTTTCAGTTGCATCTGCTGCAAAGGCCTGCAAAGCCTGCCACACAGGCAACATGATGCATTGCCATTGCCATTGCCACTGCCACAGCTACAGCTACAACGTGAGGCCAGCAAAACCACTTTGCGCGGCATGGCCCATGCCCAGTACCCAGTTCCCAGTTCTCAGCTCCCATTCCCAATTCCCGGTCCTTGTTTCAATCTAGTTGTGATCGTTATAAGATGTTTTAGAGCTTGTTGTGTCTTCAACAGAGTGCCAAAGCTGCGTACACGCAGAGAAAAAATCGGCCAACATTTTAGAAACCAACCTGAAATACTTTTTCAAAATATCGGAAAACATTTTTCTAATTTCAAAATATATGAAAACACTTGCTTGCCATATATTCACAACAATCCCAAAAACATATGCTGAAATCACTCTGAAATTTCGAAAAATCTGAAATTATATGTTAAATATCCGTAAACTTTTTCCAGATTTGGGGCATTATGTTTTTTTCTGAGTGTATGGATGCAAGCAGGCAACCCAGCCACCTACCAAATGTACCTGTCTGCAGCAACTGCAGCATAAGAACAGTACTGAGACAGAGATAGCGACAGATAAGTAGACAGAGACAGAGACAGAGATACGAAATCCTGATCTACATCCCAGTCAGGCACAATGTTTCCTTGCCCCATCTCCTCTTGTGGCAGCTCTGTTTCTGTTATCTGCCGAGACCGCTCAGACGACAAAATTGAGTGTTGCACCGTTGAAAGAGGAGGCAAGAGTGTGTGTGCTAAATGTGTGTAAATTGTGTGTTCAAATAAGAAGCAGAGTAATCAATCTTTTATTATTATTATTATTATTATTAATTTTTTTGGCATTTCCATAATCCATATAAAAAAAACCTGTTTTTATTTTACAAACTTCTTTTCATGATTTGAAGTTATTTGGAAATCAAATTGAAGTTCAAAAATTAATAATTTATTTTTTTATTTATTTATTTTTTTATTTTATTGGTTTCTTTGGCTTATACCAATCTACAGTCCACAATCAATAATTTAAACAAATTAATTAATATCAGTCGACACAGAAAAATAAATAATAAAAAAAGAAAATTATTTCATTTAAATTATAAATAAAATAAATAAAAATAAATAAACTTTAAGAAGCAATTAAAAATAAAATTAAATATTTTAATTAGTTTAATTAATTAAATATATTTTTAATTGCGTACTCTACTAGTTATAGTATTATTATTATTAATATTATTATTATTTTTATATTATTTAATTTTGTTGTTTTTATTATATTATAGTAGGTGTATGTTTATAATCTAATGTCGCAATCAAATGGGGAATACGGAATAGGGAATAGGGAATAGGGACAGGAACTTGGTCTGGGCCATCACCAACGGTTGTTGCTACGCTTGTTGCAATGTTCGCGATTGCTGCTGGTGCTGCTGGTGCTGCTGCTGGTGCCTGCATGTGGTGGCCAGATGTGGTTCAGATGTGTTGTGTCATTATCTCATTGTCAAAGATGTTTTGTCGGATCTTTTGTTTTTTGCCTCTTTGCCTCTTTGCCTCTTTGCCTCTTTGCCTCTTTGCCACTTCCTCCTTAAAGAGTTTATTTTCGAACATACAACAATACCGACAGTAAGCAGCAACAACTCAGTTCCAACTTGCCTCAGCTCAAAAACATAATCATGATGCAAATATAACATAGGCATAATTGTGTTGCCTCAAATGGAAACTGAGGCAACTTCTTAACAATCAACTACACTCAGCAAATCTACGTCAACCTGAAAACAATAGCCCTAGAACATTAGCGGATAGCACACTGAGAGAAAAAACCGATCAATATTTATTTATTTTTTAATATAATTTTATTTTTATTTTATTTATTTAATTTTATTTTATTTATTTAATTTTATTTTATTTATTTAATACAGACACAGAAAAGTGCAAAAATTTGACAAATTTATTTATTTAATGTCAGCTAATATCTGATTTAGAAAACGCACTTGAAAGTTCTGAAAGATAGGTGTTCTCTAAAATAAACATTTTAGTTTAGTTTTTATGTTTTTTAAATAACATTTTTAATTCATAATAATAAAAAACAAAAAATTATTAAAGAAAAATATTTGTATAGTTTTCGAGTGTGAACACAAATGAATATCAAGCATAATTGAGCGGGATGTGGTAAGGGATGGAATGTGGCATTTGTGGAATGGAATGGAATGTGTAAACTGCATAAGAATGGGGTTCGATACTGACCTTAGGGCACAGCTGGGCAATCAATAGCAATGTATTTATTCATGGTCATCTACACAGATAATGGGTGTTTGCAGCACCTAAAACCTGATACTCAAAAGACCAGTGTCCAGTGTCCAGTGTCCAGTGTCCAGTGATGCGACGCAGTGGGAGCATAATTTTTAGATTGCTGTTTGGGGTTGGGGTTGGGGTTGATTTTTTTGTGTGTTGATTTAGCTGGGGGTTTGACGATGTCAGCATTGAGCATATTTACCGAATTCGAGACGCATTTAATATTCATTGACTGGTCGGTCAAGTGGTCACATTTCAAGTAATCCCAGACCCATAAAAGGAGAAGCAGAGGAAGAAGACTCCCTGCCCCAAATGTGAATGTCCTTTACGAGGTAGAGTTCCTTAACTTATCAAGTCAATTAAATCTAAAAAAATATATAAATACAAATTCAAGAAAGAACGAAAGAACAATCCATAAAAAAAATAAATATAAATATAAAAAAATAATATTTAAAATTTAAAAGTTGAATAAATAAATTTGAAAAAATTTGAAGGTTTCAAACGTTTTAAAAAACATTAAAGTATTGATATAAATATATATTCTACACAAAATTTCTCAAAACATTTTTAAAGCATACAAATTAATTGAAAAATTTAAAATAAATTAATGAAATGAAAGCTAAATGAATGTTGAGGTGAGGTGTTTAAGTGAGTAATCTATCTCTCTATCCATCTATCCATCTATCTAACTATCTATTTATCTAACTATCTATCTATTAATCCAAATCCACTATGTATCAATCTGTATATCTATGTATATATTTATCCACCCATCCTCTGCGACATATTCATGCACTCTCTCTCCATCTATCTCTATCTATCTATAAGGTTAGGTAAGTTGGCAACTTTTCCTTGGGAGTGGGAATGGCTTCCATCTACACCCATTCTACGCCCATTCTTCAGAGAGGGAAACACATTTGCTGGTGTGATTATTACACTTGTCGCGCCCCATTGTGTCCATTGTATTTTGTGTTGAAATTTTTCGGGGGAATGGGCATTTTTATGCCGTCGACTTATTGTTAAACGAAAGCTGCTTTTTGCGCATTGTCATCTCACAGTTCTCAGTTCTCAGTCATCTCAGTTCTCAGTCATCTTAGTTCCTGTTCCTCTTCCTGTCACTTTGAGGTGCATATTGATTTTTGTTTTAGTCAACGAGCGGGGAAGAAATCGTGCAAAAGTCTTTTGGTTAAGCCTAATCCGCTTAAGGATACACAATGACCAAGTCATTTTCTACCTCTCATGCCTAACTGTCTAAAGCCATAACTCCCTGAGTGTTCGTCCCCGAACCCGAACCTGAACACGACTCTGAAGCTCAGCTCGTGGTTTCCAAAAAAGATACAGCTGGATTTTTGCGAATATATATTGACTGAATTATAAGCTTTGTGAATTTCTGTGCTATTATTCGGAATTCGACAAGCCTTCGATAGGTGTGTATATATACATATATATTCATATTACGAATTTGTTAATTTGCATTTGTATATTTATGTATATACTCATTGGAATGATTTCCCATTCTACTCTTAACATTGTGTTATTGTGGGTATATATATATATATATATATATATATATATATATTGTATTTTATGCTACTTGCAAATCGCAGTTCAAAGGAGCTTTTTGTATTGTTGTGGCCTGTTGTTGTTGCTGTTGTTGCTGTTGTTGTTTTTGTTGTTTTTGTTGTTGGTTCTGTTAAGGTTGTTGGATGTGCTTTGTCTCTTTGTTGGCGGTTGCACTTGTTTGGTCAAAAGGGCGCTAACAAAAGGTCGACTCAGCCACGCTCCGATGACATCGTCCAGCTGGGGGTCACTTCATCTGTCCCAGCGTCCATTTGTCCATTTGTCCATTTGTCCGCACTTGTCCATTATTTATGCCTGTTGATGTTTGTTCATTTTTGCATTACACTTTGCCACACACACATTTCTAATGGGTTGCACAATGTAACTCCATGAAAGATGCCCAGCTGCCCATACACATTTGACAGTACAGTACATATATACAAATAAATATATATATATAAAGAGAGAGAGGAAGAGAGAGAGAGAGAGAGAGAGAGAGAGAGAGAGATGGAAGGGATATCTTAAGCATATATCGATATTCTCCTTGGAGTTTTGATTTTCATTTCAAATAGTACAGATTTTGAGGACTTCAAGAGAGACTTTATCTTGCCCAGATTCTAGTTTTTAAAAATTGATGAAAGATTTTCGGAATTTAGCAGATATCTCAGATACAGTCAGGGAGAAGACATCTCAAGTATTTTTCGAAATTATTTAAATTTGTGGATTGTTTTTTGGTTCCAATTAAAGAAATAAATTCAGATTTCAAATTTCAATTATGCAAGCGACTAACTATATATAATATATATATGTATTTGTCTTGTATGAATATGTAGCAGGCATTCCCAGATGATTCTCAAAATTGTACATTTGCTCTTGGCCATTGGGCCATTTATCATTATCAGATGTCGAAGTGGAAGTGCCTGCAATTTGTCCGTAATAGTCCTAAAAGGCCAATGCCAAAAGAGCGGGGAGGGGTTTCCCTCAAAAAATGCCACGTGTTGGGGTTGGGGTTGGGAGTGTGTGTGTGTGGAGTGCGGTTAAAAAAGTGAACTCCCCCTTAAATAAAAAAGTAAGAAACAAATACAAACAAATAAGTTGCAAATACATGTTGTAAGTCGTTTCGCAAATACAAATGCAGGATTAGATGGCCAAGGTAAATAAAATAAATATTATTCTTCGCAAAACAACATTGGCAAACAAACAAGATGAATGCATACAACAAACACACACACACACACAACACACACACACACACACACACACATAACACAGCACAACACAACACAACGCAATAATGAATTTTCAATTGAAATCCTCGCTCGTCACGTCGTCGCAGAGACGCAGGGACAAAGGTCCTGGCTGAGGTCCTGTTACTGATCCTGTGTACCCAATTCCATCGGAGAGTTGCTTTGTTTACGAGTTGCCGGCGGCAAAAGCCTTCATGTCTTTGCGCACGTGCTGGCATTAAAAATGAATTTGGTTAGCCAAAGCAACGCCGCCGGCAATGGAAATGATTCTAATCCTGCGAATCCTGCGGGAGGGGGAGTTGGCTGAGGACTTGTGGGTAATCTACTCTATTTGTGGAGAACAGCCCCCTATTGCCACTTTGCAGATTACCAAGTCAAGAGACCATGACGACGGACCGAACGGACCGAACCGAACCAATACCTATACCTTCTGTTGTTGTGTTCAATTAGGTAAAAAGTTTATTTTGTTGAAAATATGTCACAGATCAATCAGGGATATCGAACAAACATATATCCATTTAAAATTAGGGTCTGCGGGGGGTCTGGAGCGGCGGATTCCGATCTTTGAAGGACATCGCCAACAACCTAGCAATCAAATTTGGGGACTATAGCCTTTAAATTTTGGGAGACATGTGGCTTTATCGATTATATCGATTTCCTAGTCATCTAGTGGACGGAGCAAAGTATCAAAGTATCAAAGCATAAAAAACAAAAATCGGTTTGGAAATTGGATATTTTTTAGATGATAGATGATATATTGTATTATTCAGAGATGAGGAATTATTTTGGAACTGTGAATGCATTTTTACTTGACACTTGACAATAGATTCATATTATTCTTATTCTCAAGGCTTCATAGGTGGATCCAGCTGAGTTATGATATATATGTAATGTATATGTGCTGACACTTTCCGCTGCTTATTTCCGGAACGCTCGGGATAATATTTTATGGGATGCATTCATTTTCGTACTCATGTAAAAATCAAACCAAGAATCCATTGAAGTAAACTTTGCGGAAGCTATTTGTAAATGTACAACTCAATATTTGAATTGATGAGTGTCTGTGTGTGTGTGCTGTGTGTGTGCTGTGTGCTGTGTGCTTTGCTGGTGTTGTAACGGAAGTCATCATTATAAATAAAATGTTCAGTTCAAAGCAAATCGGAAAAACAATCATTTGTTGTTTTTGCAGCGCAAATTGTCTCTGGCAACAAACAAAATGCGGCACGAAATGGGCTCTCTCTCGCTGACGCATCCTGCCACACAGACAACAACCCTCCAGCCCACCTCTCCACCTCCTCCTCCTTCCCCTCTGCCATACTGCAGATATAGATATATAGATAGGCAGCTCTATTGGCGATTACATTTGGTATTTGACAAAATAACTCCAACTCTTTATAACAATTTTATATATATTTTATATTTTATAGTTTATAGTTTATATTTGAATTATCTATTCAAAAAGTAAGCTCTCCTTTTATATATTATATATATTTATTTTATTTTTATTTATTTTATATATTTATATTAAAAATATTCCATATTTATGCATTTTAAATTAATATTAAAAGTCCTTATTAATTGCCTAAATGAATTTAAAAATAAATTAAAAATTAAATACAATATTTATGTACTTTAAATTAAAATTACAAATTCCTCAAAAATAGTTTGTTTTTTTTGGCTTTCTTCTGTCTTTAATCATTTTCATCTAATAATTTTTAGACATTTTGTCAAGTTATCAAATATTTTTGTTTTATTTCAAAGACAATTTTCAATACATCTTTATATTCTAATATTTATAGTATTATAGTACTTACAATTTGAATCTAATAAAAACAAATTTATTAACGGTATTTATTGATTTCAGTGCCAAAAATCGTTAGAGATTGTTAGGATTTGGTAATTTGATACAGGTTGTATAACATATATATTATATAAACAATCGGTTGATTTGATACTAAATGTAGGGTATTATATAGTCGTTCTCTTTTGAGATGAAACATTTGGCACACATCGTTGCCTCTTTTTTTTGAGGGAGTGTGTTGAGCTCAAGCACGTGTGGTGTGTGTGTGGAGTATGTGCATAAATGCGAGGGCTCATGGTGCGTGCAGTTTCGCTGTTAATAATTTGTCATTTTATTTAATAGAGAAAATAAGAGAAAAAAAAGTGTTTCATACTTCGAAGTCGAAGTCGAAGTGGATGTCGAAGTGGCAGTGGAAGTCAGCCAAAATAGGCGAGCGCAAAAAGAGTTTTTGCCAAGGGCTGCCAGAGTGCGAAACCCAAGCGAACGGAAGTTGATCCACAAGATTTTTGCTAAAAATAAAATCAAAGATATAGGCTGGCATCATTATTATGATAATGCACTCAGAGAAACAAAGAGCACAAAGCAGCAGGCAATATCTACTTGTGCCCTTTGCAGCAAGAAATCAGCGTAAAATGGATTTTAATTTATTTTTAATTAAATATTAATTGGAATATGATATTATGATGTTTATTCAAGAAGAAATCAACTGCATTTTCGTTGTATCCAATTTATTTATTTTTTTTCAATCAATAAACATTTGCATTTATTTGAAAATATAAAATGGATATGGTACAACTCAATGGAGAATTAATATCTTGTGCATGTCTCTTAACAACGAACAACTGTAGAGATGGGAATGATATTGGATTTACATGAAATAAATATATACATGTATGTAAGTGTAGATGACAACATACACGAGAAACAAAACGAAATCCTCAATCGCAGAAGAAATTTAAGTAGAATTAGTGGATGAGATTTTTGAACATATCAGAGGTATCTGACCTAACTCGTATATAGTTTTCGACTGCAATGCAAGGAGATGTATTTTGTGTTTTTATATTTATATATCTATATACAGTTGGAGACCTAGCCCATGGCATTCTCCACACACAGATTTTCCATTTGATCAGAGTAGAAACCATTGAAATTGATTCTATGCACGAGATTCATAAAGAGATCAGTGGCATTATCCTTGTCCAGATCATTGATTTGCTTAAGAAACGTTATGAGCATGCCCCTAAACTCCAGATCAAAACGTCTCATCCATTTTGCTCTCGTTCTGTATGAAATCGCAGAACTTTAGACAGATCTTACATTTAAAAGCAATCATTCAATCATAGATGATTTGTAGATTTTCATTTTTAATTATTTGGTTTAAGTTTCAATTAATTGAAATGACAGTAAATTAGCGTTAATTATTTATCGTACTACATTTTTAATATATATGTAATATAAAGTATTTCAAGAAATCAACTAATTTTCGATAATTATCTATAGGGTGCAGTCGGGCGTAACCGACTGCGAAATACTTTGATACCATACGTAATAAATACTGTCCATGATAGTTTTTCAACTTGCGGTAGATATAAGGTAGTTATCTTCCTTCGAAGTTTG
Organism: Drosophila kokeensis; assembly: GCA_035042145.1. NCBI lineage: Eukaryota > Metazoa > Arthropoda > Insecta > Diptera > Drosophilidae > Drosophila > Drosophila kokeensis. The sequence continues at coordinate 514,335 of JAWNLT010000673.1, read as the reverse complement.
GACACTGTAGCTCTTAAATTATGGGAGATATTGAAATTGTTGGGTGGGAATATGGATAAGGTTCCCAATAATCTTCCTTCCAACTTTGGTAACTATAGTTCTTAAAATGTGGGAGATATAGGCTTTTATCGTTTCTGGGGGCATTTGCCGATCCTTGGCATTTGCCGAACCACGGTTTAGCGACTCTATCTTTAAAATTGTGGGAGATGTGCAGATTTATCGATTTATCTTCGGCATCAAAGTAATATAATAAAAGTAAAAAAATGGGCATAGGCTGAAGCGATAATTGCAATAAAAAAATAATTGGAAATATTTTTTTTTTTTTAATTTACAACAGACACATTGAAATGAATTTGTTATTGTTATTTTATTTTATTTTTCAGGATGTCGGCAAAACGAAAATCGCCACCGAACAAATTTGATGGCGACTCGAACAGCTCGGAAGGATTAGAGGTTGCCACATCGAGACGCCAATTCCAGTTCAATCTCAATGAAATCTCCGCTGCCAAAATGCAGCAACAGTTTCTCACCAACAACAATAATTATAATGATGGCGATGTTGTGAGAAGTGGCAGCGATTGCGCTTTTATTTGCAATTCGCAAGTCACAACAGTTGACAGCGAGGGAGAGGGAGAGGGGGACGCAGAGGCAGAGGGCGAGGGCGACGGGGAGGGAGAGGTAGAGGGAGAGGAGAGCTGTATGCGAATGGATCTGGGACTGGGCCCGTCCATAGTTTCGGCCAGCGATGGAGAACACACCGATCTGGATATCGACACGAGGAGCATTAGTCCCAAATTAGCCAGTTCAAATGAATCGGATGTCGATAATGCCGTAAGTATATATAAATATATTTATATATTTATTTTTTATTTATTTATTTAATGATTATTGATTAGATTTATTTCAAATAAGATTTCAAATTAAATGTTAATTACAAAAATAAGATTTAAAGTTTGAGATTTTTGTGATTGATGATTGATGGTGTTACCAGCAATATACCGTCGGTCATAATTCGGTCAAATTATATGAGATATATGCATCGGGTTGTGGAGGCGGAGTGGGCGTAGCCATCTAATCGATGATCGATCTCTTAGGGGAGTTACCAGTAACATACATTCCAAATTTGGTGAATCTAGAGCTATTATAAGGGGCCGCGAGTTGAAAATGGGTTCAAAATGTATATGCCGATCTTTGAAGGAAGCTAAAATTAAAATTGTGTTAGATATGCGGATTTACTGATTTACACTTTCCGAAAAATCGGCTTGACTTGGGCGTGACTTCTATCCTCCTAGTGGATGTACCAAACTATACATGTTCCCAGTTATAGAACTCGATCTCTAAGGGTGTTGAAATTGTCATCGAGTTAGTTACAATCTTATACTGATATGGATTAACTAGTGATATCGGTTTTATCAACTTTGGAAAATGGAAAATATCCAAAGTACAAACTGTTACAATACAATAAGTGTAATATTAAAAATATATATTTATATTGAAATATTTGAAAATTTATTTGGTTTTGTTTGAATTGTGTTTTGCAGTCAGCCTGTCAGCTTTTCGCCACGAAAACTAAGCGTATTAAAAAGTCGTCCAAGTCTCGTCTGGTGAATGGCAACTCGAGAATGACGACGCATGGTCAAAACTCAGTGGATGCTGTGGATTCTGTGTATCCCGTGATGAACTCAGAGGTCGACCCGGTCGAGGTCTCACTTCACTCACTCAATAGCCAATACAGCAATACAGTGATAAAAGAGGAACAGATTGAAGGCCCAGAAACCCAATTCACAATGCTGAGCACTGTTGTTGCAGAGGATCATCAGCAGATGGAACCAGATGTCATCGCCACGGAGCACAGTGTTTTCCAGCAGCTACCTTGTCGAGATTCCGTTGTCAATAAGAATTTGCTGGACGGAGAACAGTTTTTACTCAGTCGCACTGAGTTGCCCACTTTAATTGCGCCCGAGAGCGATTTGGGAAAGCAAATAAGGTGAGAAACTAACTAATAATCCAATTCTTGAAGAAAACCGCTCTGGGGTAGCTGCAAAGGTTGTATATTTGGCTAATACCGAAGGTATCATAGTATATTGGTTTTTGTAATGTCCTTCAATGTCTGTCCGTCTACCATTAGAGATAGAGACTTGAAACACGGAACACATACTGGTCTGATAAAGTGTAAAAATTGGAGTGCTACGTCAACGATAAAATCGGTATTCAAAAGTCGATAAAGCACATAGCTCCAGATCCCCCGACCCTACAAATTTCAAATGGGTATAACTTCCACCGTTTTTCATTTAGGCCCGTCAAATTTATCCGTCTTTAAAGACCGATAACAAATTTGAATGGCCACGCCCACAATCGCCAATTCTGATTTTTCGGAAAGTGCACATCGATAAATCCGTATATGCCAATATTTTAAGGATAGAGTCACCAAACCTAGAAGATAACTTGGAGTGTGCCTTTCCCAAGGATCGGCATATGCATTTTTGGAGCACTCCTACACCCCCTTCCCTAGAAACGATAAAAGCCTATACCTCCCGCAATTTAAGAGCTAAAGTTACCAAAGTTTCAAGGTTTTTTAGTTGGCAACACCCACTCCCACCTCTAAAATTCCCAGAAAACTCCTACATCTCACGTGGTTTAATGGCTACCCTTACCAAACTTGGAAGGAAGTTAAATAGGAACCTTCTCCATCATTTTTTTAGACACTTCAAAGTATTTCCTGTTTCCTGTTTATGTTTGAATCCAGATGAAGAACAGAAACAATTATTTTTTTAACTAGTTCTTAATAGTGAAAAGCAGTAATTTCTCCAGGTGGAAATATATGTACATAAGGACTAACAATTCGCCGACACTTCTCCAAAAACCAAATCCTTTACAAATCGAATATGGCCTATTGAGGAGAAGGAGAAGGTTGGATTGAGTTCTGCCAATTTTCAATGTTCAATATTTACGATGGGAGTGGGAGTGGGTTGGGAGTGGGATGGGAGTGGGTTGGGGGCGTGGATGATGGGCTCCAATCAGATTGGGTTCGTTTTGGAGTTTTGTGGTCGTAATTTGTTGCTCTCAAACTATAGTCGCAATTTCCGTTTGTAGCATTGAATTATTCAGCAACAGTCTAAAAGCATAAACTGAAATTTGAGCAGTCGGACGGTGGGAAGAGGGGTGAAGTGGCGAAGTGGCTGGCAAGGCGGACGTGCCAATAGCGCACAGTGGTTCAATTTTATTTCAAAATGTAACATGTCAAATTTACAGAAATTTATTTATTTGTTTTCTTGCAACAAAATAATGAAATTAAATTAATTTCAAAAAAAGTTTTTATTTCAAAATATTAAAAACGATTTTGAAAATGGCAAAAGGTTAAAGGATTTATCTCTAAACCTACTTGAGAATTTTCTAGTTATTATTTAGTTTAATTTGAAATGTATATATCTACGGAACCGTTGCACATTAATTGAATGCATGTTTTTAACCACTGTGCAACGAATTTGGCGCCGGCCAAGTTTGGGCACAAAATTATTTGGTAGTTTTCAGGTCGGCGTTCATTTTTAATGAAATTAGATTCTGCGATTTTCAAACAGGAAGCCAAGTGTAATCGCCATAATCGCCGAAGCGTTGATACACCAATTGGCTAACACAAATCAAAAAGAAGAAGAAGAAGGCTCAGAATGCTCAACTAGCACAAGTAGAATGGACTTAGTCATGATGATGAGAGAGAGACTGATTAAGTGGAGACTGGTTAGAATTGGCGAGGTATCGATAGACAATGATATAGATATTGACTAGTGACTGGCTAGTGACTGTCGCTATATTTAGATAGTTTAACATAACAGCAAAAAATCAGATAATGTATATTATATATATGTAGTTGACTGATTGATTTTTTCTTGATTACAGAGAGAACCTAAGGGCAACCGAGGGAGAAGTTGTACAATCGCAGCGAACTTTCGAAAAGGATCGAACTGTCTCTGAAATGATTCGACATCTGCAACTAATTCGAAGTCGACTGATCAGCCAGGTAAATAAGTATGCCTTAATCAATTGCTGTAAGTGAAATAATATTCAATTCAATCATTCAACAAATGACATTCAAATCAGCTTCTAAACTTCTAAAACGACCCTTAACAAATTTGAATAACTCGAGCAAGAGGGCTAAAAAGGGCCAATGGGCACATTTATTATTTATGCCTTGATGCTGACAATTGTCAGCGTCTTTTATTCAGCATAATATGTAAATTAAATTGAGCTCTGCGTATATATTTAATTTTAGCTTTACGGCCCAGACAATTGCCTCAGTTTTGAGTGCTCCGAATCGAATCCAGTCACGCATTCGATTCCATTCCCAACAACAATGACAAAGAGACAAATGAATATGTATGTATCTGTAAGAGCTCACGTAAACAATGATAATTTTTTGTGGCTAATACGAATTGTTGTCATACATCCAATTTCATCACGTACCTTATTGTTGTCATCTGTCATTCAGTCGACAGAGTCCCGAAAAATACCCAACAAAAATTCGAAAAAATTCTTTCCAATCTTATTACACTTTTCCTGTTTTATTTTGTTCTTATTAGAGATATTTATATTAATAATCGAAAACATTTCTAAAGATTTTCTTATTTTAAGAATTTGTTTCGCAAAAACAGAATATTTACTCTGATTTACCTACTATCGATTGCCACAGTTCTGTTGTCGAAAAACGATACAAATTTTCTGCTGTCTAATTTGATTGATTGTTGGTTCGATATATATCGAAGTGTTATCGATTTGAGGTAGGATTTAAAGTAACTGAGGAAAAAATCGCATATTTCGAACGATCAAAGTTTTTGCAAGAGAGGAATGCAAATGTAATGCAAAAAAAAGCTAAAAAAAGGAGCTAAACAAAGCTATGTACACTATTGGACAAACAGGAATATGGCTGAGTCCTTTGAGTAAATGATGTATGTGCTTGTGTGTGTGTGTGTGTGTGTGTGTGTGTGCTTATGAATGCCTTTTCTTCTGTTCTTTTTATTACATATTTTATTTTGCTGTTTTCTATTCATTACATTCATTTTGCATTTGCCTGGCTTTGTGCCAGCCACACAACTTTCTATTATTTCTGCTTTTTTCATCTCCATTGTGTGTGTGTGTGTGTGTGTGTGTGAGTGTGTGTGCGTTCTATTCCATTCTGCTGCTCAGAATTCTCTTTCAGCTTTTTGTTTTTTTTTGCCATGCTTAAATTTTCTTTTGAAACGCTTTTGTGCTACTCTTGGCATTCAAGCTCTGAACAATGCGCTTTTCTTTCCATTTTCACATTTTCCGTATTTTTCTTTTCTTTTTTCTGCTTTTCTTCTTTTTTTTTTTTGGCTCTGACCGTCGCCGACGAACAGAGCTTTTCCCATTTTCCTCTATTTTCTCTCTTTTTGCCTCAACTTGCACTTGGAATCCTTCATATAAATTTGAATATAGATATTGGATATGTATAATCTATGGAAGACTGACTGTCCAGGAATTAATTATTAGTTGATATTAAGTTTGTTTATTTTTTTTTTCAATTCGATAAGCTATCGATAATGTGTCGATAGCATGCTGATATTTTACCAAATTTAGAAACATGTTTAGGGATAGAATTGAACCATTTTATTGATTACTACAGGTTGGGTGGATATAGAAGGAGAAGAATATTATAAATTGGTTATTATATATAATCTCAGTTAGTATTTCGACTCTTACTGAAAACTCCTTTTAGCTGATTTTCAGATCTATTGAAATCTCTCTCAAAAAGAAGACAGATCCCCAAATGCCTTATTCTTCTAGTGTTGAATAGTTTTTATTTCTTTTTTATAATATTTATATTATGTTTATATTATAATAAAATGATTAATAATTCTAATGATTTTATATAATATATATAATAAACAAATTAAATAAATTAATTATAAATAATATCCTGTGCTATGCTTATATAGAACAATAAACTTTAGTCAAGGAGTTTATAGTTGAAATCGATTAATCATCACCATTATGCAGATTCTCTTTAAGCTTTAAACTGTTGCTAGACACTATTTAAATAAATTAACAATTTCTTCCCTCAATCGCCACCCTTTTTTTTGCGTACTCGGCAAAAATGAAAAGTTGAAAACGAGCTTCATAAAAAAGAGAAGAATCATTCCTCAGCCACAAAATTCATTGTGTTCCTTGTCGAGTTATGCAACGCCTATCTGGGAAATGAGAACTGTTAACTGTCAACTGAGAATGAGACTGAGAATGAGAATGAGAATGAGACTGAGAATGAGGTAGCATATTTAAGGATGTTGGTTGGATGAGTGGGCAACTTATGCCGTGTACCCCTCTGGGCTAATCGGCTTGAAATCACGCTAATGTGATGTTTATCTTCCCGATACGCTGAACACAGAGACAGGCAGACAGGCAGACTGATGGGTCAAAGGTTGGCTCGAACAAAATCTGCATTTACTTTAGGGGTTGTTCATTCGCCGTGATTTAAAAAAAAGACAGCCGCAATTGATACCATTCGTGTCAAAGAGATACAAATCGACAACCAAAGTAGTTCAAAGGTTCTCATTAAAAGCACATTAACACATATGTATATATGTATATGCATATGTATAGGTATATATATATAACAATTATACAATTTCTACAACATTTTCTGCATTGTAAAACGATTATAAAAACAACGGAAGAGTGATCAAAAAAAACATTTCAAAGGGATGTAGAGGCAATTCCCAACTGACAATAAAAATTACCCTTCAAATAACCCCTTAGCTTGTGGGTTGTGGGTGTGAGGGGTGCGCGGGGTCGTTAATCTTTTGAGCATTTGATCGGTAAAGAAAGAGAAAGTATAAAATGAATTATAAATAATAATTCTTTGTCATTGGGCAAATGATTTCTTTTTTTTTTATGAATTAAATTAAGAATTTCAAATGAAATATAAAATAAATAACTAAATAGAATTTATTAAATAAATCCATGAATAAAGTATTAATTACTAAAAGTAAAAGCAAAAGCTTATTTAAATTGGGAATTAAACCATTTATAATCTTTCCTTGTCAATCAAATGGAACCGCAACATATTTTTTTGTGGAATTTATCTGTCAACAATTCTATTATCGATATTATTTGTATTATTGATCGTATAATTATTATTTGTTTATTTATTTATTTGATTGCTCAAAGTGGTTTTCTATTGTGATGATCAATAAATATGATATAATAAAAGTCGTGAATCGATTCCTCTTCCTCTTCATCAGGGCATCACTACTACAGTTAGCCGTGAAGAGTGTCAACTTCTTCCTCTTCGTCAGGGCATCACTACTACAGTTAGCCGTTAGCCGTGCAGAGTGTCAACTTTACTCGTCTCTCTCTCACTCATAGGTGAATAGTCTGCATTGTTTTGCTCCACCTCAAGCGTGATTGAGCTGGTATATACATATACATATACATATATGTATGTACCGTTCTATGTGCCTAAATGGACCTACATACATATGTATGTACCTATGCATAAGAGCATGGGAAACAAAAACTTTGAGATACCAATACATATATGTCTACATGTGTGTGTGTACTTAGCCACCTACTCTGCTATTAGCTAACAGATGTACATGCATCACATTGTATGTGTGTATGTGTGTATGTGTTTGGTTGTGTGTGGAAAGCGTTCTCATAGGTCTGCCAATAGAAAACATATACATTTAGCCATCTCACTCAAATGTGGCTTTTGTTTTTTTGCACTTACACTTACACGAGTGTTTTGTGTGAGTGTGAGTGTGAGAAATACTTGCACCTAAAGGAAAGATCCGAAAGATGGGTATACTTATTTTATTTTCTTATTGTTCTTTTCATTAATTAATATTTTGAATGTCTACTAAAAACCGTGCACAGATTATAACAATAACAATTAAAGGAAAGATTTAAATAAAAATATTTGTATAATATCATGCACGAAATAAATAATATAAAGGATATAATAAATATTGATATGTACATATATATGTATAAGTAAATATCATATACATGCCTAACAGAATTCTCTAATACGAAATTTATTATATGCATTATTTCTTTTTGGCTTATTTTAAATTTTCAATTTTAATTTAAATTTTTATTTAATTATTTATTTTTAAATTTATAGCATTTAATTCGAATTTAAAAAATTAGTTTATCAATTTTTGGTTATATATTAGCTTCAATTAGGTAAATTAATAAATAATTAAATGGAGACATAATTTAACAAATAAATAAATGAATAAACAATTAATTATAAAAAATGAAAACCTAAAAAATGCATAAAGAAAGAAAACTTATTTTTTTAAATATAATAAACAAGTACAAACTGAAAGGGAAAACTTAAGAGCTAGTTTCTGAAAAGATATAAATTAATAAATAAACTCTTAAATTATGTTAAACTATCTGTAACTCTGCATATTTATTTATTATTTCGAATAATAATAATTGTCATCATCACCATATTTAAAATCTTTTATCCCTTCTCGATAAGAGTTGTCTTTCACTTTAGAGTTAAACATTCCAGGCCCTGGAGAAATGGGGATTTTTAGGGGATAATTTGATATGCATTTGGATTACGTATATACATTTTCATGTTTTAGATTAAAGTTTATAATTCTGGCAGATTATACAGGTAGTATTTATATAGCATTAAATTAATTTATTAATTTAAACAGTTTTATTTTGTATTGTATTGATTATTGTTGGTATCATAATTAATTATTAGTATTAAATATTATTAGTATTAAATATTATTATTATTATTCTATTATTATTATTATTCTATTATTATTATTATTCTATTATTATTATTATTCTATTATTATTATTATTCTATTATTATTCAACATTGAAAATGCATACGTAAATCTCCCTATAAACACATACACACAAAAACAGACAGCATACAAAATTTGTGAACGGTTGTCGACCCTGCGGCCCCAAAGTGCCCACTTACTCCATATCTAACCAACTCTGTAGAAAGATTTATATATATATAAATATATATATATATATATATGCACATCTTTATATATGTATGTATAGTACACACATACACAAAGTTAGAATCCAAGTCGCTGTCCATGTGCGAATGCGAAATCACACCGGAAATGCATTAAAAAATTTGCCTGCAAATATTCTAATATTAATCAAATTGTGCTAACCTTGCCTTGGTTTGCCTTTGCTGCTGCTGCCTCGAAATGACAACTACACTACTTTCACATACATGTGCATATGTATGCATTTATGCATGTACTTACATTCGGGCATAAGAATTCTATTTATATGCACGAAATTTATGAATGAAACCAGAAATTGAAACGAAACGAAAACGGATGACGTTGCTGCTGCCGCTGCTGGGGTGTTGGGGTATGACGCTGACGACGCTGACAAAAACGAAGAACGAAGGCGAAGAACGAAGAGTATGTTAGGAGCGGGGCGGAGAGAGAGGCGAAGATGAAGAGGAAGAATAAGAGAAAGAGTAAGGGTAAGGCGATGTTGTTGCAGTTGTCGTTGCTGAGAAGTGCAGTCACAGTGACAGTAGCAGTCACAGTGACAGTAGCAGTCACAGTGATAGTAGCAGTCACAGTGACAGTAACAGTGGAAGTCAATATTAAGTTACATTAGCAGTCAGAGTAACAGTTACAGTTACAGTTACATAATCGATATTGTGAGACAGCAGTGTCAAAGCGTTGCTTCTGCCAATAGGGATTTTTCTTTGCCTTATCACCATAACTTTTTTAGAGACTATAATCGATATTGGGTGATAGCAACTTCGTTCTTTACGAGGGCTGTTGTCAATTTTGAGAGTTGAGTCAAAGTTACAGTTGCTAACAAGCCAATTTTGCTTAAGTCCTCTATTCAGATAGAAAAAAAGGTGCTTACGAAATTTGCAATAGATTTGAGGAACTCAAAAAACGGTTTGCTGAGATCTAAAAGAGATCTCCCTTAGTGCAAACAATATTTTTTTTCTCTTGCACTACTTTGCACTTCAAAATTTGTTATTTTCTCTATGAACTCTGTTATTTTGTATGATATCATATCGATGAATCAAATACATATATAATAATGTAATTGTTATAATGTGATAACAAGGGGTATCTTCCAGAAAAGGAGAGTTGATCTGTTCTAAACAAACAAACATATATCATAACCAAAATGTAGTGTGAATATTTGATATACACAGATACAACAGATACATACATACACATAGTTATAAACACACATATTTTGTGTATATAGATCTATAAGTGTGTATAGAAAATTTATGATCCGTCCAAATGCGATGCTCTGCGATCTTCTGGATGGATGTGGGCGATTCATAGTTTCTGGATGTGAATGTGAGTGCATGTGAGTGTGTGAGTGTCAATGCGAGTGTGAATGTGGGTGGCGACTCCGAGAAATTACTAACGTTGAACATCTCTCATCTAAATTGACCGACTGGTTCATATTTTATACGGACGACAAGCCGGCAAAATGTTCAACACATCCATAAATGTCATAAAATTCATAAATTCTACTTTCAAATTTGTTTCATTGTTTCTATTTCGGTTTTTCTTTCCGAGGGGGAATGAAATGCGCCGATTTTCAGGGTAATAAAACACAGACATCGACGACCATCGTGGGTTGTGAGTTTTTATCGAGAGATATTTCACCAATTTCAAATAATGCTAATCGTGCTTATCACTCACAAATATATACATATATATATATATATATATATGCGTTGCGAAAAGTGTGAGTTATGTTTCTTGTGGCAGCGGTTATATATGTATGTGTAAATATAGAGCAGTATATTATAAAATTAGAAACTGTCACAGATATTTTTTAAATTTATATTAGGAGCTCAGTAAAATATTTATATATATATTGGAAAAGCCTCCATAGTTGCATCTTTAATGTCGAGTCATAAAATACACATTTGATTTTTTTTATTTAGAATTATAAAAAGGTTTCAAAAGAAATACATTTAAAATGCAATTTAAATTTAAATTCAATTAAAAACAACTAAAACTAAATAATTTAATTTCAATAATAAAAAAATAATGGATATGGTAAAATTGTTGCTCAGTAATAAAGAAACAAATTTTTCTCAGCTTTTTTTACTTCCCATGTATAAATGCAATTAATCAGTTATTTTATAAATTTAACTTATTTTGCTTATTTTACTTTAAGTTTCTAATTTATAATTATAATTTCAATTTCAAAGGCTTGCAATTATAATTATTAATTAATTCTACAAAGTATTCTAATACTATAATATTACAAATTATGCATAAGTTCATATAGAAAATAAATAAAGAATAAAGTAAATAAAATTAAAAAATATATATATATATAGATTATATAACTTGTTGTTTGTCAAATTAACCAAAATGTTCCGAGATATTATGCCATATATTTATTTATCGTATTATAATGGATTGGCTTAAAGATATACATTGGTATGTTTGTGCTTATTGATCATATATGCCGATATCGATACTTCACTGACCTTTACCGATCTTTACTGTGTCGATAACTTGATGTTTACCAAATCCGACATATGTATGATATTACGCATATTGGGATAGGCTCTTTAATATATATTACTTATTTGTTGTTATTTAAATATTAAATTTTAATTATTTTTAAATTTACTTAAATTATTTTTTATTTTTAAATTTTATTAAATAATTTGTTAAAAACTGCCAGTCGATTTAATAAATTAGCAAATCCGCAGCCTTCTCTAGATATTTAAAAATGCTTCCAAAATTTAAATAGTAATTAGATATGCATTATATATAAAATCACATGTATATATATATATATATATATATAATATAGATAAGTAAATATATTGGCAGTATCTGGCGTGAAATAGCGAAAGTTCCACATCAATATTAACCTGTCGCACTGCATCATCATCAGCATCATTATCAGCGCCAGGATAGGGCAGAGTTACAAAACTAAACCTAAAACCCGAACATAAAACTAAACCATTCGAAGAATGGGGTGCAACGGGACAGGCCACTTTTATACTTCTCCACTTTCCAATACTGAAAAGCCATAAACAACAATGGCATTGTAGTGCACACAGCCATTTGATATTTATAAGGCTTCTTAATGAGGTGAGAAATGTTTTTTTTTTATACATATATACATATATATGTATATATATGTATATATGTTTATATGTAAATGTACTCATCCATTCAACCCGTTCGTCGCATTTCGTTCGTCTTTCTGTCAATGCAAAAGAGACCGGGTTCGGGTCGGATCAGAGGAGAACTGAGGAGAACTTAGACCAACTATTATTAGAAACAGACCGAAACGAAATAAAACAAAACATCTTCAGAAACGGAGATCGGAGAACAGAGAACTGAGAACTGAGAACTGAGAACTGAGTGTGGCACATTATTCATGAGTGCAACGACGTCGACGTCTGTCTCCCAACTAATAGAATCAATTTTGATTCTGATTCTGATTGAAGTCAAAACAAACAAAAAAGAATCATAATAATGGATCTTAAATCGAATTATGAATCTTACTTCCTCTGCGTATTTATTTAAGTCTTCAGAAATAATATTAGAAGTGCTTTTTATATTTTTATAATATTTTTTAGCTGATGAAAAGTGGGAAAAAAGTTTCTGGCTTTTGGAAATAATTTGTAAAAATACGAAACAAATTTATTTATTTTTTTTCAATTTTGGCAATAGTTTCAAAAGTCTGCAACAAGCTAAATCTTACAGAAATAATAAATCCATTTATTTTATTTTGTTATTATTTAAATTATTATTTTATTTAAATTATTTGCAGAAAAAAATAAATGCTGACAGCAGCTTGTGATTTCGAAATATGCTTGCTGAATAAATAAATAATAATAAATTGAAGGGCTCTTTTTTTCAAGTGCAGATAGATGGCACTTAATTCCATGCAACGGTCGTGCAGCATGCAACGCGCCTGTTGGTTACAATACACGCATTCCCAACCCCCTGATTTCCACCCTATCGAGAGAGGGTGATTTGTAACTACTTGCATATGGGTTAACTGTATTCTTCACAAAGTACCAAATACCAAATACCAAGTACCAAGTACCAAGTACCGAGTACCGACACACGTTCCCAGCGAACGACCTACTTGCATTCAGTGCTTACTTCATTCATTCATTACATTACATCACAGCACATTACATACATAATTGCAATCATGAGCGAATGGTTTTCAAAGCCCGGGATAATAACTAGATTGCCACAAAACTTGTAATACACTTTTATGTGTTTACACTCAGCGAATGCAATGTATTTTTTCGAATTTCAACTTTTTCAAAATTGATTTCCGATTAATGGTAAATATTTCTGTGAAATAAAACAAAGCATTACCAATTTTCTGATCGGTTCTCAGGGCAATTTTATATATTATTGCAAGCTTATAGTATTCAGATAGTTTTTTTTTCTCAGTGTATATATATTGACGCGTGTATTTATAAAGCAGCGCCCCACAGAATAATGTGACGCATGCAAAAAGTTTTGATTACTGAGCGTCAGCGCTACAAGGATTAAGGCTGTGATGCTTCAGATGCCGCAAGTGGCAAGTGGCAAGTAGCAAGTAGCAAGTGGCCTGTGGCAAGTGGCCAGTGTCAGTGTGGCAATAGCCGGTTAATTGCCATCCACCAAACCAACTCAATCCAACCCAATCCAACCCAATCCAGCCCATGGCAAAAGCCACTTCCGGCAACAGGCCGAAAGAGAAACTCGTCTCCAGCCTCAGGCATTGCCTTAATTGGTCGTAATTTTCAAACGGCAATGTCAAAATTTGTATTAGTAGTTAAGGGACGTGAGTGAGGGGAGGAGGTAGAGGGGGGTTAGTCGATTGCGAGTGCGTAGTTAATGACTCCTAAAATGGTAAATAAATCTGTGGCAAATCGAGTAACTCGCCTGCACTTATCTATGTACATACGTGCAACATTGTAACATAGCTAGCATGGCATGGCATGTGGCACTTGCAACCGCAAATAGGCTACACATTTTGTCATCCCCCCATTAATTACAACACACACCGAGCAGAGAAACGTAGAGGTAAAGTAATGTTAATCTGACAATTGACTGACAACTGTATATAAATAATATAAAAATATAAATAATTACAAGAAATAAAGAAGGCATGAGATTGATGCGACTGCAGCACGCATTCTGGCACCCTTTCTGCACGTTTTATTCTTCCCAAAAATCGATAAGAATTTTTTTGTATTGAAAATAAATAATACAAAAACATAAATAAATAGATCAAACACGTTCTGGAATTAACCACTGAGCAATATATAAATATAATAAAAATCGAAATAAGACTAATACTAAACGCATTCCGGAATACATTCTGGAATACATTCTTGGATTTGCTAGAATTGATCGAAATTGCAAAATAAATGAAAATTTGTTAAACTCTTCTTAGGTTTCACTTTCCCCAACCCCGCTTGGGGAAACCCCGCTTGTATTCATAATTGATTTACTCTTTTTCATTTTATATATTTTAATTTTGAATTACAATTTTTTTTTTTATAAAACCATTTATAAAATTTTTGGTTGAGAGTAAAGATATATAAAGTAAATACCGCGAACTGAGATTCCACTGAGATTTCATTCATTAAGTTAAGAATAAAAGTAAGCTAAGAGTGTATATGCATAGGAACTCTCTTGCAAAACTCACCACCTGATTTTGTTCAGTGTATGTCATGTCAGTATATAATTTGTGACGTGTGTTTTCTGTGTATATGAAAGATCAGATGGCGATGCTTTTATTGTTGTCGACGGTGTCTAGCGAGGAGGAGGAGGAGGAGGAGCAGGAGGAGGAAAGGAGCAGGGCAGAGCAGGGGATCGTTTTGATTTTATTTTTGCTTGGGCTTGTCTTCAAGCATATTTTGCTTTGGGCGGCATTTTGTCAAATATCTGTGAGATTTTTATAAATTATTTCTTTTGGGGAAATCATAAATGTTATATTTAGACATGAACAATATTTATAGTGACATTATTCTGACAGACTCACGCGCATGGAAATCAAACGCCCAAATCGAAGGGGAATCGTGGATATGTGGGGGGGAGGCGGGAGGCGGGAGTCGTTGTGTGTAAATATTATAATGAATCTGTGTAAAGAAAATTGAACTTCAGTTTCTAGTCGTGTGCCACAGCTGACAGATTACAATTTAAATACGTGGATTACATTTGGGGCCCAAAAACAGCACCAAATCCATAAATAAAATAAAAACAATTCCCAAGCAATTAATTTTGACATGGGGGCTGGGAAGTTGCCAGTTGTGGCACCTGTTCAACAGTATGCCAGAAAGGGGAGTTCCCATTTCCCAATTCCCTCAATTTCCCCCAATTTCCACAGTTCAAAATTTTCGTTTTCTGGCAAAAATAAAAATGTTGCTTTAGTGGCAAAAGTAAAAGTAACAATTGAAACCCAAACCTACCCAGCCACAATCCAGCAATCCAGCAATCCACCAATCCAAGCCCAACCACCGCTGTCCCATTCAAAAATGATTAGACATTTATTGTTGTGCCAGAGGTTATGGATGAAGATTGATGAGGATGTCTATTGATGATCGTTATTATCCATATCATTGACAGAGCAGAGCAGAACAGAACACAAGAGAACCGAGCTGAACAATCACACGTGCTCAAAACATACACTTACACTCCAGGGCACTATTTATTCCATAAATCGAAAATATATTCAATTAAACAAAATTACAAATTTATAAAATAAATTCATATTTTGAAATTATTTATTTAATGTGGACAGTTTTTAACAGCTTGTAATTTAGACGATTCGAATTAAATGACATAAAATGAAGAGCGAAAAATTCAATTACAAATTTCAAATGGTAAATTCTTAAATATTTTATTTTTTGTATTTTTCAACAATTTTCTATAATTTTCTTAACATTTTCTATATGTCTTATATATATATATATATTTATTTTTTTATTTTTGGTAATTAATCTGTTTGTGGAGATATAAAATAATGATAAATAAGGCAAATAAAAGAGGAGCATAAATTATGGAAATAACATATTTAAATGTCTATGAGTGTATGTACACACTTGTAAGAAGGAGAGGGGAGAGGGAGTCAGATAGTCAGATAGTGGAAACAAGTGCAAGTCTACTTATATATATCTTCTTAGGGGAGAGTTGGGGATTGTTGCCATAATTTGTGTGTCCATTGTTTGATGTGGCACAAAGCTGCTGCTACTGCTGTTGCATAGAATTGACATTGGGCGCTACTTTGGCAACAACATAATAGAACAACATTATACAAAACACAAGCGACAATGAACTTCTAATTTGAATGCTATTTTATGCTTTGTTGTGCCCAGATTTAATCATCTCCTACCAAAAACGCCTGGACTCGTTTCCCATCATTAGAGTTGCCATTGTTTTCGCATATGAATGGGGGACAGGCTCAAGTTCGATTCTCTTTCTCTTTCTTTTCGCTCCCAAGGGGGGTGGACAAATTTACAGAACGAGAACGAGAACGAGAACGAGAAATGGATGTAGGATTTTGGGCATTTTGATGCCCTGAACCCATTAAAAATGTGAAAAGAGGGTGTATTGGTTTTGTGCAAACGTATGTAACAGGCAGGAGGAAGCATCTACGAGCGCATAAAGAGTACATATTCTCGATCAAGGTCAACAGCCAAGTCGATATTGCCATGTCCGTCTGTCCGTTTGTCTGTCTATCTGTATGAGCACAGAGAAAAATGATTTACGGATATTTTATTGATAACTGCCTCCGTTTCTGGAATTTCCGATTCCAATTCCGATTCGATTTCCGATAGCAATAAATGCCAAAATATTAAATCAGAATCTTCTAATTAATACACAATATTCAAAGGCATATTATCAACTGTTCATTTGATATCATCAAGATCGTCAATATGTTTTTGTGTGTATTTTGCAGAGCCCCTGACCAGCCAGCTCGGGTCAGTTCTTGTGTTTTTTAGTCTGTAGTCCCTCGACGTGCCATAAGGGAAGAATGCACTTGAAGACCTTCTCACATTTGGGTACAAGACTTTGAAAAGGGAAGCTTGCCAAGCTGGGTTCAGGGTATATCGTAGTCGAGCTCACACGACTACAGCAGTCTTACTTGTTCTATTTTAGCTCTGCTTCATTGCGTCGGCTTTTGTCTTTTTTGTCGCAAAAACCATCATCATAATTTGTACAAATCATGTTTTCAATTCAAATTTCAATTTCCCCAATTTGTGCGCGAATTTCCTAACCGGGAATAAAACTCCCTCCCCCTTACGTAATCACCCAACTGACGATATGTGGCTGGCTCGTGCGTGTCCCGTCAACGTCAGCGTGAAACGTGAAATAACTTGTAATTGAATTGACGCCAGGACACACACAGGACACAGGACACAGGGCACAGAACACAGGATGCACAATGCAGCAGCAAGTTCGAATTTAAGTCTGAGTCTGAGTCTGAGTCGGAGTTGGGAGACGAGAAAAATCATGTAAAGAAAGAAAAACAATTACCTCGAACACACTGGGCGGTCCGGAACCATAACAATACCGGTACTGCTACAGGTACTGGTAGGAAGGCCCTCCACACACCCACTCAAGTCTCAAGCAATGACAGTCCTACAGTAAAAAAAAAAACAAACGCCCTGAAACAAAGATCAGTTTATTATTCAGTATTTTATTATATGTATTTATTTAGTTATCCTTAAATCGTTATTATTATTTCTTCTTCTTCTTTTCTGAAAAATGCCCTGAAATTAGACTTTATTATTATTATAATTATTTATTTACTCCATTTTTATTATTTGAATATTTTTGAATTCAAGTTTGTCTCTTTCCCAGTCAGCCAGTTCGATTTTATATACAGTTTGAATTATTCCAAAATTGTATCAAAATGTATTCGAGTTATCAAGGCGATTTTATAAATTTTAGCTGAGTGTATTATTGTGGCTGCAACAATTTGACGCAGCTTCACACAGATCAAATATCGCGACTTTTGCCGTAGACCTTTGCAATTGACATTGGCCGCTCGGCGGGTGGGCTCTGGCTCCGGCTACGGCTACGGCTACGGGTCCGTCTCCGGGTCCGGTTTGGAGTTTGGAGTGGGCATCATAATTAGAATAAAGCCAACGTCGAGTGGAACAATGGTGTGGCATCATCATGCCGTGCGTGCCACCCCCTTTTGCAACGAAAGTCTTTTCGCTTTTTCTTCCTCCTACGTGCAGCATGCCCCGCAGCACGTGCTGCAAGCATGTGGGCCACTCAATTACACACTTGCAGCTCTCAATAGGTGCAAAATAAATATATATATAGCAAAAAACAAAAAACATTTTAGAATTGATACGCGTATTATTTTTGAACACATTTTGTATTCAAGGCCTCAAAAAAATCAATATTTCACATACAGTGGCGGACACCTTATTTGGGAAAATGTCTAAGGTCTATTGTGCCCCCTTACTGAGCCTATAGCTCTTCCATCAATCCCAACTCCTGCACGAATGCTTGGATCTTTGTTGGGTTGAGGGTTACTATGTCCCTGGGCCTCATAATATGCTGCCCTAGGAGGCTGCCTCTTTTCCTTGTTAAGGCGACGCATTCTGCTAGGATGTGCGTTGAGGATTCCTCCTCATATTCGCATATATTCTCATATTCAATAGACCTGTGAGTATTCTGAGTCTATTCTTCCGCATGGATATTATTTGCTTAAATCGTTTTTGATTAAAGCCACCTAGGAGACTTCTGGCTTGTCGGAGTCCTGGTGTCTCTGCCCAGCTCTGTTCTCGCATCAGTCTTTCTACATTCCTGATTTGTAGCCGTATTGTGTGTCTTCCTACACCACAATACGGTTCAGGGCCTATCATGGGTCTCTCTGCCCCCAGTCTTGCTTGCTTGTCGGCCTCTTCGTTTGCAGCTATGTCCTTGTGACCCGGAACCCATCTTAGGGTGAGCCTATTATGTTTCCCGAGTTGGTCAAGCTTGGATCTTACTTCATGAACTACTTTAGATGTTATTTTCGTCCCATTTAGTGCATTTATTGCTGCTTGGCTATCGGAGAGGATGGATATATCCGCATTTCGATAGTGTTGGCTCAGGTTAAATTCCGCACACCTCCCATTTTTTGAACATGCCCAGATCAGATTTACAGATACTCATCTATTTGAATTTTTTCCACACTATCCGGTTATAATATCAACCTTTCCATTAAGACTCTCTCGACTTAATTATACTGTTTTTCAGTCATAAAACCAGCACTCAAATCAAAATATAAAATAGCACAAAAGGAAAATAGAATTGCACAAGTGTTGTTCACACACACACGCACACCACACACACACACACATACACCACACACACACAATACACAATGAGTTTCTGCGTGCTTTCAAATTAAAGAATAACTGAATAAAAGGCTTTAAGTGGAGCAAAGATCTAAACTCATGGATACCCTGTATTGTTATTTGATTTAACTTTACTTGTTTTTCTGTACTTAGCTCAAACTTGAATGATGCTTTTAAACGATTAATGAATGTATTTCAAATGTTTTTGATCAAACGGAATAATTATTAGACTATTATATATATATATAAATAAATATTTCTATATATTCACATCTATATACATAAATGCAGCCTCCTTTCTGCTTGAGCCTATCATACCCATTTCCCTTATTTTTCAAAAAAGAACAACAACAACAACAACAACAACGAGCGAAAACTGAAAAGGCTAAAGCAAATTACAAAAAAAAAAACATCTGAAAAAAATGTGAAAAAAATGAACAGCAGCATTTATTATAATTGAGTTGGACTCATTTGAATTTTACGCCACTTTGAGTCTCAATGGAAATACACAAATCTGAATAATCAGTTTTACATTACATTTTATTATATTTCATTTGTACTACATATTTGATTTTCTTTGCAGGGATGGAATTTTCATGCTCTCCCTTTTTTTCTCTTCTCTCTCAGTTCTCTTGTTTTTTTTTTGGATTGTATCAAAAGCATTTAAAATTGAAATCTTTTCAATTGAGCCTTGACAATGCAGTCATAAACATATGCTGTAGATTATATCTATTTACAGTGTATCTAAAGTGAGAAAGCCTGATTGAACAGATTCAAACAGGGCATGTTTAGACAATTTTCAAAAAAGTTCAAATAAAATATGGTTAAATAAGTAGGAGAACTATATTTGAATGTAGCTAATCGATAGTCAATATAAGTAAAAAGAAGATCAAAAAAAAATTCAAGTTAACTAGTAAGTTAATAACTAAATGAATAAACTAAACTTTACTAAAATGAAAGTTGTGATTGGGAGAAGTTTTCCTAACCTTTGCCTAACTGCAAAGCAATATTTTGAGAGAGGAAATATTTGGCATCGCTATAAAATGATTAACAAAATTAAATGAAAGTCTGTAAGTATTTATTAATTTTATTTAATTACTAATTAAAGAATATTCGAAAAAATTCAAGTCTCAAATTAATTGTTGCAGAAGTTTTCTTGTCTTCAAAAAAATATATAAGATTTAATGGGTGTTTTTTTTAAGTATTTATTTAATATATTAAAAATGATTATAGGTTTACTTAATTTATGTTTATTTTATTTAATAAGGTATTTAAGTATTTAAGTATTTATTTATTTCATATATATTATTTGTAAATTAATTGAAAGTGAACCGCTCAACATATAATTAGTGTCTAAATAAATAAATAAATAAAAACTACATGAGATATATATCGTATATATCGTATATAAATACATCTAGCAAATTTGACATTATTATTATATGGAGGCGGGGAATGGGGGCGATGTTCTTTTGCCCCACTCAAGCATTCAACTTGTGGCATGAAAGAAAATGAGACTGCCAATGAATGATGATGAATTTGTTAAGCAACAAAGGCAAACTCATTAAAATTGAAACGGGCAGACACCCCTGTGTGGCTGCCACTGATGTTGTGGCAAGTAGCAAGTAGCAAGCAGATGAGGAGGGTTGGAGTAGAAGCACTTTGTATTTTGCTTTAGGGATTAATCACATTATCTGCCTAAGCGATCTACGATATATTTCGTATTTTTGTTTAATAGATTTTTGAATAAAATAAAAAATAAAAAGGATCACAAGGAGGGGCGACAAGGCAGCACATTGTGGCAAGAGCTAAAGGCTCAAAGGCACAAGAGATATAAAATATCAATAATAATAATAGAAAATACCCTGTATTTATATACATATAAATGCATATATCATTCAAGATAATTGACAATAAAATTAATATATAAAATAATATATAAATATATTTATATATATATGTAAATATGATAATGTATATATACACAATACAAATCCTAAAAATATTTCTTAAATTGTTGTTTTTTTTTATTAAATTTAATTAATTTTTTAATTTTTGTATGTGGTTTTTTATCTATCGATTATCGACTATTGATCAGTTCACAACAATTAGAATAATAATTGGAAGTATTTTTTTCATTTTTTAAAACCCCATTAGAAATAAACAGGAATACAGTCACCATCACAGTCACCGTGGTAGTCACAGCACAGTGACTGGGGTACAGTCACCATAATAACAAACAACAAACACAAAAGTAACAATGCCACAATTATTTCACAAAAATATTGATGAGGTATTTTTTTTGGCGTGGCAAAAGGAAAACTTTTGACAGCTCAGCAACCACCCCGCTGACTCCCCCAACCCCCTGATACCCCACACAATGGCGGGGGTTGTGGGTGGAGTAAGTCAATGAAGCGATGACACAGCGTGTCATCGGTGTAATTTGCAGCCTTGTGGCACAAGCCACAGTGCCACCTTTCAACGGATTTGTGCCACATCCTTGGGGATTGTTTTTGGATTGTCGAATTGTTGGATTGTTGTTGGTTTTTGTGGGCAACGGTTGTTGGCATTCTTTGCCGCTTTGGGCGACAGTCGCGTGACAGTGACATTAGACATTGGAAGCGGCCAATTGGGAATCCTAAACAGCAACAACAACAACAGCTAAAAACGCTGCTTCTTCTCGGTAGTGTTCTTCGGTTGCGGTAGTGTTGCCTAGTGCGTAGCAAGCTTTGCCTATTGTATTACACTCAAACAAAAAATACAATAGTAAGTTGACCATGTCCTGAAAAAAAATACAAATAATGTCCAAATATCCGCAAACAAATTGATTTGGATTAAAAAGTTCTCCATTCGATTTTATTTTATATATTATTTATTTATCTGGTATTTTGAAAATAGCTCTTATTAAAAACAAAATGATCTGAAATTTCGAAAGGTATACTCAAATTTGCGAATTAATACTATAAAAATTTTCTGTTATTCTAAATAATTTATAAATATACGAAAACAAATTTATTTCAATTAGAAATTTCTAATTTCAATTTTTTGGATATATAAAAAAATCTCTCTAAAATGCAGCAAGAAATAATAATTTATAAATAAATAATAAATAATAAATAAATAAATAAAATAAATAATAATAATAATAAATAAAATAAATATTGACTAAAATAAATCGTTATTTCGAGTTCTTAAAAAAAAACTTTTTAACTTGCTTAATCTTACTAAAACGGAAATCGCGCTGAAAAATAGTACAAATTTTGTTGGACTTACAAATAATTTGTTAATATATGATATTTAATTTTATTTTTTAAATGTTTTCTGTTACTAGAAAATATAAGCCTCATTTCAAGTTTACAAATGTTCTTGGCAATTTTCGAACTTTAAGGGTGCATTTTTTTCGGCCAGTGTAGCCCTCACTTTGAGTGAGTGCGTGTCTCTCGGCTTATCTACTTATTTGCCTCCATATCCCATGAATGGATATGCGGAGTGCCAATGAATTTTAATAGCATTCGCAGCAACATTTTCGGCGGTTGCCAATTTGACGATGCTGACAACTTGATAACGATCCGTCTTTGTCTTCGTCTTCGTCTTCCTCTCTCCTTACCCTCTTCAAACAGCAAAATAAATTATGCGATTATAATAGGTAATAAGACATATGTAGTTGCAAGACGTTGGGAAATCCAAAATCTGTCATCTTTGTTGACTATAATATATTAAGAGAGTACTACTTACAAGGTACTTACCAGGTACTGTTCTTATAGATTTTATTTCTTAACGTTTTTAAAACCGGTGAACTGTTTCTAAACAACTCTAAATAAATAAAACGTTTTCCAAATTTGGATAAATGACCAGAAAATATTTATTGAAATTCTATTTAAGGCAATTAACTTATTATTTTATTTTTTAAAACCTTTTTAAAAGTTGACGACTGTTTTTAGTTCAAGTTAAATAAATGAATAAATACAAATTAGTTTTCGATATTCAATCAAGTCCTTTAAATCGATTATTCAATTTTAAATTAATTTTAGAGAATCAATAAGAGCCTCTAAGAAAGTACTGTCGCTGGTGCAGGGTTGCCGCAGAGCTACAGAGTCAACCCTGGGCTTGCTGACCTTACTTAAGGGTAAGCCCAAATACATTTGTATAAATAATGCGCTTCGGTTTCTTGATTATTTATTTATGCGTGCGAAGCTCCACGAAACGAGAGCACATCAATAAACGTAAAACAAAATAATAATAACAAGGATAATAATAATAAAAATAAAGAAAGAAACGAAACGAAACGAAACGAAACAGACCGACACTTAGGTCCTAAAAAAAGAACAGAACCAGGACCAGGACCAGGACAATTTCCGGGCAACTCTTTGGCAATTTTGCAACCCCCGGCAAAAAAAAGAGCCGTGTATGATTCATGACTTGAGGTCGTTAAAAGGACATGAATATGTTGGATGCTGGGGCAGGTGGGAGGACAGATGTAAGGGCATTTGGGAGGAGAGCTGCATTTAGTAGCAAGTTTGAAACTCTGAAAAGAAATCGAGCTGTAATAATATAACATGAATTATATAATATAAAAAAGCTTTTCTAATATTAAAAATGTTTTCTTTTGCATTTTTCCTTATTTCTTAATAATATTATTAATTTTTTAAAAATAGAAAGAGAACCTTTTCTATATTAGGCATTTATATATATATATATTTATATTTATTTAGAAATAAAAATTAAATAAATAATTTATTATAATATATTAATAGGATATAATAAGTATATAATAAGAAAATAGCATAATACTATAAAAATAATAATAAATTTAAAATAAAAAATAAAAAACATAAAAAAATACTAGAACAATATTAATAAAATAGAAGAACAGTATAATGATATATTAATATAATAATAATAATAAGTAATAGAATAATATAATTTAATATAATCAAATTTAGAAATGAATAAGTTAACGAAATAATAATTAAAACTAAAAAATTAAATAATAATTATGATGAAAGGATTTTGAAATCATCATTTTTCAAATCAAGTCAGAGTCCCAAACAAAAATGGATGTAGGGTGTCTATTATTCCTGCAAACTCAACTCTAGAGCACTCTACTGTGCGTGTGTGTGTGTGTGTGTTTGTGTGTGTGTTTGCATAACGACAATTTTACTTGTTTATCTAGATGAGACACACGTAAATATGCTGCTTTCAGCCAGCTTCCATGGTGCGAACAACATTGGGGAGCAATTTGCGCCTCGTCTTGCTTTGGCCCACACCCTCCACTCAGTTGTCAATGAATATGAAATGAGTGTGTCTCCTGCATCAACATCAACATCAACATCAACATCAGCATCAGCATCAGCATCTGTAAATTTACTGCGCTTCTCTATCATTTCAACTCGACTCAACTCGACTCGACTCGACTCAATTTATGTGGCAACAACAAACAAAGCAACGCCACAACAAAGGCGTTGAATGTTTCTGCAACACACACACACACACACACGCACACATTTATGTATATGTATATATGTATATCTGAACTGCAGTGCTGTGTTTGAATGTCCACTTCAAATCTGGTTATTGTGTTGCATTTCGTTGCGCTAATGAGGTGCTTGCTGGTTTTTACTTTGTGCTATTTCTCTGCATATACCCTGTAAATGCACTGCAAAGGGTATGCTCAGTTTTGAGTATATAAGGTGGCACACAAATCAAACTTATTTTTATCCGTGTTGATCATCAAAATGCTGTTAATATTAATGTGAAAATCAGCTGACAAATATGAACAAAACTTAGACATTGTTTTCAATATTTTTAATTCTATTAATTCAAACATTATTCTGTACATTTAACATTCATTAAGTATGTTGGGAATGTCGGATATTCGCTATGAGTAAATATTAAGATCATGTAATTTAAATATTCACTTTATCAGTTACAATTTATGGGGTTATTTAAGATATTTCAATTCATATTCATATTCATTCATTGTAGACTAAGAAGTCACCTAACTAAATTAGATATTTATAGCTGGTTTTGTAGAAGCGAGGAGGAATCCTCAATGCACATCCTAGCAGAATGTGTCGCCTTAACTAGGAAAAGATGCAGCATCCTAGGGAAATCTCATCCTTATGAAATCTCAGGACATAGAAGCCCTCAACCCAACAAAGATTCTAGTATTCGTGCAGCAGCTGGGGTTGTTAGAGGAGCTATAGGGGCTCAGAAGGGGGCACAATAGACCTATAAAGGTCGCAGTGACGGTTCCCCAATTTATAATCTAAGGACAATCAATTCAAAAAGTACACAAATAGATTCAATTAAATTAAAAATACAATTTAAAATTTAATTTTAATTAAAATTAAACAAGAAATATTTATAAGATTTAGAAAGACAACCTTGAATTTTAAAAATATACTTTCTGCAATAAATCTCTATTAAAGGACGATTTAAATTTCAGTACAAATAATTTTTTGACGAGTTCAAAACTGTGTAAAACAAACCTCGGCACTAATAAGCTAATAATAATAATGATTAAGATGATGATGAAGATGTTCTCGCCGGAATTGCGCATAATTGGTATCAAACTAAGCTTACCCCCGCGCCCAAAAGCGAAAACAAACTGAGAGGGGAAAGAGGGGGAGCTGGATCTTTGTCATTGTTGTGAGCAGCAGAGTTAATCAATTAAATAAGCTTTGATGTTGCCTGGCAATGCTAACATGATCTCTCTCCGGCTCTCTCTCTCGTTCTCACACCCTCTCTCGTTCTAACTCGTTAGTTGGCATAGGCAAATGAAGTCCGATTTAATAATGAAAACAAACAAGCAAAATTCGTGCATGTGCATATATGTGGGTGTGTGTGATCTACTGGCGCCCGGCTAAGTAAACGAAATAGAAACAAATAACCAAAGACAACAAAAAGTAAAAAAAAAACAAAAAACAAAACAGCAGCAGACGGCGGGGAACGCAAGACAAACACACAAAATGAAAATAACGGAATAAAACAATCAGCAAATTGTCCTTTGATCTTTTTCGCCCTCTCTCGCTTACTCGCTTACTACTTGTTGTTTTTGCTTTTGCTTTTGCTTTTGATGCCATAACCGAAATTAACAAGTTAAACAAATAAAACGAATTCAAATCACATATATTTAATTTGCTTTGGGTGCCCCCAAAATAAACACGCCTTTAATCAATACACTAAACAAAAGTCGGACACAAAAAATGTCCCACCCTTTAATTTCCTTGGGGGAAATAACAGTTAGCACTGTTTTTATGGCAGTATTATTTGATGTGATGATTTTATGCGTGTGAGTAAAGTTCTGCACTTGTCGCTGCTGAACTAATTTGTTTTGTGGAATTTGAATGGTGCGCTAAAGCGAGATGACAGCATTTGGATAAGATATTTACGGTTAGGACATATCGGAAATCAGAATATAAACTATAATAAGATGCAGTTGTTGTTTATTTGAATTAATTGCATGTATATTCAAATCAAATTTGATATCAAATTTATTTAAAAAAAATTACATATTTTTATAAGATTTACTCGTAATATTTTTAGTGCCTAATTTAGTGTAGACTTGAGTGGCAGATTTGCATATAATGTAATACAGAAACATAAATTAAATAAAATATATAAAATTAAATTCTATTTTTATATTTATTATCACCCACACCACACACACCAAACGCAAGTTGCTGTAAAACTCACTTATTATCTCTGACTCAGTTTCTGTTTCTGACTCTAGCCTGTAATTAAATCTGCTCATCCGTCAGGAAAATGAGGAAAATCAAGGCGAGAAGCAGGCCAAGATAAGAGACTCTCTTTTCCCCCTTTTCACTCTTGCCCTTTTTGTCAACTGTCCGTCGATGATTTGTCTGGGTTAAGTCATAATTGCTTCCAATGATTTGCAAGCATCCCAATAAGCGCACATATAAATCTGGAAATAATTCTAATGATTTCCACGCTTACCAAATACAAATTTACCATTTCATTTTTATTTAGTTTTCATTTTCCATTTTTTCATTTACACTTTAAAGTTTTTCCTTAAATCATCATATATCATTTAATTTTTTATTGTGTACCATTTTATTTGTGGGTTTAATTTTTATTTTGCTATTAATTCATTTATTTAAATTTTTTATTTTATTTACCCTTGTTTTTTTTTATTTTATTGCTTTTATAATTGCTTCCAATAACCCAATTAATTTCCGTTTTTTACCGTTATTCATATTTAAATATGTATATAAATTGATGTATATATTTGTTGCTAACTACATTAGGATGCAACACACACACTCAATCACATATACAAATATATGTATACCATTTGCTCAATGGCGACGGTATTGCCAACAACTTTAGAAAACTGTCCTACACACATATGAACACACGTACCCACACATACACACCGATGTACAAATGTACCTCTTTTATTATTAAGTAAATACGCAGTAGGTACATATGTATGTATGTACGTAAGTATTTGTAGCTTCATGTGTGCGGTGTGTATGTGTTGTGTGTGTGTGTGTTGTTTATGTGTTATGTGTTTGTGTGTTGTGTGTGTGTGTGTGTGTGAGTTGTGTGAAGACTTCTAGTTAAGCGTCAACCAACCGAAACGCACAATGGCAAAAATAATTGACGAGACAATTGGCTGGAGACAAACCAGCGAAGTCGACGCTGGCGTTGCTGCATTCTGCTAGCTAGGGTTGCCAGCTGTATATATACAAAGAAACAAGTGGGAGGAGCTTACAGCGCTGCTTTTCTTTGCTACGTATTGTATTACACAATAAGCTTTGTGTGCGATGCTGATGTCGACGCCGACGCTGACGTTTCTATTGATTTTTGAAACAACGGCGAAGCTTTTGTTTTTTTTTTCTGAAGCTGCCAGCCAACCACAAAAGAGAGAGTGCGAGTGAGACAGAGCGCTAGATTGCAACAATGTGTGCGCAATGTGAACAATTGAAAAAGAAAAGAAGAAGAAAAATTGAAGAACGCCCCTCGTCGTGTACCATTGTGTGAGCGAGCGAAAGAGCAGCACACGCCTTTTCTTTGCGGCTCTCTCGCTCTCTCTGCAACCCTTACAATCGCTCTCTCTCTCTCTCTGCGCATACATTTTATTTATTTCTTACATTTGCACTTTACATGCTCTGTTAAATAACATTTGATAATGGATTAAATGCAGTTCGCATGTGCTGACGTCACAACGATTATTGCTTGCGCTCTTTTAATTCGTTCGTCTTCACTCTCTTTACTTCTCCTCCATTCCCCCATTCTCTCCCACACGCATGCTCGCTTTCGCTCTCTTTTTCCTTACACACCTTCGCACTATCGCTTGCTTCGCTCTCTTTACCTCCCCCTCTCCAACCCACACATCTCCCACGCTCAACATTTACTCACTCACTCACTCATTCACTCGCTCTCTCCCTCTCGCTCTCTCTAACGTTTTTGACCTGCGCAGCTTGGAAAAAAAACAATAGCTGTATTATTTCCAACAGCAGCCAGCAGCCGGATTTTCACATGGCCGACCTCGTCGTCGGCATCAGTTCGTTGCGATGTGTCGCTGCTAACGGTAAAAACGAGCACGAACACGATTGCGAGTGCGAGGCGAAGGCAAAGGTAACAAACAACGAACAACAACAACACAACGTCAACGTAATATTTTTGGCTTGCGCAGCAGTAGCGCTGCTACTGCTGTTTCTCCTTCTTTGCTAGCTTTTTTGTTGTGTGCGGAAAACAAAAGCAGCTTCAGCAATACCGTAACGGAACGATACGTAACGTAACTCAACTGTTTTCAGCCAATCAGGCGAAGTCGTCCGTAAGTCGTGCATACAATTGACGACTGTTTCACACACACACGTACATATGTGTGTATGTGTATTTGTCTCAGTCATTGCAGTTGGCTGCCAGAATGGAGTACGAACCGCGCATCGTTTACGTTACGCAGGAGTTTAACCGTTATTGAAATTTTAGTATGCAAGTGCAAAGCAAAAAGTGACTCGAAAAAAGCCAAAGATAAAAATAATTAAAATCGCTTGTGCAACAAGTTATAAAAATAAAATAAAAAATATATAATTTAAGTTTCAAAAACTATATATCTATGTGATTGTATGTGTACGTGTGTATATATCTTTATTGGTATTTAAATCTGCAGAATTAATGATTAATTATTTAAATGATGTCTTACAATAAGTGCATAAGTAAAATTATAATTTGAATTCAAAACAAGATAGAACATTGCAGTCGGGCGTAACCGACTGCGAACTATTTTGATACCATAAGTTATTCCAGCGGATAACAAGTAGCAAAGAACAGGGTGGATGTAGCCAAGAAATATTGCCCAAGTAGGCCCAAGTTTGCCTTTCCTTCGAAGTTTGGTAACTGTAGCTCTTAAATTATGGAAGATGAGGGATTTTGGAAATTGTGGGAGCGGGAGTAGGCAGGCTGAAAAAAATTATGGAGAAATAGCGCCGTAACTTTCCTTCAAATTTTGGTAACTATAGCTTCTAAACTGCGGGAGACTTAGACTTTCGAGAATTTTGGAGGCGGGTAGTAATATCTACCTTGGGTAACTATAGCTCATAAATTGAGGGAGTTATAGGCCTTTATTGTTTTTGGGGGCGGGAGTCCAAAATTTTTTGTTCGCATATTTCAAGGGTGATACTAGCGATATACCTTTCAAATTTTGTTTCAAGCTTTTAAATTGTGTGAGATATATGATATATGGTCTTATCGATTTACACACACATATGTAACGTTTTGGGCGGCCGGAGTGGGCGTGCCACCCAATTTCTGATTGAGCTCTTAGGGGAGTAACAGTAACATACTTTCAAAATTTGGTGACTCTAGCTTACAAACTGTGTAATATATCTACTTAACGGCTGTAACTTAAAAACTGTGAAAGATATTGCCAAAAAAAATTATAAATTTTAGGGTCGGGGGCCTGTGGGAGTCGGCATATCCCAATCTTTGAAGGACATCGCCAACAATCTACCAACCAAATTTTGTGAATGTAAAATTGTGGGAGATATGTCGCTTTATCGATTTGCGAATATGTTTTTCTTAAAAAAATTATATAAACAAAATAAAGGATTTAATAAATCTGTATGAATTAAAATATAAAATGTTCCAACATTTATTGCAAGGATTGGGCATAAGTATTTGATAAACTATTAAATAAATATAAAATAATAATGAAAAGATTCAAGGAAAATTGAAAAAAAAAATATTTAAAAAGTGTTTAATAAAGTTGTGCAAGTTTGTAAACAAAAAAAAACAAAGGGACGCAATTCCGAGTATAAACTCTTCTAATGGAATACGGGCAATCTATAATGCATACAATTGTGCTTTGCGTGTAATCAAATCAGATTTCAAGAACCCAATATTGTATGCGTGCGAAGGAGACAAAACAAAGCGATTGTAAGACGTAACCACTTAGCAGACAATGCATTTATTGTATGAACTCTTACGTTCGATACGATTATCAGCCTGGCTGACAATGCACATACACATGCACATACTCATACACAAAATGCGCAGGCCGAAAGCAAGCAGAAATGTTTGATGGCCATGCAAATTACATGCTAGGCAACGACTAAACGATCAAAGAGATGTTGCAATGCAAGCCACTCTTAAATCATACATCGAACACGTTCAAGGCTTGATAACACTCCTGCGATCGAACTTGTTTGCAGTTCCCTCGCTCTTTGTGTCTGCTACGTGCATAATCTACGTTCGACATGATTAGTAACATATTTATTTAATTTTGCTTCTAATTAATTTTTTCTACTCAATTTAAATAATAAATAAAAACAGTAAAAAAAAGATCAAAATAAATTCAAAATATAAGCAATATTAAAATGAAATTAAAATAAAAAAAATAAATATTAATGAGATTTCTGAATACAAACCCATTTAAATATTATTAAGCTGCGATCGAACTTGGTTGCAGTGCGCTCCTCCACCAGATGCAATATATATGATTCGTCATTTATTTATTAAAATACAAAGAGTAAAATTAGACTACATTTTATTAGAAAAAAATGTAATATAAATGGATAAAATAAATAAGAAATATTTATAAGTAATAATGAATATTTAATACGCATGTCAAATATTACTTTTTACTGACTTGCAATTGTGTTGTTCCTTCTTTCAGGCGCAATTCGAAAGCATGACCGATATCAAGACAAACCTACAACAACAACAGCAACAGCAGCAAGAACAGCAGCAACAACAGCAGCAGTTGCAAACTGTACAGCGAATGCATCAAGAGAGCTGTTTACAGGAGCTGCACCAGCAGCTGACTGCACAATTTAACAGCAGTCAGCGCTATGCAACGCAACATCATACACAACAACAGCAGCATGTCCAACAGCAACATCATACACAACAGCATCCACAACAGCATCCACATGCGTTGGCTAGTTTGCCCAACAATTTGGTGCCGTTTTTACCATTCCTGCGTCCGCCTTTGCCGCCAGCGCATCATATTTTGGCCGGCGGCAGCCAATCGCATTATGGACACGGCCACGCCCATGGACACGCCCACAAGTTGGCGCAGCAGCTGCAACCGATGTGGCCAACAACGGCATACATACAAGCAGCACTTGCAGCAGCTGCGGTGGCAGCCACAAATAATAATAACAATACCAGTATAAATAACAATAATAATAGCCTAAATAATAACAACAATAATAATAGCATTAATAATAATAATACTGATAATAATAATATTAATATTAATCACGGCACGAAATTTGCCGCCGATGTTGCGCCATCAGGTGGCGCGAGCTGTTCCCCCTCGAATTCGCCGCACACGCACACGCACACACACACATACAGCCACAATACACCGCCCGACTCCCCACAGCCGAGTCAGCGCTCTTCACCCGGCGCACAGAAATCTAGCGAAGACACAAACCCAACGCGGAATCAGAGTCGGTGCCAGAGTCGCAATAGAAATCGCAGTCGCAGTCGCAGCAACAGCATCGATGAAATGCTCTTTGATGCACCGTTGAATCTCTCCAAGCCGCGCGCTTCGCCGGATTCATCGCCCAGGGATCAGCGTGGAGAGCAATTGACTCCCCTGGCGCCAAGTTCACCTCTGAATTGGCATCAGCAAATCGCACAAACTGCTGGCAACACGAATGTCAATGCCAATGCCAACGTACCCGCCCCTGCCCCGCCCCCGGCTTCCTCCGCTGTTGTAGGTGCCGGCAGCATTCAACATCAACATCAGCATCAGCATCAGCATCAACATCAGCCTCAACATCAGCATCAGCATCAAGCGTCGCCTTTGTTTGCAGATGTGGAAGCCACATATTTGCAGTCGAGGGTAAGTAAAAACTTTGAATATTCAAATAATATATAAAATAAATAGTAATAGTTAATAAATAAATATAAATAATGTTTTAATATTAGTTAAATATTAATAGTTAATTAGCAAAAATATTTACTCCTCTGATTGCAGAGCCGTTTGTGGAACCCGAGCAACTGCAGCAGCGCACCCGGCAGCGTTGCTGGTGTTGCCACCGATGCCACGGCGTCACTCTCCGCACGAGGCGGAGGGGCAGGCGTCGGGGGTGTCAGTGTTGCACGCGCTGGACGCACGAGTAGGGATTCGATTAATAGTTGCGGCAACAGCTC
The DNA here is from genome assembly GCA_035042145.1 of Drosophila kokeensis. Lineage (NCBI taxonomy): Eukaryota > Metazoa > Arthropoda > Insecta > Diptera > Drosophilidae > Drosophila > Drosophila kokeensis. The sequence continues at coordinate 481,352 of JAWNLT010000673.1, read as the reverse complement.
CGAGAGATCTGCCGCGCTCGATGCCGACAATTGCCATGTGCACAATCAGCTGAATTGTGCTCTGCCCTCTGGCTCCTCCCAGCCACAACGACACAGTCACGGTCACAGTCACAGTCACGCTCACGGTCACAGTCACAGTCACAGTCACGGTCACAGCAAGCCCCACATCAAGCGACCAATGAACGCTTTTATGGTCTGGGCCAAGGACGAAAGGAGAAAGATATTGAAGGCCTGCCCCGATATGCACAATTCGAATATATCGAAGATATTGGGTGCACGCTGGAAGGCGATGTCGAATGCCGATAAGCAACCCTATTACGAGGAACAATCGCGTCTATCGAAACTACACATGGAACAGCATCCCGACTATCGTTATCGACCACGCCCCAAACGCACCTGCATCGTTGATGGCAAAAAGATGCGCATTTCCGAATATAAAGTTTTGATGCGAAATCGTCGTGCGGAAATGCGACAACTCTGGTGTCGAGGCGGTGGTGGAGGGGGAGCCTCAACGGGCGCAACACCCGCCGACTGCTCAACCGGCCCTGGACAGGTGGCTGCTGTTGCCGCCGCCGCCGCTGCTGCCTATCATCTCCAGGAGCTCAGCCAGGCTCAGGCGGCTGGGGCGGGGGCGGGGGGGGATTGTGAGTCACCCCCGCCGCCATCTTTAATTGTTAATGGACCCGGCGGGGGTAGTGGCGGCTACTATTATCCGCCGGAGAGTCTGTCGCCGTCGGGCTTCTCCGAGGAGGACATGGAAATGGCAGCGCTTAGGGACGTGGACGATTAAATCTGTTCCCAGTTGCTATGATGCTGATGCTGAAGCTTTGAAAGCTGCAGCAAATGAAGCTAGGGAGGGGGGTTGTGCAACTTTGGGATTTAAAACATGGTGTCAACAAGCAAACCTAGCGTACCCGTAACGTGAATCTCATAACTTTCCTCTTCCATTGTGAACTAATTATAACCGTTTCGTTAACGGTTTTAATTCACAATTTGAAGCGGGGTTGGTTTACCGCGGTACCGCAGTTTACAGTTTCGACTTTATTCAATATTCATTTCCGTTATGATTTAATAATAATCGTTCCAATAACTACTTCTTTAGCGTTGAATATTCCGTTATCGGTTCTCAACTTGAAGCAATAAAGTTGCCGTTCAAATTAAGGATAAAGTTATACAAACGGATTTATTTAGTTCATCTAGTACCAGACCAATAATACTCGTTCCTCTAACTGATGCTTCTTCTTCTTAAAAAAAAAAAAATTAATTGAATTTGCTGTATATTTTTCCCATTTCGCTTTTAGGAGCGTCATAGTTATGGAAAGGGGTTTTATCAGTTCACTTAATAGCAGACTAATAATTATAATTCGAATTTGGTACCAGACTAATAATACCCGTTCTTATAGCTGGTTTCCGACACCTGTTCTCACTTTCAAGCAGTAAAATTGCCGGACTTCTTCTCCGTTGTAGGAATGTTGTTATAGAAACGGTTATTATTATTGTATTTATAAATATTATAATTAGTTCTTCAAAAGAACTAATGAATTAATCGGCTCTTAATTTAATTTAATTATTTTTTAAGCTGTTTAAAGGATGCGTATCGCTTACGCTTACGGTTTCAGGGTTGACACCCCGATTTAAATACAATTCAAAAGAAAGAAGAAGAGCAAAGTCTGTGTGCCGAAATTTCAACAAACCAGAAATTTAAATTAAGAAGCTCGCTCGGAAAGTTGCTGAAAAGGAAAAGAAAAAAAAGAGAAAAAAGGACAGAAAGAAAGCTTAACCCTCTAAAGCCCAAGTTGATTTTCTTTCATTTTATTATTTATTATAATAATAAAAACTACAGAAAGGCTTGCCAAAACTCTTTTTTTTAGCAAAAAAAAAAAAATAATTTCTAAATATATTTTTTAAATTTATTTTCTTCTCGCAGTTTTTTTTATGATCAAATTTGTATATTCTGGAACGAATACTTTTTCTACAATTTTGGTGCTTATTAGAGGGTTAAGCTTTATTTTTGATCAATTTCAGATTTTTCGATAGTTTGATTTTTGTAAATAAACAAGAGATAAACATAAAGATAAACATAGTAAATAAATATAGAAAGTAGGCTAAAAAACTCTGTATGCATAGTTCATAAGTTTCAGTTCAAGTGCCATTATACAAACACACACACACACACACACACACACAATACATATTCGATATATATATAGACATAAATATCTAGATTATATTTAATTTGATAGAGTGTTTCGTAGTCGTCGAGAATTAATCGCTGCAATTTTTGTGCCATTCACGCACCAATGCCATATAGCAAAATATTCATTTAATCGTAGTTAGCTAGTAACTTGGATCATAAATATATATACACATATATATAATCAAATATATATGGCATATAGCTATAGTAGTCCGTCTCCGTAAACGTACATATTTGTATTCTTATATAGATGTGTGAGCACAATTCGATAACGATAACGATAACAATAGCATATCTACTATATTAAATTAAAGAAAAATATTTCTGCAAAAAAACATCGATCATATATATATAATATTATCTAAAATAATACATATATATATTTATTCACACATAAAATAAATACGTCAAATAAATCGATAAGTGTACGTAGTCCAGCTCGCTCGGCAGTGCCTAATCTCTCTGCAAAATCACTCGACACTCGACAGTTGAGCAGCCTTCAATCGCTAACTGCGTTCACTTTGAGTTGGAGACGAGCTTTCGTCGTTGAGCGACCGGATCGTTCGAACAATGATTGAACAGCCTTCAAGCGTCTGCTCAACATGTTGTTCGCTTTTTAATCAGCTCAAACGAGTTGCGAGTTGCTAGCTGCTTGCTTTCAAACGGCACGTTTGAGGGCGTTATCTAGCTGCGGCTGTTGTTCGATCGGACTCAAACGTTCGCTTGGATTTCGAGTCGCACTGCGAAGCTAGCTTCGAACTGTCTCGTTGATTGAGCCGCTCGTTCGAACAATGGCTGGCGCTTAGATTCTTCTTTTTATCCAACTCGTGCAATTTTATATGCGGCGGCTGTTCGATCTAACTGCATATGTACATATTTATATTTATAGGTTAACAGCACATTTCATATTGTATGTGGGACACTGTAGCTGTGTTGTTTATACACACATGCAGACACATACACAAATGCATACAAATTTTAATATTTAACTTTGATTTAATTACAAAAAAAATATACATGCATAAATTCAACTAAAATATAAAAAAAATACATTGTGCTATTATATATATATATAAAATTTTGCATGTAAATAAATAAATACATATGTGTAAATGTATATGTGCGTGTGCTATATTATTGCTGCAATAACTAAGCATAAATACAAAAAAAAAAAAGAAAAAATATTAAATCAGGTTGTGATTAATTAATTGACTTTTTTGGCGCCAACTTTCGGACAACTTAAACAAATAACACAGTGTCACACATACACACACACACACGCTCACACATGTTTGATGGAACTGTCGCGCTCATAGTTGTTTGATGAAGTTTGTACGGACTTGTTCAAACGACAGAGGCTCCAATTGCAAATTCGTACACCTAAAAAAATATATAAATACATACAATTTATACATCTAATAATACAATAATGTCCACAATCAATTCTACACTTTTTCTGGTGTACTGCAGTTTTTCAATTTCCAATTTTTATTTAAAAAAATGATGTGTATAATGTGTGTAAAATCTGGCAAAGACATTCATCGCTTTAGCAATGATTGATTAAATAATTATTAGTCATAAACAAAGATTAGACAAAAAATAAAACAAATAAGCAAAAAATAAATATTTATATACGTATAAAATTGAATGTGCATAGAATTAGTGTTCCACATGAAGTGCAATAAATTTTTAAAAATCTGTAATGTAGTCTGCTGCGTAACTATTCATTTGAGTGTATATTGTAGACTTGTAGTTTTTTAGCTCTGATATATGAAATTGAGATTAAGATTGTTTCCATATTTAATATTTTAATTTTTTACAAATCTCCGATACTTGAAGCTGTTTGCCACATCAGCATTACAACACATACAGTACATATAATCAGGCAAATGTGCTACAAGAAGCTGATTGCTACAGCATCCGAGCTGCTACACTGTAACGAACGTTAGATGGCGCTAGCTTTTTGCATATTTGCAACTTAACAGCTGGTGCTGTATCGGCCTATGCGTATGAGTCAGCCGACAGATGGCGCTGCTTGTTTTACAATAAGGATGAATTGAAGTCATCTCGTTTGTGCTCCACAGTAAGCAAGCCACAAAAAAATATTGCAAGCGCTCCAAGCAAGTATTACTATTTCTATCTTAGAATCCAAAATATACATTCAAGTAAATATTCGTGTTACAAATTCAAGATGAGCAATTATTATTATTGTTTATTTTATGTTTTGTGGATTAACCTCTTGTTTTATTGTTGTTTATTGTAACGGCTTTTGTTTTTAAGGGAGGAGATTATACATATGTGTATGTATGTGTGTGTGTGTACAACATTTCCAAATCTAATCATCGAAACTGGATGCAAGCAAGAAATTTGCAGCCAATTCCTCATCTTTTTCGCAGGCAAAATAAGCCTGAAGAACAAGCGCCTCTGGAAATCCAAGTGCCTTCAACTGCAAATAGATATAGAAATAAAATAAATTATACATTATATAAATTATATAGATTTAAATAAATATTCGATTACCCGCTCGATGGCGTCCTGATCCTGTGGTGTCAACCGTATGGTTGCCAGTTGGCTCTCCTGCTGCACACTCCGCTCCTGGCTCAAGCCAAAAACATCCTCTGCTGCAGTTGTTATTGGCTGAGTTTCGCCGCCGGCTGCTGAGCGTTGAGCCTCAGCTGAGCTCTCAGTTTGTCTGCTTGGATTAGTTGCTGCTGCTGTTGTTGTTGTTGTTGTTGTGGTTACTGCTGCTCTTGTTGTTGTTGTGGAGGATGCAGTGCGTCCGGCCAGTCGCTGAGAGTTATCACCGCCAACTTCCCCCTCCAGCGGCTGATTCAGCATGTTAAGAAACGCATCCTGATTCTCAGAAATCAACTGCAGCAAAGCCGGATTCGTTTGGCCAATCTACAAATGGCAATTGATTATTATGATATTTATATAAAATATATATTATACACATAGATATATGTATAGATCCTACCTGTTGCAGCACAGCGTGTAAGAGGTGCGGATTTTGGTAGATGAGCGAGCGCATCTGTAGGAATTGTGGCTGACTGCGCAAGAACTCGAAAGGGTCTGAAATAAAGATAATACAGATAATAATATAATATATAATAATACATACATAAAAAAGTCCTAAGCAATATATTATATGATATATAAGAATATATAATAAAATATAAATATAAAAGAGACATTATACATGAGAAGAACATATAAAAATAAAATAAAGACACGCATTTAATTATAAATATGTATATATATAATGATAAAATATATAAAATTAGAACATATAAATAAAATAAATTATATAAATAAAATAAACGCAATATATAATGTATATATATATTATATACAATGGAATAATGTAATTATATATATTCTCCTATAAAATATTTCTAATTGAATCTAATAATCTAGTATTTTCACTTGACATTAAATAAAATTAAATATTTACCCGCTGCTGAATCCGCTGGCAAATCGCTGGCCGATCCTCCCTCTCCTCCACCACCGATCTGCTGCTGCAGCAGATTTCCTGCCCTGGAGACGCCCTCATCATCATGGCCGGCATTAAAGAGGCTCTCTTCCTGGGGAATGCCCGTGATAAGATATTCGACGGCACGCTCAGGATTGTTGAAGCTGGCTGCCATGGCGCGTTCGACTTGATCTCGGGCATAGCCCATTTCGACCATTGAGGCCACTGTGCGATTGTATTCCTCGCCCATCAGCAGATTCGATTCTGCTCGCGTCTGCAGCGACGCGTTCGCCAGTTCCCCAACCAAATCAATGCTCGAAAAATCCGAGGCAGCGACGTCGACGTCAGCTGCACGTGCAGCTACAGCAACAGCAGCAGTGCTCGCTGGTTCCACAATCGGTTCATTTGTCGTTTTATTAGTCTTTGTTGTTCCCTCTGCCTCCGCATTCGATTTTGACGTTGGAATCGCTTCCGCTTGTCTTTCAGCGGCTGCTGCTACAGATGCTCCTTTCGGCTGCGCTGTCGTCTCCTGTTGCGTTTTACGCTGCGTCAATGCAGTTGCGTCTGTTGTATTTGTAATCCTGCTGTTGCTGACGCCGCTGCTGCCGGCACCACTGCTAGTTCCGCTTATGTCGCGAGTCAGCATCACAACAATGAACTTTTTCTCGTCCACTTTGTATGAACTAATGGTTCGCTCATCGTTTAAAATGACGCCTTAATGAAAAAAAAAAAATAATTCAAATATTGCATTTAATAAATTTATTAACTTACCAGCGTAAATTAATTTTTGTTTTTCCACTAAATATTCCGCCCCGCGTTCATTGAAAATTGTTTTTTTCAGTTCCAAGACCTGCAAAATGAGTTAATACACACATACACATACATTTACTTATATACTACACACACACACACATACCGTTTTCTCCGCATCAAAGTCGATTGAAAAGGTTTGCTGCTGTAGGTTCTTAACGGTGATAATCATTGTTTAAACTATTATTTTTTCTCTTATTTTTGTTTGTTAATTAAGTGTTATTTTGTATATTTATATTAATTTGCTACTTTGCTCGAACTTTTGCCTTTTTCTCACAAAAATGTTTGTCATCGACTCTGGGGATGGCCAGAAAATATTTGCACATCGATAGGCAAATGTGCCGATAGTTAGAACGGTAGAACATCGGCGTTCGTTGGCAATATTTCGAATTTAGTTCCCGGAAGCGTGTTTTCTATAGCGATAGTTGTCCGTAGAAATAATTTATCATATCAAATTTAAAATTATATATGTTAATAATAGTTAGGTAGAAATAATTTAACATATTATCAAATTTAATATTATAAATGTTAATAATAGTTAGGTATCATATGTAGGCAAATTTTGTAATTAATGCACTTAGTTAAAAATAATGGTAATGCTAATCGATGATTTTTAGTAAGTATTTTATTCTAATTTAAAATTTTAACAGTATAATAAATAATGATTTAAACTGTTTATTTATTTTTTTACTCGCGAAATGAGCAGCGTAAAATTAATTTTGGTTTTACCAATCAGTTTTTACAGTTCCAAAACGTGCAAAATAAAAAAAAACACACCTATACATGTATATAGTTATTTACTACACAAGCACACGTACGCATACCGTGTTATCAGCATCAAAGTCAATTGTGAAGGTTAGCTGTTGTAAGTTCCTAGGGTGATAAACATTGCTTAACCTATTAATTTTTATCTTCCTTTTTTTACAATAATTGGTAAATTTATATTATTTTGTTCCTTTGCTCGTCGTTTATTCTTCTAATTTTTCTTTTTCTATCAAATATGCTTGCAATCGACTCTACCAAGGGATGCCCCAGAAAATATTTACACTTCATTGGCGATAGTTGGCAATTTCTTCGATTCAATCCCCGCAAGCATGGATTGTAATCGATAGGTAAGTATGGTGCTTTCTGTTTCAATAGTTGTGCCTAGAAATAATTTTATATATTATCAAATTCAATTTTGTATGTCAGTTATACTATTTACTTAGCTATTATATGTAGATAAAATTTAAAAAATAATAAGTTGAATGTAAATTACAATATCAAAAAAAACTTTTAAACAATCTGGCAACTCTAAAAAGTAACTGTCTTGCAATTGTAACTCTCGAAATGCGTTTTTTACTGCGCATGCTTCGTCTTCCCACTCAGACACATTAAGAATTATACAATACAAAATTATTTTTTTCCAATCGTTCCGCAGCGTTGAAATTTCAAAAGTTGTGCAAAATGTATAAAAAATGAGTCGAATTACAAAGCGGAACAAGTGAAAATTCAATGAAAAATAAACAAAACGTGACATTTTAAATGATTTTGTGCATGAAACGGTAACGAGTAATTCGTAACGGTTAACGTTCAACTGCTGCAATCGCCAATTTCTTAATATAGAGCAGTAAGTTCGACAAAAAAAGATAACAAAAAAATGTGTGTCAAAAATAGAAGTGTAAAAAAAACAAATCTGTTAAAGAGAGAAAAAAACATGCATAAAGGTTAATCGTATGAAATATGAGTATGTAAGCAGATATATGTAGATATATATGTAGACATATGTATGTTATATATATATATATATATATATATAAATATATATATTTTATGTGCGTATATATTATTTAATTAGCTGTAACATTTTTACTGCTATATTTTTGTATCGAGAAATAAATCATGTTAGCCAAATTAAATACACAAATATTGGGCCAAGGCCTTTCGTATTTTTTTGTGTCTCTTTTCGTTTAACCAATCAAACATACACATGCACACATAGACGCCTGCGTTTGCTTGTGTGTTGTAACGAAAATCAAATACGTTGTTTTGTTTGTGTGCGTGTATGTATGTGTGTGCAAAAAGCGTCATTGCTTGTTGAAGAAGAAGAATAAGGAGATTTACAGTTGCTGTGCCGCTGATCGAATATGCAGGATGTTAAACTAGTTTTACATACACACACATATATAATCCTCCCAAACACAATACGAATAATTCAAGGGCAAGAGTTTCCCATTTAATAGCTGGTTTTTTAAATTAAATTAAATTCAGAATAAAATTTTTTACTAATGGTTAATAATTAATGATAATAAATTTAAAAAATTAAATAAATTGACACATGTGCGTTTTAAATTAAAATTGAAAATTATTGTGCGCTGTTTATTAAAAATTAAATAATACATTTCTGTCGCTCAAATGTATTATTTAATTTTTAATAAAAAAACGTATTATTTTCAAATTAACGAAAATTTCAAATAAAATGCCTTATTTATTAAACTTAAATTAAAATTAAAAAAAAAAACAAAATATAAAAAAAATGTTGCTAGTACTAGTTTTTTACTGAAAATCATAATCGATGCAGAGTTAACAATAAAATGCAAGATTTACGCATTTTTACAACAAAATTGAAAAGGTCATTAAATATATAGATATTTTAAAGAAACGCTTTGATAATGATTTCAAATGAACATTGAAGTATTAAAACATACTGTAGACATTACAGAATGTTGGATATGTCGATCAGTGGAATCAGGCTGTTTCCGAATTTTTTAAGTAACATTCTGCTACATTATTCCAAAATTAAAATATTGTAGCACGCCTATTGTTTTGCAGTGGGCAACCTCAGCTAGCTCAGATTTCTAAGGGTGGGGTAACTCCAACCCTGCCTATAGACGGTACAGATTCGAAACAAACTCGACCTTCACAACACTACATATCAACATGTGTATGTGGCCACGACGTACCCGCCCTTCCTGCAATACACCCCTGGGGTTTTGTAGGTGCATCGCTCTTATATGGAATTGGCGATTAGTCTACTCCATACTCCCGGCGATTCTCCCCTCCAAACAAATCTACTCACATTTTATATTCAATATATTTTTGCATTTTAAATCAAAATTTAAATACTAAAAATTACGATAATGTTAGAATGTTAGAAATGTTGAGCGTGATTCCAGGTTTTCAAATAAAGGAGCAGTTTTATTCTAAATTAAAATAAAAATCAGTCTATTTAATATATATAACATTTTAATATTATTTAATTCACAGAAAGTCTTCTGATGTCGATCAGGTGATAAGATGCCATCAACTCTCCCCGATTTCAGTGCGCAACATTGTCTAAAAGCGAAATCGAGAAAACTGCATGATTTCAATGCACGAAATTCCTCGCCGACAAAAACAAGAACAATAACAACAAAAAATATCTGGTCTTCAATCCGAGCGCGAGGAGTATTCACTAAAGCATGACGGTAAATTTGAGATAAAAAATATAAAAATGATCTATAACTAATTAATAATTATAATAAATATTAATTACAGCATTATGCAACGGACAAGTGCTATCAGAATAATCGTAACGATGCCTTAACCACGGACAGTCGACCATTATCGCCGTATACGGAGAATACGGAATGCGATACTGTTGCGAGAAACTACGATGATGATTATGAGTTGTTCGGCGAGGAATGGGGACAGGGAGATTGCGATGGTAATCGTACATTTAATACAGCCTACGATTACGGCACGGATGAGCAGCACTATTGGCCGGAGACTACTGGTTACGGCTCCTATACGGCGGGTTATACGGCGAAAATGCTGCCAGCCGTGCCTGGTATGCCAAATGGCTGTGGTTCCCACAATTCGGAGAATACGGAAAATTCATACGTCCGTCGTGGCAGTCGTTACGGATGCCGTTTGCCAGCCGCACCCATGGATAATACGGAGTATCGCATGCTGCCACAAAATGGTGCAAGTGCGACGGACGAAAGAATTGGCAGCTTTATCAGTTTGCCGGCAACAACGCGGATATTGCCGGAGCCACAGCTGAGAGCACGTTCCTCAATACAAACGCAGCAACAGCAATCGGAACTGGAGCCGGAAATTTATCGGCCGTATACATCAATGTTGCCTTTAGACTACGGCATGGATTACGGCGGCGATTACGGCTCAAATTATCCGGATAATTTATCGGCTTACAGCGATACGCCGCCAATGAGCAATGCACAGCACAGGTTGCAACAGCAGCGTAAAATATCGCTAATGATGGCTATGACTACGGCGTCGGTGATAGCATCCGGCGAGACAAGAATACCCGTACAAGTAACCGAAAATGCAGCTGGACAGAAGGAGTCGACAAATTGGAGCTCAACTTCTAATTCTTATCGTTACACAAATATAAATAATTTCAACTCTGGCTCAAACAACGGCTCCAATTACGTTTGCAACTCCGGCTTAAGTTCCGTTTCCGCCTCCGTCACGCCCTCCACTTTAGCTTTTAGCTGGTGCAAATCGGAGGCCAGCTCAGCTAGAAAATTGCCAAAACGTTTGCCATCACCGCCCGCATACAGCACAGCCAGCCATATTCAATCAATGCCGAGCGCAGCTGAAACATACACAAACTCAATCTCAATCGCTCATCAATCAAGCAATCAACAGCAGCAACAACAACAACCACGCAGCCACAAACAATTGCCAAAGTTACCCATACCCAAAGGGAAAACCGCTGCTTTCCATACACAATTAGTTCCTAGTCAATCAATCATTCAATCAACGGCGTTTGACGGCGCCTTGCTGACGGATGCCACAACTCTGGCAACTGTTGAACATGAATCTAATAAATTGGCCTATAGTGAATTCGAAATGCCATCAATCAATCATCAATCAAAAGCACATCAATCAGATCAAGCGTCAACTGAGCCAAATAAAATCAACAAATTTGAAATATGCGAGAAAATAATGCCAGAAATTCCTCAAATTGCTGATTTTGCCATCACTTCAACCATATCAAGCGCCTATCAATCAATCAATTCAACAACAGCAACTGTTACAACAACTACATCTTCTTCCCCATTCGACATTTCCGAGTATTTAAAACCCTTTAAATACGATCAACTCAAATTTAACGTTGAAAAAGAAAAAAACAGTGTTGATAAATTTGGTAAATTGGATCAATTTCAATTGGTGGAAATGGAAATGCCCAATTCCATAACAAGCTGGAGCCATGAAAAAACAACAGCAACACCAATATCGTCCAGTGTTGACAATGCACGTTGTGCAACAAGCACATTTGATTATTTAACAACACTGGAAAGCGAAAGTATTGCTCACGATGCAATCACAACACTGGGCCAATTAAACAACAACGTGTTCACAACAACAACAACTACAGCAACTGTAAAAACAACAACAGCAACAACTTCTACAACATTATACAACACTTCAGCAGAAGTTAGCGCTATCAACACTTCTTTAATTAGTTCACCAACACTTTCCTATGTGGACTATATGAAACAATTTCAATTGCCCGATTTGCCGCCCATTCTTGATATTTGTAGCAATGTTGATGGCGATGTTATTCGATTGACTGCATCAGCGATCAACGATAACGCTAACGATAACAATAGATCAACTGATGAATTGGAGCGCAAATCGGAATTTCAACTGAATAGTTATAGGCCTAAAGAATTGGATGCATGGAATTTAGATTTGACCAAGGAAAAGGCAGAGTTGTCACCTTATGATCGAAACGAATTACCAGCTGACTTGTCTAAAAAAACAGAGTTGCCTGCTGGTGACTATAAACAAACAGTGTTGCCACCCAGCTGCTATGATCGACCAGAGTTTCCACATAGCTCTTATAACCAGGCAGAGTTGTCAGCTGATGACTATAAAGGAATAGATTTGCCACCTTATGATCAGTCAGAATTGCCGGCTGACATCTATAAGCAAACAGAGATGCCTCCTACCTCTTATGATCAAGGAACAGAGTTGGCAGCTGACCTTTATAAGCAATCAGAGATGCCACCTACCTCTTATGATCAAAGAATAGAGTTGCCACTTGACCTCCATAAACCAACAGAGTTGTCATCTATCTCTTATAATCAGTCAGTACTGCCAGCTGACATCTATAAGCAAACAGAGTTGCCACCTATCTCTTATAACCAGGAGGAGTTGTCAACCTATGACTTTGATCATCAAGAATTGCCAGCCTTATCAATTGAAACCTCAACGAGTTTAACAACAACTTCAACGGCCGCTTTCGACGATAGTTTCTACGATAGTTTCAATGTCGATTTATCAGCACTAACAGCAACAATCGCACATATCGAAAGCGAGACGAGTTTAACGACAGCCACAAAGCCAGCGAATAATGTGTTATCGATTGATAATAATCAAGCGATTGAATTATCGGGTGGCTATTACAAGCCACCCAATAAAACAGAGTCACAGTTACCGTTACAATCACAGTCGCAGTTGCAGCCACCGTTACAATCCCAATCACAGCCACCAAAAGCAAAGGTAGTTGCTAGCAGTGTGCTGGGCGGGCTTTCCAAAGGTCTCAAAGGTGGCTTGGATGGTGTTTTGAGTGGAGTCAGTTCCACAATGGAGGCGGGTAAAAATCAGAGCACAACGAGTAATAATAATAAAAAAGGTTTCGGTTTTGGTTTGGCATCGAAATTGGTGCCAAATGTGGGCGGATTGCTGTCGGGTGCTACCAACAAGGAGGCGCCGCCGGTACAGTCGGTACAGCAACCGATTCAGTCGGTACAGCAATCGGTACAGTCGGTACAGCAATCGGTACAGTCGGTCCAGCAGTCGGTATATACAACATACGCCTATGATGATTATGACTATAACTGTGAACCCAATGTTGTGGTTGCTGCTGACTACCTAGCCAGTACATCTGCCATACAAGCTAATGACTACCTCGATAGCCTCGATGAGGAGCTGATGAGCGCAGATAATTCGCACATAGAACAGCTGAACTTTGACGATGAGTACGGCTACAGTGAGTACCCACAAACCTATCCAAACGAGGCCTACAACTACGCAGACCCTTACAAGGTGACGACGTGCCAGCAGAGCGAACCCATTGGGACAATGGCACCATCTTTTTATGTCTCAAAGAGTGAGACAGAGACGAAAACGCAACCGTTAATTGCGAAGCTGAGTACAAAGGGTAGCGGTGGTAGTGGCATGTTGGGTTCGATATTTGGGAAGGCCGCTGCAGCAGTACAGTCGGCAACGCAGAGTGCCTCATCGGTGGCATCAGCGGTAGTCCAAAAAACGGTGCCCGCCACAAGCAATCAGGGCAAGGTTAAAGAGGTACCGATGGGGGGAGTATCGATGACAACAGCACCTTTAACAGCAGCAGCTATGGGCGTACCGATAACAGCAGTACCTTTAACAACTGGCTACCCTTCATTGATGGACAGTGATTATAACGAACTAATGACGACGACGTTGACAACGATGACGACAACAACTGGCGCTGATTACGCTAATAGCAATACACATATGCCAAACAATTACAATGAGTTATCGAGTATCGATAACACGGCATATACGTCCTACTATTCGGGGGCTAATCAAGGCCAGCAACTGCCAACGGTGCCGTTAACAATATCCGGCGGCAAAAAACTGCCCACCATAAATGCTAAATCGGGTCTGCTGATTAAACAACAGCCCACAGAGATCTACGAAGATGATGAAGACGTATCCGATTTGGAACTGGATGAGGACGATGATATCATTATAGTTGATGAGGAGGAGCTGGAGCTGGAGGAGGACCTTGTGGAGGCAGAACCGATTTATGGCATGAATAGTGAGCAGCATGATTACTATATGGATCAGCGCAGACAAACGACACCGTCGAGCAGTCGTCTAACAAACGATTATTATGAACACGGTGTTGTTAATGCCGGTAGTGCTGCTGCTGGTATTGCTGTTGCCGCAGCAGCGGGTCCTGTTTATGATTATCGTGAGGATTACTTTAACGAGGAGGATGAATACAAATATCTTGAGCAACAGCAGCAGAATCAACAACAGCCAGATAATCATCAAGAGCACCCTCAACATTCCCAACATTCGCAACATTATCAATCGGTGGCCGGTCAAAAACAAAGTTCGCTCGATTATCAAGGCGATTATCTAGATGAACCGTATAACAGTGATGACGACTGTGGCAATTATCTAGATGAAAGCTCGAGTGGGAGTGTTGGACTCGGTATTGCAAAGACCCACAAAATTCAGGAGGGTATCAATCAAGGTGAACCAATTACGCATTCGATTGGCGTACATCATCCGATACAGAAACAGGATAGCATTATTATCGAAGAGGCTGAGGCAGCCCTAAACGAAGCAGCGATAAAGGAACAGGAAGAAGATGAGGAGGAGGATCATGATGTGGATGTGGATGATGAGGATCAGTTGGCGGATCTGTTGCCCATTCGCAGCAAGTCGCAGAAAGCGAAGAAGGTCCTGCTGCGTGGGGAGACGGAGGAGGTTGTCAGTGGTCACATGCAAATTATGCGGAAGACGGAGATTACGGCCAAACAGCGCTGGCATTGGGCCTACAATAAAATCATCATGCAACTCAATGTAAGTACATTTCTTTACATTTTCTTTAATTTATATTTATTATTAATAAATTGGATAATTTCGGCAAGATCGCATAAGCAACATCCAACTTATAATCAAAAAGGTGTTCTCAAATTCAATTGAAATAAAAGTAGAAAAGGGTATTTGGTAGCACAGCTTACTCGACTTGAAAATTACTTACCTAACATAGAGATAATAGTTGTAGTCGTCGTCGCATTTGGGAGAGGGAATAATGCGATTAATTTATTGGCTTTGGGGTCGGTTGGAGTGCGGCTGATAACAAAACAATTTACATAGTCTTTAATTATGTGTATGTGGAATTTGCTGTGTAGTGTTTATGTATCTATGTCAAATTGTACATACACTCAGCGAAAAGAATTCATCTATTCTGGTTTAAGAAATAGTTTCTGAATAAATAATTAAATTAGCAAGGTTTTTTTTTCTATTTTTTTGCTAAATTTAAAAATTAACAACTCCGGAAATCAGAGTCGGAAATCGGAGTTCACAAAAATATATCAAAAATTTCTGTTCAGAACTAAGATTTCTTAAAGTTAAAAATTAAAAATGCTTTCTAAACTGCAGAAAGAAGTAAACAATTTTAAATTTTTGCAATTAAATAATAATAAATAAATAATAAATAATAAATAATAAATAATAAATAATAAATAATAAATAATAAATAATAAATAATAAATAATAAATAATAAATAATAAATAATAAATAATAAATAATAAATAATAAATAATAAATAATAAATAATAAATAATAAATAATAAATAATAAATAATAAATAATAATAATAATAATAATAATAAAAAATATAATAATAATGTTAATAATAGTAATGTTAATGATAATATACCTTATAATATCAATAATAATCAAATAAAAATATCAACGAAAATAATAATAATAACAGTAACAAAAATAAAAATTTTATTAAAAACACTAATGATAAAAATAACAATAACAATAAAAATTATAATAAGAATCAAAGCACCAGAAAATGTAATACCCAAGATATTAGACATAATATTCCTAACTCGCAGGAAAAATTCACTGGAAAAGTACCTGGGAAGCAGGAAGCATAATAAGAATTATGTTCTGAGGATACCAATATTTTGTCCGAGTGTATGCTGATATGGTGATGATATGAATGCAAATTCTCGCAATAAGCGTGAAATTGGCAACAGTTGAATAAGTTGCTTATTGGTTGTTTATTGGCTGATTGCATAACAAATTGTTGCTCGAGTCGCACGGATCGTGAAGTATAATCGAAAGATGAATTTAATATTAGGTTTGATTGGTGATCGCAGCTGGTCGCGTTTAATGCCACTAAATGGCAATTGTGAAACAATTGCAACAATTCCCAAGCAGAATACAACAACTACAGTCGCTGAAAGAACTCGCAAATTTAGCTGCCTTTTGAAGCATCAGCGGGAAAGTGTTGTCTCCTATGTAAGTCTGCAAATAAAATATTAAAAATAAAATAAATATATTATTACTATAAGACAAATAAGAAAGTGAAAAAATAATAAATATAAAGAGATAGGTAGAAAGTTAATAATTAATAAATAAATAAATAATAAATAATATATAAAATAAAAATAAATAATATATAAAATGAAAATAAATAAATACACATGATTAAATTAAACAGCTGCTCAACTGGGACACGCTGTATTTGGGCAAAAGGAGTCGGCACTTCTGTATGCGTATGTGTATATATTTTGTAAAGAACCTGCCCCGTTCTCTCTAGCTTATACGCACCTATTGTGCATGCATGTGTATGTGTTCGCATATTTATATTAGGTGGCTCTCTCTCTTGCTCTCTCTGGCTTGTAAAGACTGCACAGCTTTTTTTGCTTGCAACTCTCGCACAACAATTACAAGCTTTTTCTGTGCTCAGCTATGCAAGACATGCGCACTGCTCATTGCTCATTGGTCAATTTGGGCGCGCTCTCGGTTTGTTACGTTCTCTCTATTTTAATGCGGTCTCTGTATGCGCTACCCAGAAGTAAAAGTAACCAATTACGAATTTGATTCATAATCTACGGCGTGGCTTTGATTCCGTTTGTAGTAGATGTTTTCGAAACGTTCTTAAAACCAACACAGAAATAATAATTATTAAGACATAAAATTAAAAGTCCTTAATTAATAATTAAAATTTTAAATAGAAACAAAATTAATTTTGAAATATTTTTCGGTACGACAAATTAAAACAAAACCTTAAATTCAACTCTGCAGGCAGGCGTTTGCGTTCGCTGCTGGGTCTTCCAATTTTTTGCGTTCTCTCGCTTGCTCGCTCTCTAACGCTAGCTCCTGCTAGTCTCTTTAGAGCTTTGGCGCTGAGCTTGAGTTTTACACAGCCCCAGTCGGCGTCGGCGTCGGCGTCGCCGTCGCTGTGCTTGTGTGTGCTACTTTAATAAAAGTTCTGAAGGAAGCTCACCAACACAAAG
Source organism: Drosophila kokeensis (assembly GCA_035042145.1). Taxonomy (NCBI): domain Eukaryota; kingdom Metazoa; phylum Arthropoda; class Insecta; order Diptera; family Drosophilidae; genus Drosophila; species Drosophila kokeensis. The sequence continues at coordinate 463,836 of JAWNLT010000673.1, read as the reverse complement.
AGAGAGAGAGAGCGCAACAGAGAAAGCGGGCGTGTGAGTGTGTGTTCGCCACGACGAGCAGCAGAGTTGACCAAATTGTAGTATACTTTTCAGCGTTTTTCAATTCACACCAAAAATTTCCTCCGCGGCTGCAACAAAAAGACTTAAATACAATTAAAAAAAGTATCGCCATACAAAACTCGAAAACTAACTGCATATATTGCTAAATATATTTACGTAGTTAAAGTAAAAAGAATAAATAGAGTATATGTGAAATTACAAAGAAATATATATTTACAGAACTAGAGGCAAAAACTAAAAACCAAAAACCGAATATGTATACACAATTTTATAGCTGCATGTCTCTATGTCAGTGTGTGTGTGTGTGTGTGTGTGTATAAAATGTAGAATTGTGTCACATGGTGGACTCCGTCAACAGACGAAGGGCCAAACTTAATACTCACACACACACACACATTTATATATATGCATATACATATCTAAAATTATATATACATATACACACACTCACACACATATTTTACACACATTTACGCTTATTCTGTTCATATAAGATCATGTCTGGGACCAGGCTGAATGTCTAAGCACAATTTCTCTAAGCATATAAATCCGATCCGATCCGATAAAATATGTACATATATAAGAAAAATAAATAAATATGAAAAAAAAAATATTAATAGCGGCATTCAAAAAATGGAAATAAAACTAGGGTTTTTCTTTTAACATGCTCAATTTTGTTTTTTAATTCTGTCAAAAACTTTTCTTAGTTACAGGCTTTTTTACCACATATATTACTTATTTTTATTTGGTATTTTATTTTACATTATTAGTATTTTCAGATTGTGCATGTTCAAAGATTTTACATATACAGTTTAAAATTAAAATTATTTTGAATTTTCTAAAAAAAAAAATGTTAAAGGACCTTGTCTAGTTTCGAAAATTATTTTTCATATACTTAAAAAGTATTTTTATACTTATGTATTACATTTTTTTCTCTAAATCAGGGCCACTTATAAATGTTTCTAATATTTCAAAATGAAATTTTAAATTAAATTTTATTTTAATTGAATTAAACCAATTTCTTACTCTGTGTATTTTGTTGTGTCGACTGACTTTAGTGGAAACATATACATAAATAGGTTAGGGCATTAGGAGAGGTGAGTTTGTCATATTTTTAACTGGAAATGGAAATGTATAGATATTTATCTATCGATTTGTCTGTCATCTAGATGTCAACCTAATAATTGCTTCAGTATTAATTCCTTGAGTTAGTTGATATCTATTCATTATTAGTTAATTAACAATTGCTTACAAAGGTTGACAACTAGTTAGGACTAGGTATCAATTATGAAAGATTGACAGTCTGACAGGGTGCAACAAGTTGAAATTTTGCATTAGGGGTACGAAATCATCCTCATTGTATATATACATATTTTGTTTTGTTTTATATCTATTTTTTATTTATATATGTTGTTTACGATATTTATTACATTCATTTGTATTTTTATATTGATATGTATACATATATATGTATATATATAGTGTTTTTCTTATATACTTATCTTGGCACTTTTATATTTATATAGATAATTATATGGTTTTTTTTTAAATTACATTATACATTATATTTTACAATATATTCGGTTGAACAAAAATTTGGCTAGTGGTTCTGTAAATGTATATGTATGTCAATTACACTGAACAAAAATGAAATTTTGTAAAATTAAAAATTAAAAAGGTGAAATGTCGCTAAGTGAAATGTCGTCGATGAAAGCAAAAACAAGTGAAACAGGCAGCTACAAGCAACCGATGCTTGCTGCCACTACAGATGAGGCAAGCAACGAAATGTTGCATGAATATGTGGCAGCCGCAAATCAGCAAAAGACGACAGCAAGCAAAACCAAAATGGAGTTGCAACAACAGTTGCAAGAACAACAATCCTACATTGTTGCCGCAAATGCGGCGCTGCATAGTCAATTTAAAATCAAGCAACAACTGAAGCAGCAACAGCACTTGCAACAGCAACAACAACACTTGCATCAGCAACATCAACACTTGCAACAAAAGCAACCACAAACGATAAATTTGTCACAGGATTTTGGCAAAAATATCAATCAAAACAAATCACAACTCAGTTTGGTCAGCGATAACTTATCGTTATCGAAGTCGATGAACAATGGCAGCCTGGCATCGATTCGCAGCGAACAGCAATTGTGTCAGCTATATAATGCCCAGCAGCACTCCGATTACATTATCTCCGATTATATGGATAAGATCGCAACAAGAATCAGTTTGCTCGAAACAGAGTTGAAATTTGCGTGGCGCGCTTTGGATTTGTTATCGACGGAGTACGGCAAGATTTGGACGAGATTGGAGAAGCTGGAGAATATATCGTTGGAACAGCAATCGGTGGTGGGCAATCTAATGGGGCTAATAGCGGTGGCCAAGGAGGAGGAGGAGGAACAGGAGCGGGAGTTGGGGATGGAGAGGGATCTGGATCGGGAGTTGGAGTTGGGGTTAGAGCGGGAGCTGGAGAGAAGGGAGGAGCTGGAGCTGGATAGGAAGAAGGAGCTGGAGCGATTGCTGGAGCGGGGGCAGTTGGAGCGGGAGCTAGAGCGGGAGCTGGGCTTGGAGAGGATGCAGGAGCAGGAGCTGCAGCTGGGGCGGAGAGAGGAGCTGGAGCGGCAGCTGGAGTGTGAGCGAATGCAGGAGAGCTTGGAGCAGCAGCAGTTGGAGCTGCCTTTTGGCCTGGAGCAACTTGAATCCAAGGCAGATTTTCAACGTGTGCTGCTGGAACTGAAAAGTTGCCGGCAAACTGAGCCAGATTTGCAGGGCGAACTTTTTCTCAGCCAGAATGAGCTGGAGGAAACCCAACTAAATCTAGCCCAATTAGATGGAAACTGGTTGTTGAATACTTGTCCTGGTCAAGGCAAACTCTACTCGGAGGCGGAGCTTTTGATGTACGAGCAACAACAGCTGATGGCAAATAATGCCAGGGCGGAGCTAATCCAGGAGTTCCTCAACGGACAGCGAGTGCTGGAGGAGGTGGCAGCGGGAGGAGGAGTTGGAGGAGTAGCTGGAGTAGGAGGACCTGGAGGAGGAGTAGCTGAAGGAGGAAGAGGAGGAGGAGGAGGAGGAGTAGGCGCAGCATTAGCTGGAGGTGGAACACGTGGAGGAGTAGCTGGAGCTGGAGGATTTGGAGGAACAGAAGAAGGATTAGCTGCAGGAGTGGGAACATTTGGAGGAGCAGCAGTAGGATTAGGAGTAACTAGATCAACTGTGGCCAGTTCTTCCATGGAAAGTGCCAGCTGCAATCAATCTATGGATCAACTCCTGGATCAAGTTCAGTTTTTTCGGTTGGCCGCCCTTAAAGCCGGCCAAGGTGGCAACCAAGTAGTGCCCATCCAGGACACGGGCGGCACGGAGATCAATGAGAACTTCTACAGGCATTTAAATGAAGCGTATCGTGAACAGGAACTAAGCACAGAGATTAACAGCGTGGAGCAATTGCTACAGGAATCAAGCACAAAGTTGCCACAAATTAAGGAAGAGGAGAGGATTAAAGAGGGTGCCCTGAAGGGGGAGGAGGGATCCCTGACGAGGGGGGAGGGATCCTTCCGCTTAAAAGACGCCCGCAAACATCGCAAAAAAAAGCATCACAAAAATGAAATGGACATGATAAACAATCTTAAAAGTCTGCTGGCGCAAGCAGATAAAGATAAAGCTAAGGATAGAGGCATAGATAGAGATATAGATAAAGCTAGAGATAAAGCCAAAGCTGCAGATATAGATTGTAATAGTTTAAATAAAAATCAGAAATTAAAAGCGGACAATCAATCAATGCTTCTCGCGCAGGATAATCATTATCAGCAGCAAGTAATTATTCTCGATGCGATGACGGATTTAATTACCCGTGAAATAAATAAAATAACCGATTTACAATCCTTAAACCCAAATCAAATCCAAAAACTACGTCAAACAATACGCGAAGAGCAAAGTTTTTTCGAAAAACTAAATCAGGTGGATAAAAATTTGACACTTTTATTATTAAATCCCGTGACAATGGCGGAGGAACTGCGTCGTATTGGCGTCCAGGATGCTCAGTCGAAATTCGAACTGGTTATGCGTAAATTTGAGAAAAATATTGATACACTGAAAAAATTGGTGGGCAACTCTTTCGAGGAGTACAAATTTAAGGAAAAAAAGAAAGCAACTAATGAAAAAGAAAGAGAAAAGGAAAAGCAACGAGAAATGGACGGAGAAAAGGAGCTAGAAAATGAGAGGGAAAAGAAAATAGAAAGTAGAAAAGATAAAGATAAAGAAATTCTAAAAGTCACCCCAATCGATTACAGTGCACATCTGTTGCGCAACAATTCCGATCTCGATGAACAACTCAAATTGCTGGAAACCCAAGAAATCGAAATCAATCGCAAAAAAAATATAGAAGTAATCACAAACAGACTCGGTTTGAAAAGTGAGCAGTTTTTCGAGCAGGCCACGTCCACTGCAAACGAGACAGCCTCCCTAAATATATACAATGAAGATGCGTACATAAGATCCTTAAAGAAGAGCCTGGAACGACATAACAGCATGTTATTTTTATTGCATCTGCAGAATCCGGAAAAACATAAAATCTCAACGGATGTGGATAATATTTTGCTGGGCACAAATGGAACGAGTCCACCGCCTCCAGCGCCTAACGATAGTCTCTACGATGAACTGAACCCGTTTCAGGTGAAGTCTGATTCAGGGCTGAGTTCGATGAGTGGCTGGTCACCAAATTCGCCGCTGCCGCCAGGAGAGGATTATAATAATTATAAAGATATGATAGAGTTGATGTTGCAGCTGAGAGGAGGAGGGGGAGGAGCAGAAGGGGGAAGAGCAGCAGCTGGAGGAGGAACAGGAGACTTCCTCAATCTACAACCAGAAATCGCACACTTCTCAAATCTCTACCAGCAACCGATAAACTCCACGCCCTACATTTTGTCCGAGGAGAATCTCAACTATATCCACGAACTATCTAAAAATATGCCCATTTGTTCGGCCTATGAAAACAAATCGATATTTAAGGCGTCATCGAATGAGAAAGTTTGCACAATCGATGAAATGTTGGCATGGGATCATCGTCAGCAATATCAAAAAATCGAATTGAAAAAAATTCCGGACTTAATACAAAAGAGTCCCACAAATCAAAAGCAGTTGAAGACAGCCATGAAACCGTGCTCAACGTATCAATTAAGCGATAATGATCAGTTAAACGTTAACGATAGTTTGTCGGCACGCAAACCGCATTTGACAGATCGTTTGGTTTATTATCCCAGCTCGAATAGCATTGTGGATTATAATAGCAGCAATAATCTCGATTATGTGGGCTATAAGAGTGAGCAAATGGAGCAGCCAACGCTATTGATAACACAACCGATAACACAAACGATAACACAAACGATAACAAGTGCTGCTGCTGCACACAAAACGCCCAAAGTGTGGAATAAATTGAACAATTTATTGCCCGATAATCTAAAAGTAAAGCGTTCAATGCGCTATCAACGCTCCCAATCTTTACCCGGCCATGATGCGGACGCGAATGTGGATGAGAATGTGGTGCGTCCAGTGAGCAAACAGCTGCAAATTCGTGGCCAGGCCAATTCTTGTCCGTTGGTCACCAGCAAAACAATAACAACACCGATAACATCATCGATAACTCCACAACCTCTGCGTCACTTAGAGTTGTCGAAACGTTTGCAAAAATTACCACAGCGTCTCATGCAACGTGCTGTATCGGAACGTTCCGTTGAACCAGTTGCGAGTCGAAAGAAACGTTCATTTTCGCACAAAATGAACAGTTTAATGCAAAAGGCAAAAACTTATCGACGGCACAGTTTTGGTTTGCGTCACGAATCGAGCAGCTCGGAGCCCGATAACGATAACGAGCGGGAGCGTGAGCAGGAGCAGCACGATGTGTGTAGATCCGATAATGATGAGGATTATGTGGATGATTATATATTAAATACAATTGAGGATTATGTGGATAAGGATAGTAATCAGGGCAGTTATCGGTGCAGTGATCCGAAGAATAATCAGAATTTATTTGCTGTCGTTGGCGATTTGAGGCGACCACAAAATAGCGGCGAGGTGCAGCAATTTGAGAACTTTGACAAACTTGAGAACTTTGAGGACCTTCAGCAATTTGAGGAGTTTATTAAATTTGAGCAAGTGCCGCAAATATTTGTGGGGAGCAATGAAATAGCTGAGTCATTACAATTGAGAACTGCTGAGAATGATGTGCTTGATGGAATTTTAACAAGTTCTGCTTCCGCAATGGGCGAAGTCTGTGCGGCAACTGCTGTAAGCTCAGGAATACCAAACCTATCTGCTCTACCCTCTTGCTCTGCCTCAGCCCAATCCGACCTATCTACTCTACCAGCCCAAGCAACCCCAGCAAACTTATCTACGATGTGCTCTTTATCAGCCGTACCCCCTTGCTCTGCCTCTACCCTGGCAAACCAAGCTACCGTATCGACACTACCAGTTGTATCAGCTCTACCCTCTTCTTCTTCTTCATCTTTACCCCATTTATCTACACTAGCATCTTCTTCTCCTCTACCAACCCAGGCAAACCTATCAGCTCTGTCCTCCCTATCAACTCTGCCCTCTGCAGTACTACCAGACCAAGCTACCCTATCAACCTTACCCTCTTTCTCTCCCTCAACTGTACCCACTCCATCAGCTCTAAACTCTGACTCTGCTCTACCCATTGTAATGACGCAACCGTCTCCAGCAGCCTCACCCATACAAGCAACCCTATCAACGCTACCACCCTCACTCTCAGCACTACCCCCATTCGAAATCAGCGCGCACTCGCATTTAAATGGTTTATCGCAATATCGTGCTGGTATTTGGGCCAACCAACAACAACAACAATCCTTGGACATACCAGGAACACTTTTTAGTCGAGAGGACGACGACAATCGCAGTCAGCATTCGGCGAGGACCTTCTCGTCATCGCGGCGTCAAAGCACCGAGGATAGCATCGATACGGATGATGAATATTTTTGCTACGAGCTGAGACAACTAGAAGAACTGGAGCAGGCAAGCAGAGAGCAACGGGAGCAAAGCGAGGAGCAATTGGAGCAGGAGCAAAATGAAGTGCTTTTCTCCCAAATAGATGGACTCAATTCCTGGCCCAGCACCGATTATTTGCCCGATGAGGCAGTTAAGCTGAGAATGTCGCAGGTGCTCAAGGAATTGCTGCACTGTGTAGTCAAAGTGGAAGCGGAAACGGGTGATTGCTACTCTTCCAGCTCCGCCATCTTTAAGCCTAATCCTCTCGAGCAAGGATTAAATACCCCTAGCAGGCAGCAAAAATCACAGAAATTGCTGAGGGTTGCTGATATGCACAGCGCTTGGCAGGATGTCAACAATGAATATCAACAAGCGAGCAGCGAAAATGAATATTCACTGGATGAGGAGCATGAGCGGGAGCAAAGGGTTAGCAGAAAGAAAAAGGTAGCCCGATGCAGCAAAAGTTATCAGAACAAAAATGAACTAAACAAAGATTTGCCAATGGGCTCATCCAGCTCAGCATACACCTCTGAAGAGGAGCACGAGGAGCAGCATTATAAAAAAAACGGAGAGCAAAAATTTGATAATCTTTCCATAGAATCGGATAATGAGCAGAAATTCTCATCAAGTGGAGCTACTTCGGGTCCAGATACACCAGCAGCGCTTAGCGATGAGCTAGAATTAGATGAAGAGGAGCAAGAGGAGCAGAAGCAGAAGGTGCAAAAAAAGCAGCAAAAGCAAAAGCAGCAAAATGAGCGAGAACAGCTGGAACAAGAGCATGAGCAAGAGCAAGAGCTAAAGGAACAAGAACAGGAACAGGCGGCACCCGCAATCAACACCTCTCAAATGCCCACTCAAAATGCACCCCTTCCCGAGGCAGTGTTTCCAACTCAAGCAACGACATCTCTACCAGCTGAGGAAGAGAAAACAACGGAACCAAATTCAAATACAAATCGCCCTTTTAAATTAATTAGTCAAGATTCAAGTGTGGATGTTTCGCAATCGGGGGGAATGCCAGCGGCCGGTGTAAATGGAGGCGCGGCTGGCAATTTGGGCAGCAGCAAGTGGAAATTGCTGAAAACACTCAAAGAGCGCAAAATTGAGGAGAAAAACAATCTGGATAAAATGAAGGAAGAGGAATTGGCCAAAGACAAGGAAAAGGTAAACAGTTTGCAGTTGAAAATGAGTAGCGTACCAGAGTCAAAAAAAAGAGCAACTCGTAAAGAAAACGAGTAACGAATACGAGTAACGAGTACGAGTAGCAATACGATAACGATTACTCCGCAGTCGATACTAGAAACAATATTAATATTACAATTCCATTATTTTACCTTATAAAATTTGTATACATATGTATGTATATAATTGTAATAAGTTTAGTAGCATATATATTATAAATTTAATTAAATTAAACTCAATCAGCATTTAAAAATTCTGAATTATATTATGAATTCGATTCGTTGTCACATAAATGGTATATTTGTATATTTTTTTTATGTACTATAAATTAATAATAACAGTATTTAAATTTGGTTTTTGCAGAATGGCACGGCAACTGGCGACGTGGGTCTGCGCTCTAATGGGCATCCGGGCGACAATCCCTTCTATAGCAATATCGACAGCATGCCGGACATTCGACCCAGGCGTAAATCCATTCCCCTTGTCTCCGAGCTGGTAAGTTAGACCCTCTATTTAAGCCTCGAGTGCCCGAGACGACTTCAGACGAACAGTCTTTATTTTCGCTAAGAAAAACTATCCATTTTCCAGAATTTGTTATTTGTAAATCGGGGAATTGATTTGAAGTTATTAGAAAAAATATTGAAATTGCTTCCAGTTGGACATAAATATTATTATTATTATTTATGTATCAAAAAATACTAAAATTTAAATTTAAAAATTCTTTAAATTAAAAACGACATTTTTGTTGGTCTCAAAAAAAAGCAAATAGGCGCGAAAATAAACTTAAGCGTCTAACGGTCTCGGGCACTAACGTGTGGTGAATACACATTAAACTTAAACCCCATTCCAAATCCAAACTCATACACGAGCACATCCATACATGCATATGTAACCAATCAGAGACGAGCGCAAAGAGAGACCACTTCATAAAAGTGCGCATTGGTATTGTGACAGAGATCAGTTCGCTCTCTCAGCTCCTCTCTGATTGCATTTGTATATGTGTGTGTATGTGAGCAAGACAAAACAATATGGAATACAACTTATTTGTGTGTATTTTTTGCGTGTTTTTTCTTTTGTACAACAATGAAAAATGATTTAAATGTGGAGGACAGGTGCTGAAGGTATTATCGAACGCTTATCGATTTCAATTTCGATTTTTTCAATTTCACCTTAGTCTCATAATTCCATGTAAAATGTGTAACAAATTTATATATGCATAATAATACCTTTAATCAGTATTTTGTAATGTGCAATATTTTGTTTATTTTTTACAAGAGATTTTGTAGTATGCACAACACCACAAAACTTTACTGTACTGTTGGCAAAACTACAAGTGTTTTTTAAATTCGGAATTTTCTTAAACTTTAGCAGGATATACAAAACAGCGATTATATTTATTGTGTCATTTGCTAACTGCTATGACAATTGTGCAAATTCATGTTTTAAGTAGGGCAAAGCATTGTGTTATTTGCTATTGCTGTGACAATTATGTTAAATCATATGCATTTACTAATTGCTTTGAGAATTCATATTTTAATAGGGGCAAATTAAATAAATAAATTAATTGTAGTTTTGTTTTTTTGTTGTTGATTTATTTCGAATTTTATAATCATTTAAAGTTGATCGGAATTTAATTATAAATGTAATCAGGTTCGTTAAGAGTCCATTTTAAGGTTTTTTTTTAACTCACACTTGGCTTTATTTTTATTTAACGGCTAGCATTGTTAAATACTATGTATAAGTGTTGATAATAATTTGTGTTTGCTTCTATTTAAATACACATGTTGCCTTCATAGTTATTCTCTCTCTTTCGATGATGATAATTTGTTACTGCGTTGCTTTTACACACTCTTTAAATTATTATTCCATTCTTTTTTGTAATTTCGCTTTATTTTGCTAATGGTTTAAGGCTTTAGCTATCGTAAGTTATCGATAACAATAAAAGCTGTGCAACAGACAAAAGCTAAATTTTGTATTTAAAATACGAAATGTGTTTATTTTATTTAACAGAAGCCGCTCACTGACAAAAGCTCAAAGATTTTATAAATAAATAAATAAAAAATGAATTAATATATAAGAGTGTAGAATATACAAAAAAAAATTTTTTTTAAATAAATAAATAATATGTGCAGAATTACTTATTGAAAATAAAAATATATATTGATGTAAATATATTAATTCTTAATTCTAAAATTCTGCTCTTGTCTGTTGCACATATTTTTTCTAAATTTGTTGAGCACACGTCGAAAAGTTGTTATCGCATTTTGATTAATCGATTAATAGTAAGTTGCATTAAAACATAAATAATTATAAATATAACTAGTTTAATATTTGCACACATTTCCAATTGATTGGTTAGATTTCTATCACATAGTGAATTTTGATTGCATTTCTCTAATTAAATATTAATATTTTGCTTGCTTTTCGTATTAATGACGTAATTAAATGCAAGCTCAATTTACGTTTTGAGTTTACGTTTGACTTGCTACGTAGTTTACACGTGCAGCGACATTAGCTACGTATGCGTTTCACTATTGCTATCTCCTTTTCGCTCTTTGTTAATGTCTGCCTTGCGCTTTTTATAGACAATGGCGGCTACAAAGCGCAACGCCGGATTAACGTCAGCAGTGCCGCGAGCGACGCTCAACGACGAGGAATTGGTGAGCGAAAGAGAAACCGAAAATAAAAGCTTTCAATGACTAAAAACATTTCTATGTGTGTGTGTGTTTGTGTAGAAAATGCATGTGTATAAGAAAGCCCTGCAGGCACTGATATATCCAATATCGTCAACAACACCGCACAACTTTGTGCTTTGGACGGCGACGTCGCCAACATATTGCTACGAATGCGAAGGGCTGTTGTGGGGCATAGCGCGGCAGGGGGTGCGCTGTACCGAGTGCGGCGTCAAATGTCACGAGAAGTGCAAAGACCTGCTAAACGCCGACTGCCTGCAACGTAAGTGCAATAACGGAACGTAAGTCAGACATGTCCGCTATCAAAAATGTTTGTTTGTTCGCAGGCGCTGCGGAGAAGAGTTCGAAACATGGCGCCGAGGACAAAGCGAATTCGATAATCACAGCGATGAAGGAGCGCATGAAGCAACGAGAGCGCGAAAAGCCCGAAATTTTCGAATTGATCAGGTAATGAGTGATTGTGAGTTCGAAACGAACATGTGTGCAGCTGGCTGGTGCGAAGAGAGTGTGATTTGTGTGTGTGTGAGAGAGCTTTGCCTTTAACTTTGTGTATCGTATCGTAGAGCCGTATTCAGCATTGAGGAGAAAAGCCATACGGGCCACATGAAGGCCGTTAAGCAAAGCGTTCTGGACGGCACCAGTAAATGGTCGGCGAAAATTGCGATAACAGGTTTGCAACTGCATACGATATACGATATATGTGCACATACGATATACGATATGTGTGTGATTTATATTTAAACTAATCAACATTTAACATGTATGTATGTATTATTATTATAATCATTATTATTATTATTATGAATGTATTTTCGATTTTCAATGTTTTTGTCATCAAATCAATGTCTAATTATATATATATATGTATCTAATTATATATATATATATATATGTATTTGCATATATATATGGATGTGTTTATGTGTGTGAATGGTGTGTATGTGCGCATGTGTGAATGCTTGTCTCTCAACTCATATATATATGTATATATATATATGTTTGTACACACATATACAGAAAATAACCTACCAATGCACACTTAACAGCCAGTTTACAGTTACAAAATGCAATCTTAACATTAACAACATAATTCGTTTGGTTTGCTGTACATACAAACCAATATATTGCGCTTATGAAGAGTCAGCATACACCCCGTGTCACTTGAATATAGCAAACGTCTTAGTTGTTTTTACTAATCCATACTTAAATTAAATTAAATTAAATTACAACGCATAAATTAAATTAATTTCAATTTGAACTGAAGCAATTATTAAATATTAAGAAAAATAGTGATTAACCAGTACCCAAAAAAATGAGGCATTATGTAAATAATAGGAGATTTTTATGGAAAATGAAGAATAATTTTTTATTAAACAGTTCTTTTGTAAAATCGAAAATTATTTAAACTGAATATATTATAATATTTTATTAACGTAATACATGAGTAATTATAACTATTTGAGCTATTTTTTTTATCTATTTAGTTAATTTAATCTGGTTTAAAAGCAGTATCCAGTTTTTAAGAAATGTTTAAAAAATGCCTAAAAGATATAACAAAGCTGGAAGTCTTCAAGTAAGTAAATAAGCAAAAGCTTTTAGAGTTCCCTTCAAGAGGCGAGCAGTGTACAAAAAAAAAGGGACATAAAACCTAGAATCTAGACTGTAGTAAATACAATGGTTATATTTAGATAGGTAATATAATTTAGAGTGGAAGTGAAGTAAGCAATTTACTGAGAGATAAATACTAATCGATATTTATTGATAAGTTAATAATGGAAATTGAAATGAGCAATTATTTTGGAACTACTGCTCTCTATTCTAATAATAAATATAAAGAGAAAGAGAGAGAGAGAGACAAAGAAATTCGAATCGATATTAATCGATAACCAATGGATGATTGTTAGCGCACCAGCCTCAATAGAAAATACAACTTTAGTTATAAGTTATGGAATTGGTTGCAGTATCCACAAAAACATTACACGTAATACATATTTAGCTGCTATATATCATATATATATATATCCATATGTCTGCAAATATCTGCAATTCAATTCAAGGATGACATTCGGTGTGGATCCAGATACACACATAGATTCATTAGAACAGGCTGAGCACGCAACTGTTGAGGGAACATCTAAATGGTCATGCAAACTAACAATTACAGGTACACGGGCCAAAGCCAGCTACTATTATAATTATTATTATTACTATTATTATTATTATCGGTATTTTTTATTATTATTATTGTTTTGATAATCACTTATATACCCTGTACCTCTAGACAGATGTCCGAAAAGGTCCCCAAAAAATATTTCCGAGCTCGAGTTGTCTGTCTTGAATTATAAATATATTTATTCCCCGATTCTTCTAAATATTTATTATATTTTTATTTAAATTTAAATATTACCTTTATATTTTTAAATTAACTGATTCTCTCCTTTTTGTTTCTTTCATTAAATAAATAATATGAATTACTAATTAAATGTATTAAAAATATAACTGTACTAACCTTTAACCTTACCTATCTATTTTTTTCAATCTAACTTAAATTTATATTTTACATTTTAATATTTTAAATATTTTCTTTTTAATTGAATCTAATCTGTTTTTTAATTTTTCTATAATTTTACATTAAAATACTGTAACTAGCAAGTGAAACTCTTTTTTGACCAGGGTACAGGGTATCTGTTAGTCGATCGCCTTCGACTAGTTTGGTTTCGTTTCTGTTTTGTGTTTTTAGCGAGTTTCATTGCCTCGATCTGGCACTTTAACTACACGATTAGTAGTTTATATTCACATAAATTGCGAACCGATTGCCCCAAAGCATGAGTTCTAAATATACATGTATCGATACATATCGATGAGCATACAAAAAATGCCGATTAATATTTCAATTTTGAACCAATCCAGTTGAAAAACAAGCACTTTTCAAATTAAATCTGAATCTGAATAATTTAAGCATGTTTTCTTACCCCCCCCAGGAGAATATTTCTCTGCTCAAAAATGAAACCTATCTATTCATTCAGAGTGTAGAATTTACCCTATAAAACACACACTTGAGTGTTGGCTCTGACTAGCTTTCCGATTAACTTTGCTATTGTAAATATTTCTATTCACCAACCAAATACACCAACAATAAAACTATTTTATAGCAAATAATTTATGTGAATAATACAAACTTGATTTCCTTTCTTATATTTCGCAATAAAAAAAGCAAAACAAAAAACACATAAATACATACACATGCGCACCTTTCGACAACATAAAAAAACAAAGCAACATAACACCCTGTATAAGACTGAAACATCTTTAAAAAAAATACACCAAATCATTATTGACATACAAAATGGTTTAAATGCCTCCCTTTCAGATGTTTCTTACATAGTTACGCATAGAAATTCTTATCTTTAGACAGATAACAAGTGCGATCGTTCCCGATAAACAAATCTATCGATGTCTGTTTATCGATGGAGTTATTAAAATATTTATTAAATAAATCGATACATATAAATAATAATTAATTATTATTAATAATTAATTCTTAATAAATATCCAAAGCAATAAACATTAAAATGATGTCGGCAATAGTCGTACAGATTATGGCGACTATAGCGATCCTACTTGTTAAATCTAATAAATATGAATATTTGATAACAGTTTGTATATACTATGAGTAAATTTTTAAAAACTTAACTTTCCATACATCATGGAGAGTTGGCCAACTTACTTACGTGTATGCATGATGCCGGTCGGTCGAAATATAACTTATGTGTGTCGCTCTGTGGATCGTGTATAAAAGTAGTATAACACTCCTGTATAACCGTAGAACACATGTCCATAAAACACCATAAAGATCACATTCAAAATTCACTTCTGTTTTCGGTTATTATTATAAACTGAAACTGATATTTAAGACCATATTAATACTTATACTAAGATACCTACTCTTATACTAATCTTACACTTGTACTTATGCCTAAACTTGTACTTATACTATTGCTCTTCATTGCCTCGCAATTCTTCTTCTGCTTCTGTCTCCACTAAATGTTGTATATTTTCTCTTTCTCTCGTTAATTGTCGGATTATTGTGAGGTTTCTTTTTTCTTCTTCTCCTCTTCTTTTCCTATTTTACCTTTGCGCTCTTCTAAAATTCTCTCCAATCCTTTACTGGAGTTGTGTTTCTCTGCCTCTCTAATTTTTCTCTATTAAGGGTTTCAACCTTTGGATTTTTTTTAAATATAATATTGATCAAAATTAAATACATGTACGTATTTAATATTTTAAAAATCCAGCGAAAGGCGCTATGACCCATGTTGATAATTAAATGAAAACCTATTTTACTTTATATGTATATATATATTTTTTTTCTATAAATTAATTTTTCGACGCTTTTTGTAATTGAAATGAGAATTAAACAATAACATATTTCACGTTACTTATTTTTTTTACGTGTAAATTGAGCTGAGAATTAAATAAAAACCTTTCTTTATATAAATATGTACGAGATGAGAGTTAAATAGAAATTTTCTATATTTTAAACTAAATTAAAGATGAGAATTAAATAAAAATTAAATAAAAAAGCTAGTGTAAATTGTAGCTGAGCTGGGAATTAAATAGAAACGTGTTTCAGTAGTAAACTGCAGATGATAATTAAAAAAACCTATTTTTCTTTATATATATATTTTAATGTTATTAATTTTATAACACATGAGGATTATTGGTTTTTAGATAAATATGAAAAATAAATATAATTATATATATATATTATGGACATATAAAATATATATTTGTAATACTATAAAGCAGATCTGTTTGTGTAGCATTCAGCTTATGCCTATAGCCAAACCAAACACTCTGAGCTCAAACAACTGAGCTTTCCATAGCCTTTTATACACACTACTCTTTACTTACTCTACTTACTCTTTATAAAGAAATTTGTATATATCACAAACAAAATAGCCCCTGTCAAACCAAAACTGTTAATGTGCTGCAAGCTTCAAACACAACCTTCAAACGCACTGTGCAGAGAGCTGCAGCAATCGAACATGTTGTTGCTGGCTGTTGAACAGAGCTAGCCTGGACACATATAGCAAAAAGCTTTTTGTTAGGCGACGAACGCTCGTTGCGCTCACCGAGCACATTGCTATGTTCGTTTCGAATCTTTCAGCTTTTCAACAACAATACAACAACATCCAACGTTAACTTGCACGTTTCGAATTCGAAATTCGAGTTCGTCGAAACTTTTGGTTGGTTTTTAAGCTGGATTTATGATTGTTATTATTATTATTATTATTATTTTAATGAGTGTGTTTCGTGTGTATGTGGGTAAAAATGCTATTTAATTTGTTAATTGTCCTCTTTTTATACTGTGAATGCATAAATGTGTTTTTTCTGTATATATATATATATAAATAATTAATTAATTAACCAACTAATTTTCGCACGATATTTGTGCCGTTGCAATTTAAATTTAGCTTACACACCACGTAGTAAATGTGTCAATCAGTCAATCAATCAATCTGACTGATCTGAACTGATTCCCAACTTTTATTGCGAGCCGAGTTTCTTTAATTAAAAACCAAAAAACTTCCGTTTTTTCTCTTCTTCTTTCTCCCTTGATAAACAAAACTGAACAACAACAAAACAAAAAAATCGAATAAAAAAAACCAATTGGAATTGTATAACCATAACAAAAAATATCTCTCTCATAACATTTATGTTCGTTTCAAACCTCAACGAAAAACCCACAAAACAAAAAATACGCACACCCACAAAAACAAAAAAAACTACATATAAACAAAAATACACATACTCACATACCATAAAAAAATAAAACGTACACACAAATATAATTAAAATACATTCAAAACAAAAAAACTGCACACAAAAAAAAAACATTCACTCCCAAACAAAATAAAAACGCACATACACAAAAAAAAACTGCACAAATTAAACATATACCCGTAACTAAAAACTGCATACA
The DNA here is from genome assembly GCA_035042145.1 of Drosophila kokeensis. NCBI lineage: Eukaryota > Metazoa > Arthropoda > Insecta > Diptera > Drosophilidae > Drosophila > Drosophila kokeensis. Next base: position 446,919 of record JAWNLT010000673.1, on the reverse strand, counting down.
CACAAACCAAAAAATAATACCAACCACAAACATGACTCACAATTTCTCTTTGGGGGTTCTGGTATTGAAACGAATAAAAAAACAAAACGAAAATCGAAAAAAAAACGCAAAACTCAACCAATTCGAATTCGAAATTCGATGTGTGCAGTGATTTGTGCTCAAGGCCTGATAGCGAAGGATAAAAGCGGTACGAGTGATCCATATGTGACGGTGCAGGTTAGCAAGGTGAAAAAGAGAACGCGCACAATGCCCCAGGAGCTAAACCCTGTGTGGAACGAGAAGTTTCACTTGTGAGTATTTTCCCCACTACTAACAACAACTTCTACTACTACCACCACCACTACTACACTACTACTATTCCTATTCCTTACAACTCTACTACTATTTCAACTACTACTTTCGCTTTGTGTTTGTGTTGTGTTGTGTTGTGTCCCCCACCAACCAACCAATCACAGATTTCCTAACTATTTTGTACACAACTAAAGTTCTACTACTTTTTATACGCACTTTCGCTATTTACAACTACTTTTGTCTATTTGTACATAATTAGCTTCATTTATGTGTCTATCCATTTCGGTTGCTTGGTTTTGTATGAGAGCCAACAACTTGTTTTGTTTGCCTTGGTGTCGCCTTTGTCGTTATTCGCGCTCTCTCTAGCTCTCTTCTTTGTATGCTGCGCACAACACTGCACAAAACCTTTTTAGAACGCATCGATCGATTGCACTCAGCGAGAGAGCTTTGGGCGAGCGGAGCTCCCAGTTGCAAAAGCTTAATATTAAGTTTCTTCTTTGCTCACTGTTACAAACCCTCAATTTCAAACTGCTCGTTTTGATAGTTGTCATTCAATATCTGTATATGTATCAGCGTTCAATTCAGCTGTACACTCTTTGTACACTCAAAAAAAAAATCAAATGCCCTGAAAACTAGACAAATTTTCGGGACTTTCGCAATAATTTTTAAATATGTAAAAAATTACTAAACAATATTAATAAGAATAATAAATATAATACTTAAAAAGAAGTCCTTAGAGTTAGCACAGGTGCTTTCCTATATTATTATTATATATTATTGAGAAAATGATTGTAAAACGCATAAATACAAATTCTTAAGTAAGAATGAAAAATTAATCAACTTCGCCGCAAAGTTCGCAAAGTTAGAAAGAATTCATTGGTATATAATATAACTAATATTTTTTAAAAAGTAGAAATAATAAAAATAATTCTTATTTAAAGATTACTCTTTACACTCCACAGCTTTGCTAGAGTTTTCAGAAAATTAAGACAAAAACTGAAACCGAATATCAACAAATTAAAAGTCTTCGTTCTTGGGTACAATTGTACCAGAACTGCAGGAACTGAGAGTATTATTAATTTATTATTATTATTAGTATTATTATTCTTATAAATGAAATTAGATTTGATATGTGATTAATTCATTTTTATTTTGTAAATGAGCGTAATCATTTATTTGTTTTATATTTTATGTGTGTATGAAACAAATTTTATAACTAGCGAGGGAATTTAATGTTTAATATGTATATGTAAATTATTGTTAATAATATTATTGGGGAACTTAGCTAGATTTATTGAATAGGGCATCCTTCTGAGCCCCCAACCCAATTCTTGCATGAAAACTCGGTTGAGTTTAGACAAATAATTCCCTAGGATTACCACACAATGTTTACCGGCCAAGTAAATATTAATATTGCGAGGTACTTTTAAATACATATTTATTTGCATTCTTTTCAAAAAAAAAAATATATATATATGTATATATATATATATATATATATATACCAAAAATGCACAAATCTCTTAATTAATTAATTCTTGAGCCTAATTTCATAACTAATGTCCATGCATGTAAAACCTTCCGACACACCATATATATATAAGGATTTCTAGGGTTGCCAACATACCACAAAATTGAATACTAAATATCTTTATATATACATATATGTACAAATATATACTAAAAAAATCACAGTGAGTGCCACAATTCTTCGGATCGCATCAAAGTTCGTGTTTGGGATGAGGATAATGATTTAAAATCGAAATTGCGCCAGAAATTGACACGCGAATCGGATGATTTTTTGGGTCAAACAATTATTGAAGTCCGTACGCTGTCTGGTGAGATGGATGTGTGGTATAATCTGGAGAAACGTACGGATAAATCAGCCGTATCCGGCGCAATCCGATTGCACATCTCCGTGGAGATCAAAGGCGAGGAGAAGGTGGCACCCTATCACGTGCAGTACACCTGCCTCCACGAAAACCTCTTTCACTACCTCTGTGAGGAGAACTGCGGCATGGTAAGACTGTCCCTACAGTTGCGGTGAAAACTATAGCAACTATAGCACTCTGCGACATTATTTCTTATGAATGGGGAAAACAGAGCATTTGGTTTGAAATTTTTAAAATCAAAATTTCTAATATATATTGTTCTGAATTCCCAATATAAAATTAGCAAATCTCTTAAATATTATATTATTATTTATATATTCTTATATTTTGATACAGTCTTGTATCGGTTACACCCAAAAGAAGTGCCTTTTAATTTGCCTAATTATTATTATTGGTACTCTTTTTATTTATTTTTATATATTTAACATTATTATTATTATTGGGCATAATTGTAATTTTTAATTAATTATTTAACATTATTTTAATTATTATTATTATCATATGTAGTATTTATATTTAAATTATTAATATTTATTATTATTTCTTAAGTGCACATTTAAAAACGGCTGAATTAATTTTTTGCGTTAATTTTCTGTATTTTTCATAAAATTAAAGTTGTTCAATTTGATTTTAATTCAATTTTTATACTTTGAAAAACTAATATAAAATATTGGATTTGATTTTTCTCACTTTTTTAAGAGTACATATTTATAATTTTCAAAATTATTAAGTGCATTTTTGGCAAAATGTGTTAAAATGATGATTTTTAAAATGAAAACGTTGAATTAAATCATGGTTTTGTGTTTTGTTTGTTTCTTACTAAATTTAAGAGTATTTTTCAAAGTTGCTTTTATTTTTGCCGCAATTGCATATTGGCTGAGTTCAAGCTGGGTCTAAATTTCTTCAATTATTTCATAGGTCAAGCTGCCCACGCAGAAAGGTGACGATGCGTGGAAGTTGTACTTTGACGAGATTCCCGAGGAGATTGTCGATGAGTTCTCCATGCGGTATGGCATCGAGAATATTTATCAGGCCATGACCCATTTCCATTGTCTGTCAGCGAAATACCTCTGTCCCGGCGTACCGGCTGTGATGAGCACCCTGTTGGCCAACATAAATGCATATTATGCCCATACAACTGCCTCCTCAGCTGTATCGGCCAGCGATCGATTTGCGGCCAGCAATTTTGGAGTACGTATTACCCATATACTTATCTAATATTCTATCTCTTTTGTTTTGTAAGCTTTGAAATTGTCATCGCAATCTCTTTGAAAGGGTCTTCGCTGGCTATTTGTTTAGATTGCCTACAAATATATTGATAAATAAGAATGTAAATGATAAAAATCGATATGCCTTGCCATAACATAAAATCACTTGTCATTTTTGTAGTTTTCCAGAAGTAAACAAGTAAAAATATTAAATTTGAAGTATCAAAGCCTATCGATAGAAATCGATAAGTTGTTAAATCAATAGCAGCTTAATGCTAACTGCATATCTTTCCTTATTTTTCTACAATGAACACAGAATTTTGTAGTCGATCAGTCAATATTTAAATACAACCTTTGTTTTTTTTCATTTTTCTGATTTGGTTTTTGTTTCCATCGGTTTTTTTTTTGTAACATTTGCAGAAGGAAAAGTTTGTCAAGTTGCTGGATCAGTTGCATAACTCACTGCGGATTGATCTATCGATGTATCGGAATAATTTTCCCGCATCTAGCCAAGAGAAACTTATGGATCTTAAATCAACTGTTGACTTATTGACCTCCATAACATTCTTCCGCATGAAGGTGAGTAAAGGCATGGATAGAAATACGATAACAAGTGAAACAATCGATTCATTGAATAGGTTCAAGAGCTATCGAGTCCACCGAGAGCGAGTACGGTTGTCAAGGATTGCGTCAAAGCTTGTCTTAGATCCACTTATCAATTCCTATTCGAAAACTGCTACGAACTCTACAACAGAGAATTTCAGGTACGTGTAATTACGTATTACTTATTATTACTACTATGAATTACTTCGAATCACATCGCAGGTGGATCCAAACGAGGCGAAACGTGATACGGATGACCATGGACCAAAGCTGGACACCGTCGACTTCTGGCACAAGCTGATTGCTCTGATTGTGTCTGTTATTGATGAGGACAAAAACAGCTATGGCACCGTCCTCAATCAATTCCCACAAGAACTGAATATCGGACAGGTATATATATATAACTATAGTATATTATATAATAGCATATTGTATCATATTTTATTATATTATATCATAACGAACGTGGCAATAATAATAGCACCACATGAACGCAGATTTTTTCGACACCCTTAGAAACATATCGATAAATCGATAAAATCCATAGTTGCAAATTCTACCTGGATAAACTTGCACGGCTTTTGGCAATGGAACATGTGAACTAAAAAAAAAACCATTTTATTCGACATTTTCAACTTATTTAAATTTAATTTTATAAAAAAGAAAGCAAATGAACAAATGAAGCAAATTAAAAATTGAAAAAATAAAAATATATTAATGGCATAAATAAAAAGATAATGCGATAAAGAGTTCATTTAAAGTGCGTTATGTTCCGGGCGCATTACTATATTTAACTAAACAATATATATTAAAAATCCATATTTGACAGAATTGGCGAAAAAATGCTTCGTTTTTCTCATTCATAAGCAATAATGTCGTAAAGTGGTGCTATTATTTTGCATCAACATATTCATGCAGTTTGCTACAACTTTTTGCTCTAAGCGAACATTTCCGCATATACACACAAACATATACATACACAAATAGCGGCGCTCAGCTTACTTCGAAGTTCGAATCAAACTCAAACCCGATTTCAATGTAATAGCGAATTAGCTGCCAACCGCTCTAGCGAATTCTTAAAGCATTCTCAATGTTGCCGCTGCATACATCCAAACACATGCTTGCCTACTGCTGCTGTTTAAGCTCAGCGAGCATTTGCTCATTTTCGATTGTCTGCTTCTGCTGCATACAAGCAGGCAGTAGACAGCGGCGCTCAGCTTGCTTCGAACTTCGAACAACAAACACGAACGGGAACACGAAGCCGATGCCGATGCCGAGAGCTTTAATACGCTTCGGCAAGGAACGACTGTAACAATTTTTGTTTTTAGTTATCGGCTGCGACGATGTGGGGCCTGTTTGCAGTGGACATGAAGTACGCACTCGAGGAGCATGAGCAGCATCGCTTGTGCAAGTCATCGGCTTACATGAATCTGCACTTTCGCGTAAAATGGCTGTACAGTAACTACGTCAAAGAGGTGCCGCCTTACAAGGGGGCTGTACCTGAATATCCCGCCTGGTTCGAGCCCTTCGTCATGCAGTGGCTCAATGAGAACGACGATGTGTCTCTGGAATATCTGCACGGTGCCTTTAATCGTGACAAAAAGGATGGGGTAAGCTAAAACTAAAAAACACAGATTATTTATATTTTTATATATTTATGTATTTACATTTAATTTATAAATTTATTTTTTTAATATCTATATATTTATTTATATAAATATTTATTTATTTATATATTCATCTATATATGTGTATCTATCTTCTTTAAAATTCTCGGACTATGCAAATGCTCTCCCCCTCTCTGCCTCTGTCTATGTGTCTGTCTCTCTCTCTCTCTCAAACTCTGATGACTATTGCCATTTTCATTGTATATTTGTATATTCGATCCAATTAGTTCCAAAAGAGCAGTGAACATGCTTTGTTCTCCAATTCGGTTGTCGATGTTTTCACACAATTGACGCAGTGCTTCGATGTCGTTAGCAAGCTCGAGTGTCCAGATCCAGAAATTTGGAAACGTTACATGAGGCGTTTTGCTAAGACTATCGTAAAAGTACTCATTGCCTATGCTGATATTGTGAAAATGGAGTTCCCAGAGCATATGAGGGACGAACGAATTGTAAGTACAACGAAGCAACTTACTCATCCAGGCGCAAATACACAAATACAAATACATAAATACAAAATATGTGTAAATATGTAAAATATAATCAGTTTCAATTAAAAAATCACGTAAACTTTTAGATATGTGATCAATTGTATAAATAATAAATGCTAATTAGAAGATGGCCTGCCTGGATGACCAAAAAAAAGCATTAGAAATAAAAAATTAAAATTTATTTTTAATTCAAAAACTTAATATCTAATCTGTCGTATGAATAATAAATGCCGTCCACAAAAGAAGGTATGCATGTCGTTCTGAAGGAACTGCGTACTAACAAATAAATATATAAATAATTTAAAAAAAATCAAAAAGTTAAACAAAAATATAAAAAAATGTTTACTAAAAAATCACATAGATAATCTAATAAATCGATTAATAATAAATGTCAACTGTAAAATGGTCCGTGCCTTACATATTTAAAAAATAATCAAAATTAAAAAAAAAAAAAAAAGATTGAAAATCAAATTTGGATAATTATATTTATATTTAATTTATATTTGATGAATAATAATCATGAAAAATGAATGCCACCTGCAAGATGGTCTGCCCGCAGCTCTTACATATTAAAAAATAAATAATAATAAGAAATAAATGAATTATCTTGCTCTGCCAGGCCTGTATTCTGATGAACAACATACAGCAGTTGAGGGTGCAGTTGGAGAAAATGTTCGAGTCGATGGGCGGCGATAAACTGGAGGAGGATGCTGCCAACATTCTCAAGGAACTGCAGCAGAACCTTAACTCCGCCCTGGATGATCTAGCCACGCAGTTTGCTATAAGGCAAGACCGATAACCTTACAATCGAATTATTTATTTATAAACATATATTTACTATAAAATTGCGAATTATTTATTATTTTGTTTTTATATAGTTTGGAACCACGCATTACACAATCGGTGCGGGAATTGGGCGACATGCTGCTCTCCATCAAGGGCGGAAGTGGGCCTTTGACAGCGGGAAATCAGGCTGTGCAACGAAATGCAGTTGCCGTTGAGGCAGATGATGTGTTGAGGCCTCTGATGGATCTGCTCGACGGATCCTTGACCCTATATGCCCAGTCCTGTGAGAAGACGGTGCTGAAGCGACTGCTCAAGGAGCTGTGGAAGATTGTTATGCGAATTCTGGAGAAGACCATAGTGTTACCCCCAATGACTGACAAGACGGTAAGTTAAACAATTCATAAATAATTATCTAAATATAAATTAATAATTAATAATTATGTTTAGATGATGTTCAAGCACCTAACTGATAACGCAAAGAATTTGGCATCAAATGCAAAAATCGAAGATATGGGCCGTTTGTTCAAATCGCATATGGCCGGCAAGCAGGATGTGAAAAGTGCCCTTAGCGGTGTTATGGACATATCAAAGGAGGTGGAAAAGAATCTATCACCCAAACAATGTGCCGTACTCGATGTTGCCTTAGATACAATCAAACAATACTTCCATGCCGGCGGCAATGGATTGAAGAAGACCTTCCTCGAGAAATCATCCGAGCTGCAAAGTCTCCGCTACGCACTCAGCCTGTACACCCAAATGACAGACACACTCATCAAGACATTCATCTCAAGCCAAGTGCACGAAGGTCTGTTCACAAACAATCAGTTCCCAATCACCATCAATCTTTACAATCTAAAATCTTTATTCTCTAGTTGATGCTGAGAATGCCGAGGAAAGTGTGGGCGAGATTTCAGTGCAAATCGATCTATTCTCGCATCCGGGCACGGGAGAGCACAAAGTTAATGTTAAAGGTAAAAAAATATAATCGATTTCCTAGCCTCCTAGCCTCCTAGTGGACGTAGCACGTAGTATTTGTTCCTAGTTGCAAGACAGACGGACGGACGGGCGGACACACAGCATGACGAAAAGTGTACAAAACCAAATCAGGCATTTTTTTTTTTGCTTAATTACAAAAATCAATTTTTTCATAGTAGAAATTGTTTCTAAAATATAAAAAAAAATCCAATTTTGGGTTTAGCGATTTGTGATTTTAGAAATGTTTTTCTTATATTTAGAAACTATTTCTAAAAGCAAGATAAAAGTTTCTAGAGACTAGAAGAGTTCAAGAACTTAAGTTTTCGCTCATTTTCAGTTGTGGCTGCCAACGATCTGAAGTGGCAAATACCTTCTGGTATGTTTAGGCCATTTGTGGAAATAAATCTGATTGGACCGCATCTGCAGGACAAAAAACGGAAGTATGCAACAAAATCAAAGTCAAACAACTGGTCGCCCAAATACAATGAATCCTTCAGCTTGTAAGTACTTTTAATTACACTTATATTTTATACATATAAATATATAGTTTTTATTCTTATTCAAATTAAATAACATTATATATAAGTTTGTGTATTAAATTGCATTCATTTTGTTAATTTTTTTTTGTTTCGACTAATATAATATTATAATTGAATTTATATTATATTTTTGTTGTATGTATAATTTGAAAATTTAAATCTAAAAAGCATGTATTTAATTTAGTTGAATTTTTCATTTAATAAATTAATTTTATATGTTTATATATTTATTTTTATAGCGCCATTGGCAATGAAGAGCAATTGGATTTCTTCGAGCTGCATATTTGCGTCAAGGATTATTGTTTCGCCCGTGACGATCGACTCGTGGGCGTGGCAGTGATACCCCTCAAGGATATTTCAGAAAAGGTATAATATATATATATGTATATATACATATATATATTTAATATTAATATTTATTCAATTAATTAATATTTATTCAATTAAATGTAAATTAAAAAATAAAAATAAAAAAAATAAAAATTATTTCTTATATTTTAATTGAAATTAAACAATAATTTTTTTTTTAAATTTAATTATATAAATATATATTATATATCTATATAACTCTATATTGAATAGGGCTCGGTGGCATGTTGGCTGCCCCTGCAGCGCCGCATCGAAATGGATGAAACAGGCTGGACCATTTTAAGGATATTATCGCAAAGGAATAACGATGAGGTTGCCAAGGAATTTGTTAAGCTTAAATCGGAGATACGTCAGGAACCGACCATGGGCACTTAACTCTCTCACACACACTTACACTTACACACACACACACCCAACCCCACACCCACACCCACACCCACAGTTTAAGGTTGAGTTTAGTACGTATGCACTAACGTTGACTTTGAATCGTGCATGTAGTTGTCGCAGTGGTCCGGGCCTTCTGTATCGCCAGGAGATTCTCACCTACAAGGCGTAACCAAGAAAACAAACACAAAAAAGAAAGGAAACACACATATGCTCAATCTAAACACAGAACATGCTTATTCATAGCAGAATTTATACATTAAAGTAGCATTATGAAAAACTATCCCCAACAAATACATATTTAACAAAGAAACATATACACTCCAAAACAAAAAAGATACACAAAAAAAACGTATTACTCTAAGCTAATATGATATTATTTTGGCGCCATCAACTTACATCATATATATCATATAAATAAACACAATCTGTACAGATGTACAAAAAAAAAAAGAAAAAACCAAAAAATATATACAAAATTTGCTTCCCCAAAAGAACCAAAGGATTACATTCCATATTCACCTATCTACACATATGCATATATATACATAAATTATATATACATTCATAATTACATCGGGAATGTAAAATTGTCATTAAACGCACATTCCTAGATTTTTTGTAAATAATAAGTACCTGTGTATAAATTTCATTGTTTTTATTTTCGTTTATTTACACTAAATTTATTAAATATTATTTTTGTGCATAAAATAATTACATAATAATTAATAATAATTTTCTATTGTAACAATAGAATTAGCCTATTATCGAATAATTGTCAAAATATATGCACATATACATATATATATATATATATACATGTATATGTATAAATAAATATGAAGAAAAACCACTTTTTGCAATTATTTTTATCGATAGTTCGATATTTGCCGGTTCCGGCAGAGGTTAAAAATCGGTAGCCTAGTTCTCTAGTTCTAGTTCATCCTATCGATTCCGATTACTGTTGCTACTCACACGCACATACACACACACACAAACACTCATAAAAACAAGAGAGAACGTTGCAGTCGGACGTAACCGACAGCGAAATACTTTCATAATGTACATAATGCCAGCTGAAAATAGATAGCAAAGAAATGATGTCCAAGTTTGATTTTCAAATTGAGGTAGGTATTAGCTTATGTTACCTTACTTCGAAGTTTGGTAACTGTAGCTCTTAAATAGCGGGAGATAGGGGATTTTTGGGGCGAGAGTGGACGTAACTGAAAAAAATTATGGAGAACGTTCCTAATAATCTTCCTTCCACTGTAACTGTAACTGTAGCTTTTAAACTGCGGGAGTTATAGGCTTCTAAAAATGTTGGAGGCGGGTGTGGGCGTGGTGAGTTACCAGTAACATACTTTCAAAATTTGATGACTCTAGCTTACAAATTGTGGAAGATATGCGAATTTCAAATTCCTAGCGCCGATGCTGGTTGTTCTCAAAAAAATCGTTTCCGATCTGACCTGAAAATCTGACAGCATAGATTCAAAATTACGTATTTAATTGAAAATAATAGATTTGCATATATTTAATTGACAGCTTTTCAGCCAACAAGCAACAAGCAGTTGCTTATACATATATTTATTTAATAAATTTGTGTACATTAATATTTAATATTTATATTAATATGTATATATAGGAAATCAATTTAAATTGTATATATAGTATTGTATTGAATTGTATTGTATTTAATGCTTGGATCTATCTATGCCTAGCTGCTCATCCCACTCGCTTGCGATATATCGATATATTGATAGGCGATTTAACCCCACTTTTGAAAGAGTCCCATGCGCTGGCATCGACAATTGCTACCCCACAAATTGCAGCGACAGGAGCTGCTGAAGCAACAGTCGCCTGGCCGATTGTCACAGGCTCCATTCCGACGAATGCAACCCTTCCGATAGGCATGGACCCTGTACGAGGACCGACGTCTGTGGAGTAAGGATTTAAGACAGGATCATTGATCAGATTCGAAATCTCCCATTATTAGCTGAATGTCAACGAACATCTGGCGACGCAGAAAATGACAATAAAATAAATAAATCAAATGTACTTATTGTAAGTCGCCTTAAAGAAAATATATTATTACCTCACTTGAACTTAAAAAACCATAAACATCTATAATGCATTTTAATAAATAAAATAAATATGCACTTACTTATCAATTCTTGAAGTTGGAAATGTGTTGGGATCATCGAATGTATTTGTAGCAATTCCAGAATATTTGTTGCGGCTCACGGTGCCTAAACAACAATTCGCAATTAATGTTTAATTGAGATTAATTACAATATTATTTTAATTGATCTCATTTATTTATTTAACACAATTTTATTATTTATTGCTTATTATTTTTCTTTTTATAACTGAAATATATTGTTTGCAAGTCGAGTGTTTTTGTAAATTTATGTTAACTAAAAACAGCAGTCCACAGTTTTTGAAAAGGTTTTCATAATTAGAAATATGGGAGAAATTAAATCTAATAAATTGAATTAAAAATTCAAAATGAAAGTAGAAAATAAATTAAATTAAACATTAATATAATATTAATAACATTATAAATTAATCTGCGAGTTTTCAATTATTAAATGCTACAATATTTGGTTTAAGGATCGCAAAACCAGTAAAAAAATATATGAAATTAAATAAATACAATTTTTAGGCTTATGTACCAAATGACAAGTTTTTTTTATTTATCTTAACCGTATAATATACAAAAATAAATGTAATTAAATATAATTGAAAACAAAATTGAATAGTTGAAAAAAAGAAGTTAAATAAAGTGGGACACTTTTCACGTTGGTAAATTATATATATATATATATATATATATACTATTTTTTATGGCTATCTCCTTAAACGTGTATATATAAATTGTATGTATATCTGCTATATACGTAATATTTTTCATGTATTGCATTTGACGAACCAAAAAAGGCGTTCAACGCATTCTCCACATTCATGTCCTGCATTTCGTGTACAGCTGCCATATGTTCACGATCCGGGAGTTCACTGTGCACCCGAATGCCAACTACTTGTTGCAACAAAACAACCAATAAAATAGTCAAAATACAAATTGTCTTGAATGTGAAACGCTTTCGAGGCGGAATTAAATACATATTGAAAATAGACGAATTAAAATTGAGAAACTATTTTGGAAATCTATTTCAAATTGCGAATTGCGTTTTTAAAAAAATAACTCCGGCAAAATTGTTGCTGCCACAGCTCAATACTCACTCAATACTGGGCACGGACCGAGCAATTTTTCTTCTTTCACTCTTTTCTCTTCTTTCTTTTTTCTTTTGTTCCATTCAACTCGTTTTTCAAATGCGTCTGCGCCGCAAAAAAAATTACCACATCCCTTGCGGGTGGTTGGATGGGTGACTGGGTCAATCTCCCATTAAAAATTGGCTTATATTAAATGGGTATATTAATTTACTGATAAATTAAGCAACAGTCTCCAAAAATTAAAAAAAATAAATTCTATGTTTCAAACCGAAACAGATAATTTCGTAATTAAATAATTAAACTTTCGGAAGTTGCCAAATATATAGAGAAATTTGATATATGAGTACTCCTAAAGTTTAAGTTTATTTTATTTATCAACATATATCGATGTATTAGTCTCAAATTTAAAGGCACACACATCTCATAGATATATAATATTTAATTTTGTATATTATGAAACCATAAATAACATCAAAATTTCATACGAAATACCCAAGCGATGATTGAAAAACAATTCACATATTTTTTAAACTAATATTTATAATGTAAGAGCTGATTTAAGGGTATCTCGTAGTTGATCAGACTCGTTTAGAACGATCCTGCTGTTTCATTTATCAGTAATGTAGTTCCATTTTCTTTAATATTGCAAGCAAATGTAAGCAAATAAGAAAATGAGGGAAAAATACTCTATTACTATTTACAATTATATATATAGATGTACTACCGGTGCTATCATTTTCACTCGTTACTTTTTAGCACTTTTCCCTTCTATTGAAAGACTATATTTGAAAAAATTACATGTATATAATATTTTAAAAAATTATATATCTACATTTCAAAAAAATTGCAATGTGAATGGTTTTTATGTTTTCACGTTAAAGAGTTACATTTAAAATGTTACTCGCTGCTTCAAACACTCGTTACTGTTAGTTAGCTGTCCGTTTAAAGCAGCCATCTGTGGTTGCTCAACTTGTTGTTGCTCATAAGAGACTTTAAATTTCGATAGCATAATAGCATGATTGCTTATTGCTTGTCTGCCCTTCGTGCTCCTTTTGCTGACAATTCCGCACACGCGGAGAGCGCGTGCTGAGCTTTTGAGCGCAGTGTTCAGCTCACTCTCTCATCTCATCACAGCCGTCAGCCAACCAATGGCAGCACGGTTCGGAGTTCGTTGCTCCCATTTAATTAAACAGAGAGAAGATCGAAATCATCTGCTGAGCACATTCTATTTAGCCCCAACTATTTTTACTAACTTTAATATTTCTTTCTCCCCTTCTTAGCAAACTTGGCAACACTAATAAAGGCAGTTTACATCGATTAATTTGATCTGAAGTATAAAAATAAATGAATTACCAAATATAAAAGCTGCATTTTATATTTTAATGTTTAACAATACTAAGCTATTAGTGAATAATTAGTTGTATAATTTAGGATTATGCCTTAAATAACGTTTTACCCAAATTTAAATGTTTTATATGTACACCCATCGAGTTATTTTTGATTGATACATAATTTAATTACATGTTCTATTTTATTTCGTTAAGTCAATGGAAAAATGCAATTGAATAACTAAAAACGAACAAATAAAAATTACTACGTAATGTTTCTTACACTGTTTACAACAATATCAAATAGTATATATATATATACATATATATATATGTGTGTGTGTAATGTGTATAATAAACCCCCCAAAAAATGTGTGTCCTGATCTCAGCTGAATTGCTTTGTTTATGCTTTTTTCCTTTTCATTTTCAATTGCTTTCTGAAGGGCGAGTTTTGTGTTCTTTTCTTTTTCGTTTCCTTTTTGAGTACGTTGCTTATGCGTTCGCTTGCGAGCGAGTCGACTGCTCACGCGTTCGTTTGCTTGCTCAAGTGTTCACTCTGCTACCTCGCTGCTCATGCGATCAGTCTGCTCACTCGCTGCTCATGCGTTTGCTCTCCTTCTCTTCCTCTGTATCTCTCAACCGTTTGTGTTGTAACGTATTTAAAACTGACGCTCGCCAATTGTTTTTGAATAATATTCATAATAATAATAAAAGCTCACGCGCACAAACGCAATGCAAATCATATTTTATATACGCTATGTGGTCTCATAGCTAGTGAGTAGAGCCGCATCCACCGGTTCCAAGCAACTGGGGCAGGTTAAACTGCGCATTAGCCAATCGTCAATGCAATTCACATGATAAATGTGCATGCAGGGCAAATAGCGAACGGCTTCATCGTGGCAAAATTCCACCATGCAAATGACGCATTCGCGTGCCGCTTTCTTCGAGCTGCTGTCATACGTGCCAATCGGTAAATGTTGAACTAATCCAATGCGTTTTGCTATTTTTATTTGATCCTCTTCGGACATGTGAGTGGTGGTGGCTGCAGCGTTGCCAGATATATTGCCACTGACCGTTTGATAGAACAGCTGTGGCAGCGGCTCCTGCTATAAAATACACATATATAGCTCGATAAATACCCAAACTGATACACAGGTGCTGCTTACCTGATAAATTGGCATTGGTCCGTTCTCCTGTACACTAATAATGCTATCGCTGCCGCGCAAAAGTGAAATGTCATCTGGACTGCTCATTTTCAAACAATTTCCCATTTTACATGCGTTGACTAGGGGCGAAGATAATAAAATTTTAATATTTATTGTAAATTCAAAAATACCTATCGGCAAATTATCCTAATAAAGAATTCAGTAGCAAATCATGCTGAGTACTCGATAAGTACTTGTAGTAATTACACACACACACTGCATATGTTTATAAATTTGCGCTTGATTACATTTTAACTATACATATATTTATTCACACAAGCACACATAAGCATATACAATAGCAGCCAACTTTAACTGCTTAAATGTAACTTCCTTTGTTTAGCAGTTTCAACAATAACGCAAAACGTAAATAACACATACATATTTACATACGTATATGTAAATATATATATATATATATATATAAATATATATATATATGTATAGATATAGTTTATATGTACATAGAATTAGATTATAAGTTTTTCATTGGCATTAGTCTTTAATTAGCACATAAACATTGTATTTATTTAACATACCAGTTGCCTTTTGTGGTTTTAATTAACTATTATCCTCTTACTTTGCTTAGTTTTTTTTTGTTAATGCCAATAAAGATTGTAAAACATCGATAGCAACAGCGATACAAACTGTGTATATCTAATTCGCTGATAACTATCGTTGAGCGACAATAGTTTGGTAATTGGATTGTTCACATTAGAGATGGCCCTTTATGAGTTGGTGAAGAGTCAGCGAATTGCTTGTATTATAAATTATTTTTCATATAAATCTAGTTTTTAATTAATAAAAAATAAGAATGATTGCCTTTGCATATTAAAAACTAGATACAAATACTCATATACAATTACTGTGTAAATGAACGACTGGCGACTGACACAAACAAATGAACGACTGAACCAGTATGCATGGCTAAAGTGTGACCATTTGCTCAACGCATTAAAATGTCAAACGCTAAAAGTACCAAATTTACACAAAATAATACACGAAAACAAGTAGTTGAGCTGGCAAACAAAAGCTAGCAAAAAATATAAAGAGAAACAATCATGGCCGAGGAGACTATAATACTAGTACTGCTGGTAATTGTAATGCTAGTTGGCTCATATTTAGCTGGCAGCATACCGCTGGTCATGAAACTGAGCGAGGTATGCAGAAAAACGGAAATATAAAATACACAAATATTTATGGGTAAAATCTATGTTTGCAGGAGAAACTAAAATGTGTGACCGTATTGGGTGCAGGTCTGCTGGTGGGCACAGCATTGACTGTAATAATACCCGAGGGCATAAGATCCCTGTATATGGATAGCAGGCGACAGCAGATGCCACAAGCAGCGGATGCAAGCACTACGGGCATTTTGGTGGCGCAACCGCAAATGGATTATTCGCGTACAATTGGCTTGTCGCTGGTGTTGGGATTTGTTTTCATGATGCTTGTTGATCAGGTGTCGCAGCGCCAGACGACGGGCAGCGAAAACGATAAAAATATTACGGCCACACTAGGTCTGGTCGTGCACGCGGCAGGTGGGCACACTGAATTTTTTTCTCGTTTCTCTGCTTTCATTTTAAAATTCTTTGTTGCAATTTCCAGCCGATGGAGTCGCTTTGGGCGCTGCTGCCACCACTAGTCACCAGGATGTAGAAATTATTGTTTTCCTTGCTATAATGTTGCACAAAGCGCCGGCCGCATTTGGTCTGGTCAGTTTTCTGCTGCACGAGAAAGTGGAGAGACAACAGATACGCAGACATTTGGGCATATTTTCGCTGTCGGCGCCGCTGCTGACTCTGCTCACGTATTTTGGCATTGGACAGGAGCAAAAGGAAACGTTGAATTCTGTGAATGCCACTGGAATTGCCATGCTTTTTTCGGCGGGCACTTTTTTGTATGTGGCAACGGTACATGTGTTGCCAGAGTTGACGCAGGGTCATCAGCACAGTGGAACGCATCGCAAGAGTGGCACTGGTTCCGGTTCCAGTTCATATGAGTATCATGCGCTGGAGGAATCACGCAGCGAAGCGGGCATTGACTCTGCTGGGGGTGTTCAGGTTCACAGCAGCAGCAAACCAGGGCTGCGCTATGGTGAACTCATCATTATGATCTGTGGCGCCTTGCTGCCCCTGGTCATCACTTTTGGGCATCAGCATTAAGCAAATGAAACCTCAGAAAAAATTGATACATTCGTAGCTAGCATTTAATTCGTAATTTGTATATATTTATAAGTTGTAATGTAGGGCTTGCGCGCAATATACACTTGTTAGTCATTCAATTGCATAATTAATGCAAGCAGTTTTGAATTGTGATAAACGATAACGATTAGCCGCAAATCGATTCGCCTTGGCTTCAATTAAATATGTTTGCTTATCATTCCAGCCAACCCTGGGAAGCATTGCATCAGCATGGCACACAATACAGTTCCAATTTAATCAAACCTTAAACTCAACCTGTTGGCGAAAGGCTGCGATTGCTCAAATTTGAGTCGGCTGCTGGTTACTTAAGCTGTATGGAAATGTTTGTTTTGCTTGGATAACTCAGACTAACTAATTACCTAATTAAAAATTTAAAAGCAGTTTTATACTGGTGCCTTACGTTCGGATATTTATTCGTAAAGATATTACATTAGCGTTTATATATATTCAAGGGGTGCGTTTATTTTTGTGCAATCATACATGTTTGAACGTGTATGGTAATTTTTGCAGATTTAAAACCGTTACACATTTTTGTTTTATTTCCCACTACCAATTGGGCAATTACCAATAATAAAACAACGAGTCAAAATTCATTTTAGATCTTTTATTTTTGTTATGTATGTATTATGTATGTAATAATAATATTAATGACTTGAGTATAGGCGACTTGGCTTTAACGCAGTTGGTTTTTATTTTTTTCATTGTCGTATGTGTGTGTGTTTGTATGTATGAATTTTTATAATTTTAATTTGCAGATTTTTTTAGGCCACTCGAATTAAGTTTTCTCCCTTAACACATGCGTTTGTGTGTGTATAATCTTAATATCAATAATTAAAGTCCTTGTGGCATATTTGAACCGTTCTTCTTCTGACAGCAACACACATGCGCACGTACCTAAGCACACACATACAAATGCATATACGTATGTATGTAATCTGCAAATGTGCCATCACAACGTCAACATCATCAACTAAGATAGCTGCTTTAAGATAGAGCGAGATAGCATGCCTAATTCAATTTAAGCTGCGCTTTGGCGCGCCCTCTTGCCTGCTTATGAGCACGTGTTTGTGTATGCGCTTAGGTTCCCAGTAGATATATGCGTGAGTGTAGATGAGTGCGAGGGTTGTTTGAATGGTTTTGTGGTTTGTTAAATTTGGTTTTATTTTTTGGTTTTGTTTTTTAGTTTTGTTTTTGCGGTTTTCGGTTTTGGATTGGTTGGCTTGGTTTTTAAACGGCCGTTTCGGTGTGACTGTGCGATGAGAGACGCTCAACATCGATTTCGGGTATGTGCAGCTCATCGGGTATATTATCGGCATAATCGATCGATGACGTCTCCGATAAACGTTTGCTCAGCGATGTCTGCTTGCGCAGCACCTCCGCCAGCGATGTGTTCGTGTGCTCACCGTAACGGGCATCGAGGCCTTGTCGAAACGCATTCACCACTCGTATCTATTACGACATACGTTACGTTACGTTCCGCGTTTGTAGTAGAGAAATGAAAAAAAAGAAAAGAACAACACCGAGAACAGTGACAAGATAAAGACAGAGACAACAATATAAATGTATTTATGGTGTTACAGTTATATATTCTTAACAGACAGCGAGAGAGTCAGAGACAGAGAGAAAGACAGCCAGAGAGAGTCACAACACATACAAATGCACACAAGAGGGAAATCATAATAATAAATAAAAACGGAAACATCCAAAATGAGTGCAACGTGTTATACATATATGTGTGAGTGTGTGTGTCTAGAAAGCATGCGAAAAATGGCGGACGGACAAGGGGAGAATTGCCAGTATATATATTTATATAATAATAAAAAATATATATAAATATATACATGTATGTATGTATTTTCCTATGTATGTATTGTATTTATTTACATATTAAAAAAATGCTCATGCAAAAATTCGAACTAAAATGCAAAACTTGCAGCGCAAAGCGAAATGCGAAAATAAGGCTATAAAGGAAAAAAAGAAACAAGAAGAAAATAACCACAAGCAAGATCGTCATCAAATTAGACACGCTTCGATTTTCCATAGATTGGAAGACTGCAAGTATAACACTCAAGTTGGACGGTCTAGTATGACACTAAGCGGCGTTTTGATGATCGGCTCCATCGAAATATAATTTTGCAGATACACGTGTGTGAAATAAATTATTATTAAGTCATCAAAGTTGAACAACGGCATGCAATGCGTTTCACGTTTCTTCATGTCAGCCGTTCTGTTATATACATATATAATTGTATTTATTTGCTTAATGTAAATCTAAATAGCAGTAAATTATTGGCTTTCGTTTGAAATAATGTTTCTGGGACCATCAATAATCGAAAACAACTCAAACGATAAGCAACTATAGCAAAAGTATTTTGCATTTTAATTTTGAGAAGCGGACTTGGTTCAATTTTGGTTTGGAAATATGAAAATTTAAAAATACGTTAACGAAAAATAATAATTAAAATGGGACAAAAAGCTTTTTATTCGGCGACATTAAATAAGTAAAAAGGCTTTTGTTCTATTCTTTTAAATCTTTTATCTCTCGACTGAGAAAAATGTTGTTACAGAAATAAAATAAAATGATTTTTTTTAAGTTTCTGTTTGTAATTAAAATATTTGCTCCAACAGGAACTCAAAAGTGACGCAAATAGAAAATAAATAGTTTTAAGTGAATTAATAATTTAATATTCTAATTTACTGTGTTGCATATTCCGATTTAAAAATGCAGCAGTAAATATTTTAATTTAATTAATTTTCAAAGATTACTTATTGCTTATATTTAAATTAATGAATTAAATCTCTAAACTGTATTGTATAAATATACAATACATAAAAAAGAAAACCGCAGAAAAACAACTAAATATATAATATAAATAAAAATATGAAAAAACGAAAACCGTGATAAAAAATCTAAAATCAATGAATTAGAAATCAAACTTAATATTAAACCTAAAAAATCTAATTATTATTATTAAGTATTATAGTTGAATTAATATAAATAAAAAATATACAATTTAATAAGTAATTTATAATTAATTAAAACAATTAAATTGTAGAAAAATTCAGGAACAACTTTAAAAAAAATCAAAATATTGTTTTGCATATTCTAATTAAAACCTAAACCAAAATCCCAAATACACCCATATTGTGGAAACTATAAAAACCGTGAACTTTATGTCCCACATCGTTAATGGAACAGAGTATGGTCATAGTCGATAGTTTCCGACTGCAGAGCGTTCTTACTTTGTTAGACATTGTATACATAAAAATGAATTATTTAATTGTGTAGCAGGTTGTTAATATAGCAGGTAGATAAAATGGGTTAAATAGATCAAATAGTAAAATGGGTCAAAAAGGCAGATAAGGTAAAAATAAGGAAAGAAGTCTTACAGCTTGATCAGTGTTGCTCTTGCTATATGGAACCGGAATCAGGCGTTCTTGCAACTCTCCGCCTATTACCTTTAAAAATCGAAAAGAGAGTGAGAGAGAGAGAGAGAAAGCAAAAGAAAAATGGAATATATATATAAAAGAAAGAAAAAATAAGTGGGGGAAGAAGAGAAATACAGGTTGAGTTAAATTTAATTTTAAGTGTTGATTTTATGTTGTGATTAAGGATTAAAGAATTCTTCTACTACTAATTGAAAGAATTATCGATATATCGATATACTTACTTGCATACGTACATACGAATATATGCATTTGCTGTATGCATGTGAGTATTTTTCAAGTACTTTAAATACTCATGTATGTATGTATGTAAATATTTACGTACATGTAAAACATAACTGTTAAATAGATAAGTGTTTTTTAGGAAGTAGGGGGGGATGGACAGAGGTGGATAGTATGTGTATGCGTGTGTGGGGTAAAAAGGAGAAAAAAGTAAAATAAAACCAAAATAAGAAATCGCCATTTTGAAAATATGTACATATATTAATGTAAATATATATGTAAATGTTGATTTGTTGATGTATGAATTTTTCAGTAATATATATATATACTATATATACATAGATAATATAATTTTTTTCAATATTCACAAGTCGCATTTGAAACACATACATAATTAAATAATATATGTGTGTACATTGAAAGTCTGCTGATGAGCGAATACTTTAAAATACTTGTCTGTAAATGTGTATATGTGCGTTTTCGAAGTTGGTTGGCGATAGTTTTGCATGATGGTTAACGCGCTTCTTAAATGTTGCACAAGATCATTGCACGTTACGACAAACAGTAGCAGCGTAGGAAAAAAGCTGTTTGGCAAACTTTTCGTTTTTGCATTTACAATTTTGATAATTGGCAATGCAATCTTATTTCAAGCCTTAAAGCTACCTTATTTAAAACTAAAGAGTGTGTTGTGTTAATCAGGTCTTAAGTTAAGTAAAACGCTAGTGGTGGAAAGCTCAAAGCTCACTGGTATGTGAGCAAACGCAAAATGTCTACAAATCAAATATGAAAATATCTTGGTTAAGACCCTATTTATTTTGCGCCAAATATGAATAAAAACTGCACTTAAAAACAAGTCTAATATATAATACATATATATTTGCACAAAATGTGCATATGCACACTAATACACATTAGGGTGGACCTATTATTATTAAATATTGGGTAATATATAATACATATATATTTGCACAAAATGTGCATATGCACACTAATACACATTAGGGTGGACCTATTATTATTAAATATTGGGTAATGAAATTGTAATGCAACTTGCGCCAATTTTTGTTTTCACTAATTTTATTTTTTTTTATTATGCTTTTTTTGTACTTGCCATCGCTGCTCGAATGTTCCACAGCCACCCTAGATAACTGCAAAACTGTAACTGTTCTCTTCCATTAGCTCATTCACAGCACGCACGCACACAAGCACACGCACGCATGGACCCGCACGCCAGGCAAATAAAGATGCAAAAAGTGTTTTGTTGTTTTTTTGTTGTTGTTGGTATTTTGTTCATTAAGTTAGTAATACGAGTACCACAATAATATAATAGTAATATTATTAATGAAATTTATACAAAAACAAAAATCATAAACATTAAAAGTATTAAAAAATCATGCGTTTAAATATATATATAATAAAAATTGTTGCTAAGCGTTAGATTAATTATCTTAATTAAATTATGTACTTTATCGGGCAACGGCAGAAATAAAAAGAAAACAAAGCAACACACGCTGACTAAGCGGCAAATATATATGTATGTGTGTATATGTATATGAATGTGTGTCCGTGTTGTGTGTAACTCATAGCGATGGATTTGTGTATGTGTGTGAGTTACATTTCTACACATACAAGCATGTCATTTTTTTTTTTTTTTTGTTTTCTTTAAATTCGTGTTTCGTTCTGTCCATTTTTGTGCTGTTCGCTCAGCTGCTGCAAATTGCGGACAACGTCAGAGAAGCCGCCACCGCTGCCGCCAGCAGCAGCCGGCGAATATGAATGTGAAGCGGATAAGTTTGTGTTTGTTTGTGTTGAGGTAGTTGGGCAGCCATTTTGTAAATTGCGGTGTTGCTGCGACTGCGACTGCTGCTGCGGATCTTCGTCAATGTATGATATGTCCGCAGGCAGCGGAGACAGGTTTGCGTTTGATACATGCTGCTGCTGTTGCTGCTGCTGCGACGTTGGCTTCTGCGTTAACTGCGACTGCGGGTGCTGCTGTTTGCTGGCGCTGCTGTTGTAATTGGGGCTCAACAGATTTAAATTGTAGAGCGGATGACCGACAGCAGCATTACTGGCTGCCGTCCGCGGCGTACGCAAGCTGTGCAAACTGTGCATCGAGCGGCGTTCGCTTAGATCTTCCAGGTTCGAGCGGAAAGCACGAATCACCCGCAACTGAAATCCAAACGAAATTAGACAACAAACGAACAGAACGGGGGAGGGAGGGGATGATAAACATAATAAACAAACATATAGCAGTAATAACAACCATAATCATAATTAAATAGCACAATATTTTTATAACAATAAACGCTTTTCACAAAACATGTTCAAACATGCATAGCGCAATTGTATGTTGTGTGCACATGTGTGAGCACTTTTGCGAGTACTGAGTACCGAGTATTTTTTGCTAGGCTTACCAATCTGAGTAATGTGTACTTGTGCATACTGAGTAAATGCACACATGCTCACACACTCACACACAGCGTATGCAAGTTTGTACATGACGTAATTGAAAATAAATAAATATATATTTTTTTTAATCAAGCCACTAATAGTAATCACATAATAAACAATACAAATACATAACGAGGGAGCGGAGCGGGAAAGGGGGTGGATCATCAAGTGTTTTTTGTCCGTTTCCCTATTTGAAAAAAGCACTTTTTATTTATTTTTTTCAATTACCATGCAATTTTTAGCAAGGGGGCCGGGGAGCGCTTTTTTCTTTCGTAAACTTTGCAACACTATTTATTTTTTTAATTGCTGCCGAAACTGTTGTTGATATTACACAAATTAAACAATAGGAAATCAGTGGAAATTGGTTAACAGTCCATGAAAAAAGGCAGAGAAAAGCAGAAGAAGCAGCAGATAAAGTATTGCCAGAATTAAATATATATGTAAGTAACGGGCATACATTGGTTGTATTAGTGAGATGTGAGGGAGAGGTCCAAATTGCAACTCTAATTGCTGTATACAAACAGACATGCATGATGTACAACCATAAATATACAACAAAAATATGCCCAACAGGTGGCGTTGCACAAAAAATCCAAATCCAATTAACAGGAAATGTTTCTATCTAAGCCACTGTATATATATATATACATATGTAAATTTTAGCATAAATACATAGTGTCAAGCAGCGGGTGTTGCAGTTGTAGTTGTTGGTGTAGTTCTGTAGTCTGTGTGTGAGTGACACATACACGTGTCGACACATATAGTACACTACAATATATACATATATGTAAATCGACCAGAAACGCAAGCAAAAATATATTTAGATGTAAATAATAAAATAAAACACTTAAATACATACAGACATAAGTGTCTTACCAACAAAAAAAAAACGAAGTCGATTTGAATTACATTTTAAATAAGCTCACACACACAATCACACACACACACACTCGCTAATTACTTTAGAGCAGAGTCAAGCTGATTGGTCGATCGAATTAGCTGATTGCTTGTGTCGCTTAATTCAAAAATCTAGCATTAGACAAAATGCTTAACCGAGGAGCAGAAGTATGTAAAACTAAATGCTGATGGAAAATGTTAAGAGAGCTTTACTTTGCATACAATACATACACACACGATGCAAGGGTACAAAAATGACACTAACTAATGGTAAGTTAACAGTTGCTTAACAGTTGCTAATAACAGTTACCGAGCAGCTGATGAATTATTTATTTATTTAATGCCAAAGTAACTATGGCTTATAGTGGAATAATCTCGTCATTTGTTAATAGAGAAAGTGAAATCGTTTTGAAAGTGAATTTAGATACATACATACTAAAATGTAATAATATACGAATTTGTATGTAGAGCTCTTAAAATGTTGAGTTTCGCAAACGCTGCGCTTTTTTTTGCAGCTGCGAGCTTTGTTGTTGATCGCCCCATCTCTTTCATACTCAGCAGGATCATGCGATGGCCGAAATTTTCGGGTGTCGGTCCATCTCTAATGTACACATACACACACATACATACATAAGTTGGAAAGTGTGTAAAAACCTTATTTTAATATTTACTTTGACGTGCTTTTTTTTATCTACCTTGAAAGGGTGGTTGTTGTTTGTTTTTTAAGAAATTCATAATTTTTCATATTACATACGTTTTTCAATGCTCGTTAGCAGTTTTGTTGATAGTAGTAGAATAGTAGTAGTAGTAGTAGTAGTAGTGGTAGTAGTAGTAGTAGTAGAGTAGTAGTAAAGTAGTAGTTGACAGAGCAGATAGTAGTGGTAGAAAGAAGACCTTGTACTGTTGTTGTTGATGCTGTTGTTGTTGTTGTTGTTGTAGTTGTTATCGATTGTTAAAGTTGTTGTTTTGATTTGATGCTGTTGTTTTTTTTTGCCGTTGTCGAATTGTTAGCAGTTACAATTATCGAAATTTATTTATCTCCATCGCATCAGGTTACTAACATTAGCATGGTTTGTGTCTATGGTAGTTGTTCTTTTTGTTGCTATGCTAAACATGCCAATTTGCGTTTTGCTTTGCTGTCGTCCGCCGTTTTGCATAGTTGCCATTTTGCAATGTTTTGTTTGTGTGTAAGTGTGGAGAACTTGTATGTATGTGTGTGTATATATGTATATGTGATAACTCTTACTAAAAATCCACGGCAAAACTAAAACTCAATTTTTTCCTACACACACACACACACACATACACATGGACTTCTTTATGTGAACAATTTAAGTTCTTAATTTACTTGGTTTATTATTAGCTGTGAGTATTTTTTTCTTGACATATTAAATAATTCTTTGGTTTGCTTGTTAAACTCGCCGCCACAAATTTGACATGTATAAATATATACATATATATATATATATATATATATATATACATACATACAAATTTTTTAGAGCGGTTTAAATCCTAACTACAAAAAACTTTTATATGATTCTAATTACTACATAAATATTCGAAAATTATACTAATACTAAATACATACGTAACTGTATATGCACATATGTGTGCACACATGCATACATACATACATATACATTCATATACACATACATATGTCGTTTTCTTTTTATTTCACCTACAATTTGATTTCTTTTTCGCTACGCACACACAGATCCATATGCATGTATTGCTTGCCTGCGTCTTTTGTATGTATGTATTTTTTTGGTTTTAATATCTGCTATTTTAACCATCCTCATTTCGGTTTGTGTATTGGATGAGTGACTGACTGACTGTGTGTGTGTATCTGTGTGAGTTGTATGAGTGTATTAATATTGAACATCATTACATGAAATATATATGCACATAAATATGTGCTTCTGTGTTGCACATTATTGCAAATATGTCAAATTACACTTCAGTCTCTCGTATTGGTTCCGCCGGCTTAAAAATTACAAAAATTAACAAATTTCTGATAATTACTTTCGCAATAATTAAATCAAATTTGAAAGCTAATTTATGAATTATATACTTATTTATTTAAAATGTCACCAACAAAAATAAAAAATTAAATAATTAAAAATCAGACACAACTAAACATTAATCGTAATCAAATCGAAAAAATATATATATATATAGAAAAGAAAGTATGCGCATGTGTACATGTATTTAGATATATATATATACTAACTATTTATGTTTGTTGAAAAAAGAAATGATGATTTCTTGACACGCGACGTCAACAATTAAAATAAATCATTAGACCCGATAAAAGAAAGATTTTTGAATATCGAAACACTATCCTGGGAAGCTAGCAAATGGCGCCAAAATGAGTTCATTTGTATGTGGAACTGTGGAATGCATGATAGATATACACACATACATACAAGTCGTCTCTCTCTCACTCACATATATATTTTTATGCATGTATGCACATAAATAAAACACAAGCAAAACAAATGAAATGAAACAAAAAAAAACTTGACTTGAAAATTGCAACAACAACAAACATTTTGAAGATAGAAGAAACGAAATCGAAACTTGAAAAAGGAGAACAAAAATATATCCAATCATATACAGTAGTCATTCAATAAATTGGAAAAGAGTTCCCTTAAAAATGCACATCGAAAATTTACTTAGAAGACATGCCAATAACGAAAAAAACCAAGACTGCATCAGGTCGTGGTGAAATTGTAGCCGTGGTGGATTTCTTGTCACGCCCAAAATATGTAATTGATATTTCATTTTTCTAGATAACCTTTTTAAGTGAATATAGTAAAAATTAACCCTTTTGGTTATAAATGAGAAAACTAATTAAACATTACAAAAAAACAAACGAAATAAATTGAATATTTGAAACAAGCTTTGTGTTTTTGGATATGTAGAAGAGTTTAAAAGAAGCTCAGTTGAAAAAGGAAAGTTTGTAGTTATAAAATTGATAAGAAATCGATTTTATACTTTTCTTCATGTGCTTGACCGTAACTGAACCCAAAAACTCAATATGTTGCCACACAAGGTACAAAAGTGTTGCTCAATTCTCTGATTTTGTTGCTCAACCCAATCCCAATAAAAGAGCCAAATTTAATAAAAATAACTGCTGCTCACACACATACACATACATATGCACTATTTGTTTTACGAACATTTTAATATATAATATTGCCACATTTATTTTATATATATCTATATAAACTCTGCGAAATTCGATTAAAGCCACTTGATTTTCTTCCTTATAAAACTGAAAATACAATTTTATTTTGTTCCACAAAAGTTTGTAAAATAAAAAAGGATTTTTTTTGTAACATTCAGATAACATTTTATATAATTTTTTTTGATTTTGAAGTATGGTGCGAAATTCGATTAAAGGCACTGCTAAAATAGAAATAGCTAGCAAATTAATAATGTTTCCAGAATCCAGACTTGTGAATAACTTCAAAAATTTGATTTGTCATCGATTCAACAACTTTTTGGAAGTCAGGTAGTGGGATTTGGGGCCATGCCACAACGATAGCATTTGCTTAACTGTCTTAAACATGCATCAACTGTTTTCTATGAGATTCAGGTCAGGTTATCTTGCTGGCCACTCTAAAAGTTGAAAATCCTTACCCTGAAACCACTCACGACAGGCCCGCATTTGGATTCATGTTCCATAGAGTTTACCAAAACTGTATCCAACAGCTTTATATAACCCTCCGACTTCATCATGCCTGATATTTTACATACCGGGGTCCTATTGTGATAACTGAATGCAACCCAGATGATGATTGAGGCACCACCACAGTTTCGAGTAGGGAAAAATCTGTCAGTCTTTAGTAATAATTTAAACCGTTTGGACCCATCGAGATTCAATTTTTTTTTCATCAAAAAATACCACATTTTGCCATTCCTGGTTCCAGGACACATGTTTTTTTTTTCCAAAATTTAAACTGGCTGCTTAGTTTGCGTTTGATCGATTACCAATCGATTACTGCATGATAAGATTTGTTGAACAGACGTTACGATAATTGTAGCCGTAAATCATTCAAAATTTTAGATACCGTATCATTTTTATGGAGCACAGCACGCATGATTGCAGTTTAGATAATTTGTTGATGTTGGTTCTTGACCAATTTTTGTTGTATTTTTCTTATAATTTTAACACATTAATAATAGCTGATGCCGATCTTCGCAATTTAATTGATATTTGCCTGTTGCTCAACCCAGTATCCTAGCTCTTTCCACAGGTGAGTGTTTTTCCCTTTTCCCATTCCAAATTTTTGAAGGCAACTAATCGGTTTCTTTATGTAAAATATTGAATGAATATGAATATACTTTATTATCCCATTCAAAGAAAATCGAATTTCGCACCCAAACAAAAATCTTGGAAAAAAAACGAACGGAACATTTATGCCAATGCACCATAAAAGTGTAGGAAGAAGAAACACCGTTATAAAATGCGTAAACAAGCCCGTTAGGCTTGGTACAGTTTTTAGCAGCACAAATATGAGTGCCAATAGTCGAATTTCACAGAGGGAGGGTATATGTGTGTAAAACATAAAGAACAGTTACAAATACGGGCAAAGCAACTACAGAGAACATACATACTTACAAGAATAAGAATAAGAATAAGAATAGGAAAGAAAGAGGTGAATTACATATAATTAAATATATATTTTTATAAACACACGCACACACACACACACACACACACACACAGTTATCGTATATACTTACTTCCATGTATATATATATATTTAAGTATATATATAAATATATATACACAGATGCGACAAGTGATATTTAAATTTGTAATTTGTAATTTTTAAATGCCTTATTTTATTCACAATTTTGTTTGAACGCGTTAACGATATATTAACGATATATTATCGATAAATATATAAACAATAACAAGCGTAAAGAACACAAAAAAAGAAATGCAAAAAAAATTACAATTGTCTTTTTGAACAGATGGTGGCATAGTGGGTGGGTTTGACAGAGGGGTGGGGTGGGGTGGTTTGGGGTATTGGGGAAATTTGATTTGTGAAGTGGGAGACATAACAGAACACCGTCTATAATTTAT
Source organism: Drosophila kokeensis (assembly GCA_035042145.1). Classification (NCBI taxonomy): domain Eukaryota; kingdom Metazoa; phylum Arthropoda; class Insecta; order Diptera; family Drosophilidae; genus Drosophila; species Drosophila kokeensis. The sequence goes on along the minus strand of JAWNLT010000673.1, from coordinate 417,634 downwards.
GTTGTTTGCCAATAAATTTAAATGAATATACACTTTTCTTACCGGTACTGAAATCTGTAGGTGAGTTGAGATTTTACGCGAATTACATATTTAATTATATATATATTGTTTTTTTTTTGTTTTTGGCATTTTTAATTTTTGAATTTGGTAATTTTATTTATGTATATGTTATTTTATTTTATTTTTTTTTTTGGGCGGTTTTTACGTCAAAATTCAGTCAGTCATTCAATCAATCGTTTTGGGATTGGATTTTTTTTTTTAGCATTTTTTTAAAAAGGAGGGCGAAAAATATGAAATGAGTATTATAAACTTTGTAATATATTTTTCTTTAAGTTGTAGTTGTTGTTGGAGCAAGTGTGAAATGGGTTTGTAACTGGTTCAACGTTCGACTTTTTTTTTCGCTATGCGAACATTCTCTTTAAATAATTTAATTCATTCTTTCAATACGTTTTAAAAGATTTTAAGCATTTGCTCAACTGTTGAGTGAACTGAACCCTCAACTCAACATGTTGGTGCTAACCCTAACTAACTAATTACCCACTTAAATAAATAAAACAGTTGTCTTACGATCGGATATTTATACTGGTATTTATGCAAGCTCAGTTTTGAGCTCAACCTCAAACGCAACATGTTTGCGAACGGCTGTTTGAGGCAGCTGCTCGATCAGTTGGGAAAACAATCGATTGACGCTGAGAACCTCTGTTGTATGATAATATGTATGATACAACAAAAGTTGGTTTGAAGTGCTGTAAAATTAACAGCAAACATGTGTGCAGCTATGCTCGGCTCTATGTTGTTCGATCGCTGATAGCTGCCTATCATACAAGATATTCAAAATGACGATAGATTTGTTAAAGAGTATGTCTAGCTTCGATAAACCGAAGCGCAATTGATTAAATCAAACTAATTACGATAAAGGCGAGTCCTTTTTTAAAGTATGTATTTTTTTTAATGAATTATATCGAGGAGGGAGTGTTGTATAAATAGCAAACTACATTTCGTTAGAAAATAGGTATAAAAATATATTTGTGGATTACGATTCACATGCAATTTTGTCACAAAAAAAAAAACAAATTTCAATTAGAATTCAAAACAAAAAAAAAAATTCAGAAAAAATAATGTGAACAGTATTCTTTGGAGCCAAAAAAATGAGAAAAATCGATAAATGTAACTGCTGCTTCAACTGGACAGATTTTGGGGGTAGGGAGAAAAAGGGAAGAACCGGAATATCATCAATGTCTAGTGTAAAAGGGAGGATACAGAGAGAGTGAGCGAGACAAAAAGAGAGAGTGAGAGAGAGAGAGAGAGCGCTGTGACCACGAAAACCTGTTGAATCGACTCTACAGAAGAAATACGAAAATCCGTTCAAAAATAATTCATAGACAGTCAAAATGGTTGTGTGCAATTGGTTTTGGTAGTACTGTAGCAGAAGTATCGATATTTTCGATTTAGTATATGTATGCAACAGTTGAAGAAATTTGCATTTATCGATAGCTTGTCGAGAACTCATCAACGTATCAATACGTCAATAACATATCGAATATAATCATAAATAGTTTTGGATTTAATTAGGGTCTCTTGAGAGTGTTTAGAGAGAGACAGAGAGAGAGAGAGCGAGAGAGAGAGCGAGAGAGAGAGTGAGAATAGTGAGTAGATCAAAAGTTAAGCCTGATGCAAAAAATGCAACGACGAACACCGAAAGAATAAAAATAAAACTCTAGTTTTAATTATTATTTTAAGTAAAGCAAAGCATTCAGTATATGATTTTTTTAATTTGTCTAGACACTACAAAAATTTGTACGTTCGATAAACTAGAAGCGGAAAAATGAAGACAAAATCCAGAAGTGGACAGAAGAGAGACAGAGAGAGAGACAGTGAGAGAGAGAGGGAGAGTGTAAGAGCGAGAGGAGAGAATAGGGAAGAAAATGTGTTTTCTATACTACCACAAGTAAACCTTTATTTTTTCAAAACTGCTTTAACTACAAAAAAAAACTACGAGGAATTTGTTTTTTCTTATTTTTTTTGCCCGTTCCCAAATTGTGAAGTCAAAAAACAGAATTTGTTTTAGTTTTACAGTTTATATCTGCCCTCAACTCGTTACTAGATTATTTTTTCTGCTCACAACACACACTTGCGGTCAAAATAATAGCACTCCATGACTTTTTTTTATTACGCATGAGAAAAACAAAGAAAACTATTATTTAGTGCCTTCCCCATATGAATGCATTCTTTTTATATATATATATATATGTATTTTTTTTATTTGCAGGGAACAGAGCTAAAAATTAGCGAAAAAAATAATCGAAATATAATTTTAATAATTATTAATTATATTATTACAATTTTTGATTATTATTATCATTTATTGAATATTATTCATATTATTTTATATATTATATTATTTTTTATTTATTATATTATTTTTTATTTATTATTTTATTGTTACTTAAGTTCATATTTGCAAAATTCTGAATTTATTTATTTTTTTCGCTAATTTTCCCCTTTTCAAAATATATATTTTTTTTTTAATTTCAATTTAAATTTAAAAAAAACCAAAAACACTGAATAAATTAAAGTTTCGTTTTCTTTCTCAATTTTTTATTTTAAGTTCATTAAACATTTTTTTTTTTGTGAAAATGGTGCTATTATTTTGTTGGCAACTGTGAAATAGAAACGATTTCGCTATACACTCTATATATATGGGGTATACACGATTGTAGCACACACCCCGGAAAAAGTACGATTCTAAATGATGAGCTCAATTTAATTTAGATCTTTTAAATTTAAAAAAAAAAATTGCCTATTTTAAATTTGCTCCTAAGGGGAAGAGGGCCCAGCGGAACTGATAAAAAAATATATGTTTGTCACAGCTTTGAGCCATTTGTTTGAATGACGAATATCTATCGAAGTATCGGCTATATATCGATAACGACATTACATGGAACACGGCATGTGTACAAAAAAACTTAAAGCAAACGAATACAAATCGATAATAAAAATACACCAGAAAAAAATACAATTAAAATAAAGAAAACAATTACAATTTATGTAAATGTACCCAAAAAAAAAACATCGAAGAATGAATAATTTGCTGACCAAAACCCCAAAAACCAGCTTAATTGGTTAAGTGTATATTTCAAATCAAATAATATTTTTAATGTAGCATTTTTTTGGTGCATGCGAACGGGGTCGGAAAAACCTCATGATATACAATACGGGACTTTTAGGCCTCCCTTAGAGCTAAGATTATTTTTGCTAGTCAGTCCTACAAATATTATTTATTATTTATGTTCATATTTATTTCCACTCCACACAATTTCAATATATTTTATATTTTTTAATATTATCACTTTTTTTGACGACTTTCAGCTATTTTAAAGTTTATTTTCAATATTTGTTTAATTTATTAGAATTGAATTCTCTCGGAATTATCTTATAAAATATATCAAATATATATTTGAAAAATATTGAAATGTGAAATATATAGAATTTATAAAGTTATAAAATGTTAAAATTGCTCAAATGCAATTGAAAGTGTTAATGCAATAAACTATCTGTAATTTATTCAGACTTAGAAATACAATAAATTAAGCGAATAAGAGAGACATAAGAGAACACACTATAGGGTTAAATACTCGCTAATACTCGTTAATATTCGTTCATACTCGTTGCATATATAAGAACGAGTGCACAAAAATAAATAATTCATTTATTAGAATTATTTTTTATGAATATTTTTTTAAGTTCCTCATTAACTAAGGCCGTTTCAGGGCACTAAAGGGTTAATACTCGTTACATTTGTACTAGCGAGTAACCAATTGAAGTATTCCATTTAAATTATTTTTGGTTAATGTTCGTTAAGCTCTGCATAAACTTAGACCCTTCCTTGGGCACTAGAAACAATAGAGGTATTCCCTGGCTGCGTTCGCATGCCACCAAATCGACTTGAAACTCGACGGATGTATATAAACACAATTTTTTTTGTTCTTTAATATTTTTTATAATAGTAAAAATGTTGTTCGGTAAAAATACTTCGAATTCATGGATTCACATGAATCGATGTTAGATAATATAGATAAAAATATCTGAATATGCACGTTTTGTTGTAGATATAAATACAATTTTCAATCAGAAAAAAAATACAATTTAAAAAAAGAAATGAATAATTCGAGAAAAAAAAGGAAGTCAACTATTTGTTCTATATAGATATAGATATAGATATATATATATTTTTTTCTGTTGTTTTTGTACTGTATTTCGTAATTAAAAAGAAAAGAATGGCACTCGTTTTGGGCTAAACAGTTTGTTTAAACAAATGAAAGAAAGGGTATCAAAAAACTTACTTGGGTTTGCAGACGAGTCAAGCCACGAATCCATAGAATTTGTCCCGCTCTCGGCTTCTTGTCCGAATCAATCGAATCGAACCGTTCCTCACCCAAATTCATCGCATCTGTATATTCCTCGGGATGTCCGCGACCCCAACTGAAATCATTATAATAAAATTCAAATTAGTATAGTAGAATACAAATTTAAATTTATAATTATTTAATTATTATATTTAAGGCGAATTTGAATAAAGTGTGGATGAACGAATCAAATAAAATGCAGAAAAATGATTTATAATTTGATCACTCGTATATTTATATCTATGATAGATTATGATTATATTATATATATATTTTCTAATGCTCAGTGCAGTCTTAAAAATCGATGCATGAGATCATGTTCACTCTGCTAGAAATAAAAATCAATCGTACAGCCTTCAGAATGTATAGAAATCAGCAAATGAACCGTTATCAACGGTAAAGTTCCTCCAATAGTGTTTCGGAATTGCTTCGAGAGAGAGAGAGAGCCGGGCCGGTCGGCAAGAGAGAATTGCAAGAATATGTGTTGGAGTGCGAAAAACGAATAAGTACGCTTGAGATTGAGATGTCCTGCCCAGACGAATAAACCAATCAGAAGCCGAGTTCAGAGACGAGCCAATTCAGTTTGTGTGTGTGAACTATGTCCACAGTCTGTGGGGCATTGTGCTGAAACTTAAAACATAGCCATATTTTTGCTGCAGGCACTTTTTCAAATATATATTGTAAAATTTAGTTGGCAGTTTAAATTCAATGTGTAAGGGTTAATTAAATAGACTTACTTTTAATTATATAAAATATTTTAGCAAATGAAAAAATGAATAAACAAATAAAACATATGGGATTTTAGGACTAACTGCAGACTGAAAAAAGAAATAAAAATCAATTTAAAGCATATTATAAAGTTATTAATCACATGCAAATTAAATTAAACTATATAAAAAGTTTAATTAAATTCAAATTAATTTGTAAAAATAGAAAAATAAAACCATCTTATAAATAATATTAATAATAATAATAAGCAAATTCATTTAAAGCATATTATAAAAATATTAGTGATATGTAAATTAATTTAAGCCATATAAAAGAATTTATATAAAAGAATTAATCTGTAATTTCTTTTTAATGAAAATATTAAAATAATCATATGCAAATTATACTAAACTATGCTATAAAAATATTAGTCATCTGCAAATTCATTTATAAAAATATTTAACTTAAGCTGAATTTTTCTTACTTACTTTACTTTTCATTACAACCAATCTATATTTTTTCTATTTAGCAATACGTTATTTTTATTTTAAATTACGCTTCATAATTAAATATTTTTCATAATATTTTATTTGTAATTACAAGTCAAACACAAATTGTATTGATTGTCCACCCTCCAAAAAGAAAAATGCGAACGGCAACTAGGCTCGGCTCGAGTTCGCTTCGTGTTTTGTGTGATCGAACCAAAAAAGGCAAAACGTTCAAAGCGAACCAATGTTAACCAATAGCTGCCGGCAACAACAGCGAACATGGCTCTAGCGCAAACATGTTCTAGTGCGAGTTCGAGCTGTCAGCGATAAACTTGTTAACAGCATACAACAGATATCTTTTATTTATTTGATATGTTTTGTGCATAACATTAATATTAATTGCTAGACAATTTTTGAGTACGATTTAATAAAGGTCCAATTGTTAGAAATATATAAACAATATAAAGAAAAAATACCTACATTTTTTGATAATACTTAATTTTTAAAATGTAATTTGTTAAATTCAATTTGCAGCCAAAGCAGAAAATATTTAATTGTAGGAATAGGTAGTCAAAATACATACTTAAATGTAGTAAATAATAAGCCACTTAAAATGTAGTAATAAAAACAAATAGTAAACAGCAAGCAACAATTTACTAAATTTAACTAGAAATATTTGTTATTATTTATAATTATCCATAATTGATTTTGTGCGTGTGTCTGTGTCTGTGTCTGTTGTGTGAAAGTTGTTTGTGTGTTTAAATGCAAGCCAAGATAATTTCAAGCGTTGTACTCGTCATCGCTATAGGAGGGAGTAGGGAGGAACGGGCATTGGGAAACGGGAAATGAATTTTCACTTTATCACATTTATCGATAAGCGACAATTACAGTTATGAGGGGACTGGACTTAATGTGTTAATGTGTTTGATCGATCAAAAGTTATCAAAACACCGATTAGAATTTTCTTATTTAAATAAAATAAATTTTTTAATTAATTTTGAACAGTAAATTGTGAGAAAAATTAAAAGCAAATAAATGAATAAATTTATATGGTACTCAGCATATTTATAATATATATATAATAAATAACGTTAAATATATAATAAATATTTATTTCGTAAGCCAATTATTTTATTTTGAAACTAAAGACAGTGCTTTGGGCGATGCGATGTTATTATTATTAGAAGATATTATTATAATATAAACATTTACATAGAAATACTCACGATAAGATTTTGGGCAGCTTTCTTGTGGGCACCGAGGTGATCAACTGACCCCAGACTAGAGTACCAATGCCAAAGAAGACGCACCACAGCCACTGATCCAGTGAAAGCGCCTTGGTTGAGAATGCCATTTTGCCATACTGAATAATAAGAACCTGAAAAATAAATAAAAAAGAAAAACAAAAGGTTAAACAGAAATTAATTTGATTTAAACTTAAACGAGACCTGTGAAATCATTGTGAATATCCAGATGGTGTAGAAAATGGGATTGGTGAAGAGACCCTCTACAACATTGCGCTGTCCATGAATTTTTCTCGCATTGATCTCATTAAAGAGAGTCATCATAACAAACGTATTGAAGATGATCGTGAAATGTTGTGTGGGTCCAGCATTCAAATCCTGTCCACGACCGGACTCAATATCGAGTATTAAATCACCTAAAAGAGGAGGGAATTGTTAATATATATATATATATAAACTATATATATATATTTAAGTAAAACCCACCCACAAAGAGCAAAGAGAAGATGATGACCAACTGGTAGAGGGCCTGTCCCAATATGTTCTTCATCATTGTGCGCGATATTAATGGTTTTGTGCGTCCATATGGCTTACGGAGCAATAGATCCGGTGTAGGCACCTCCGTTGCCAGGGCGAGGGAGGCCAGTGTGTCCATAATAAGGTTCACCCACAACATTTGCACGGCCTGCAATCGATTAAAACGAATCGAAAAATTAATATTAATTAATTAATTATTAATATCATAAAATTTATACAAAAAAATTCAAATAAATAAAATAAATGTAGAAAATGTACAAAGAGTACATAATAAACGTAATCTATTAGCAATAATATCCTCAACATATTATCTACATACTAATAACAAAACAATAAGAATATAAAATAAAATCAAAATGAAATGAAAAAACTATTTAATTAAACTATAATCAACAGTTCATATTTACACATTATTGAACGAAAATTATTTTTTATATAATATATAATATATTTATAATTATAACCTACCTTGAGTGGGGAATCCTGAACGGCACAGGCGCCAATAAATGCAACAATGACGGCAACGACGTTCACCGTTAGCTGAAACTGCAGAAACTTCGCAATCGAATCATAGACATTTCGTCCCCACATCACCGCCTTGACAATGCTGCTGAAATTGTCATCGGTGAGTATGATATCGGAGGCCTCCTTGGCCACATCAGTTCCAGCAATACCCATTGCGAAACCAACATCGGCCTTCTTGAGAGCGGGCCCATCGTTGGTGCCATCCCCCGTCACAGCGACCACCTCCCGATTATCCGTCACTGTGCTATCGATCATGCCTAAAATGTAAAAGAAATAATATTAATATATAATTAATAAATAGATTTCATTCAAGTTAAAGGCTAACCTTTGACTAGGGTGTACTTGTCGGTGGGTGAGGAGCGAGCAAGTACTCGCAATTTGGGCCAGACCTTGTCAAGCAGATGCTGCTGGACCTTTAATATATAGAAAAAAGATATGATATGATGTTAATTATATATAAATATAAACAATTATCGATAACTTACATCACCATTGCTGTCGCGAATGCGTTGATTGAATTCTTTGCCCTCCAAAATGAGGAAATCATCGTTTGGCCGCAGAATGCCGCATTTGCCAGCAATTGAACGGGCCGTATTAACATTATCACCGGTGACCATGCGAACTGTGATGCCCGCCCTTTGACACTTGCGAATAGCATCGGGTACCTCCGGTCGGACCGGATCTTCAATGCCCACAACACACAAACAGGTCAAATTTGTCATAATATTCTCTTCGTCATCCCAATTGGGTTCGCCATCGATGTGAACCTCGTTGATGGCCGCCTTGCCGGGCACAAAATCGCGATAGGCAACGGAAATGGTGCGCAGACCGTCACAGGCCATCGGTTCGATCACCTCGCGGATGAGACGCTCCTGCATGTCCCGGGTGAATTTTTCCAGCGTACCTTCGTGACCATAGATAAACGAACATCTGAAATAATAATGTCATTAGTCAAAATTTATTTCATTTTTTATATATTATATATTCACTTCTTCATTATAATCTCTGAGGCTCCTTTTGTGTACAGACGATATCCTCCATTTGGTCGGGGGATAACAGTTCCCATGCTTTTGCGCACCGAGTTGAAGGTGTAGACGCGTGTGAAGCGATCCTCGGGTATTTCATCACGTATTGATTGATATTTAACGCCCAAGGCCTGCACAAAACCGAGCAATGCGCACTCAGTTTTATTGCCCAGCTGAATGGGCAAGTCTCCCGGATTTTGACCAGGCTGTAAAGGTTTACAAAATTAACAGTAGTGTTCAAAAATCTATATACTACAACTAATAATATTTGATATCTACATATTAAGAATAAAATCCACACAGCGTGAATAATCAACTTAAGCATACAGCAATAACAAATAAAAATCTTCGTAAAAAAATCCTACCATTATATTGGAAGTGTATGCAGAATTCACCGATATACCCATTGTGACCAAGTTGCCAACATGCTGTGGAATATCGTTCAACGTTGGCAACACCTTGCACAATTTCTCACAGATATAGGATTGGACGACTGTCATCCGATTAGTGGTCAGTGTGCCTGTTTTATCAGAGCAAATAGCAGTGGCATTTCCCATCGTTTCGCACGCATCCAAATGACGCACCAAATTATTATCCTTCATCATTTTCTGCAACAAAATATATACAAATAATAACATCAATAAAAATATATATGGATAATGGATAATTATCGATTAACGCACCTTCACGGAGTAGGCCAGAGAGAGGGTAACAGCGAGTGGTAACCCCTCCGGCACAGCAACAACTAATACTGTAACACCAATAATTAAATGCTTGACCAGATTATTAGCATAGGTATTCTTCCAGGGTTTCTCATCGATGACAAAAGTCTTCACACAGAACTGTATTATCAATATGATGACTGTGAGCACGGCTATCGTTGAGCCCGCATAACCAATTTGTATCGCCAATTTGGTTAACTTTGCTTGCAGCACAGACTTCTCCTTTTTGTGGCCAGTTTCGGCGGCACTTGTCGACGATTGCTGCACATGATTCCCATCGGATTCTGATTTGATGGCATCGCCTCCGCTTCGAGGAGCTGCTGGTGCATTGGCTGCTGCTGCTTTCACTGGTGTACGTCCGTCAGTGTCACCTATATATATATATATAGATATACATATATATATATATATATATATATATATAAATATATACATATAGTTTTCAATTTATTAATAATAATTAATAATTTATATTTTTAATTATTTTTATACCCCTGCAGACGATATTTCGGTATCTATATATTTTTATTTTTCTTTTCTTATTTTTAAAATATTATTTTTTAATTTAAACTTGTATAGGGTCAGTAAATTGCTGTGTGTATAACGTTTGTAGCTGTAGGATATTTTTTGATTTATTTTCCATTCGCTTCTAAGTCGGGTGTAACCGACTGCAAAATACTTTGATACGAGACGTAATGCCAGCTGATAAGAGGTAGGGTGGGTGTTGCCAAGAAATACTGACCAAGACTGCTTTTTAAATTGCGGTAGCTATAAGCCAGTAACCTTCCTTCGAACTTTGGTGATGGTATGGGCTTTTGGAATTTTGGTGCCGGGAGTGGGCATGGCTGAACAAATTATAGAGAAGGTTCCTTACAATCGCCCTTCCAAGTTTGGTAACTATAGCTTTTGAATTGAGAAATAAAGAGGCTTCTGGGTATTTTGGAGGCGGGAGTGGGCTGGCCAAAAAAAATTAATTTTGGAGTACAAATTCTACAAATTTATATGCCGATCGTTTGGAGAAGGTTGCCATCAAGTTATGTTCTAGGTTTGGTGAGTTTATCTGTAAAATTGGATCGATTTGCACTTTCCGAAATATAGGCATTGGCGATTATGGGCGCATGTGTGGACGTGGCCATAAGAATGTGTTATCGGTTCTTAAAGGCGGGTACCAGTATCGATTTTCGAATATCGATTTCCTAGTCAAATTTTTACACTTTGTCTAACACGGGCAGGCACTGACCAATATATGTTCCAAGATTCAAGTATCTATCTGTAAGGCGGTCGAAAAAAGTTGCGTTCATCCAGACGGACAGACAGCATGACGGATACCTTCGGTATCAAAGTATAAAAACTGGCTTACGCTTAAAAATATTAATCATATTCCATCCTTCAACTATTTTAGACATCTTTATCTAATACTATTTAATACTCTACTTTATATTTTGTAAGGCAAATGATTAAATAAATACAACAATCGATGTGGTATAAATTTTCTTTGGGTAGAGCTGCAGAAACATCGATCATTGACAGCTCTCGATTATTATTGATAGCAACACTGATGATCTACTTCATCTAGAGGAACGATAAGAATTTCATTGCAACTACTGTGGCATTAATGAAATGAAAATGATTGAAATAATTGAATATTGAAATCGAAAATCGATAAGTAATTAGAACCAATTTAAACCGAATTGATGATAATCACTCAAGGCATATATATATTATTATTATATATATATATATATATTGTCTATTTTGTAAAAATAAAAAACCATAAAAAACCTGTTTAAAACCCCGGTCTGCAAGGGTATTTTTATGTTTCTTTTGGATTTGTTTTTCGATTTATTTCATTAGGTTTCTTTTCAGTGTGATTATCGTAAAAAACTAACTGTAAATCTGTAATAGTAGTAGTAGTAGTATTTAAACTGTATTTTAAGTGAATTCACCTGTAAGGCTCTTGCTCTTTTGCTTGCTCGCCTTTTTAGCTTCTGAATTTTCGATAATTTTTGTAATCGGTGTTTCAATCAAGGTTCGATCCATTAACGTCATTTTTTTTTTTTAGTTTTTTTTTCAATTGAATTAATTTTTTATTTTTTTTTTTTTGTGTTTTTTTGGTAGTGGTGGTGATTTGGTTGGTTGATTTGTTGGTTGGTTGGTTGGTTGATTGATTGATTGGTTGATTGATTGGTTGATTGTTTTTTTATTGGTAGGTAGATGGAGGAGTTTTCAAAGATGGGTCAATCAATTCACGTCATGCAATATTGGAATATGAAAAAATTAAAAATAAAAAATAAACGATATATTTATATATAGAATTTAAGAATATCGATCAATTTAAGTTCTTATTCTTACTGTTTGTTTTTTTGCGTGTCATTAAGTTTTTTATGATAACCAGGTCAATAAGTTACTTCAACTAATTCAAAAAGATAATTTTCTAGCCATTTTGTATATACATTTAACATTTAACTGTTTTTATTATCAGTGTAAGTAAGTAATTTGGATTATTGCTCAGTGTATTTGGGGTATATAAATTCAAAAAGATCAATTTTAAATACGCACCCTTCTTCATTTTTTTGATTTCAGCCTCCTGTTCGTCGACGGCGGCGCCGAGCAGCGTGAAAATAATTCCGGCCTGTGAATTGACGCCGACGGCGGTCACTACCATCTTGCCACTGCCCTCCATTACGTGGGTCCCAGACAGAACCATCGGATCCGAATCGGCGCCCTTCTTCACATGATCCGATTCACCGGTCAACGATGATTCGTCCACCTAAAGAATTACACAACAATTATTAAATAAATAAGTAATTAAACAAATAAATAGATAAATACCTTTAAGTCATTGCTTTGGATAAGGCATCCGTCTGCGGGCAAAAGATCGCCGTACTTGATTTGAGCAATATCGCCGACGAGAATATCGCCAACCGATATCTGGCAGACTTCGCCGCCCCGAATCACTGAGAACTTATGCTCGCCTTCGATGCGATTCTGCAGACCCCGAAACTGTCGCTCCTTCGAGTAATCATTGAAAGCGGTCACAATCACAACCACGATCACCGAAATGAGAATGGCGAGACCCTCGATCCAACCATGATGTTCATCCTCCTCCTGCAGTAGAGCTAAAAGTCACAATATATATATTATAAACAGAGGATACAAAATTAAAAGTAATAAATATATTATATATATAAAAATAAATATATTATAGATATAAAAAATAAATATATACAAGATACACAAAATAATTTAAATATGAAAAAAAAAGAAATGTTTTCAAAGGTGTCTTTTTTAATTGCAGCGTTTTCCACCTATTTTAATTGAAATAACATTAAAAAAAATTGTATTGTTTGAAAAAATAATAGTAGTTGCATTTTTGCAATATGTGAACTTTGAAATGTGAATAATAATATTAATTAATAATATGAATAATAATATACATAAAATTATAAGCAATTTATATTATTTATAAATATATTTTATTTTAAAATATATATATATTTGTTTGTATCAATATCAACAATTTTTTGCTCAACTGTACATAAACAATGACAATAATAATAAATTAAATGTAAAATATATATACAAAAATGAAGATTACAATCTTACTATAGTAATATATTATATAATTATATATAATAGTAGAATATAGACTTACGCGCATCCTCGTCGGCGGGCTTATAGAATGATAGACCGAGTGAAACTAGCGCAGCTACCTCTAAGATAATAAGTGTGACATCCTGAAGCGCCTCCCACACAAGAGTCAGAAACGTTTTCGGGGGTTTCGGTGGTATTACATTCGAGCCAAAAGTTTCACGTCTATGCTCCTCATCCGCTTTCGACCCGCTCAGGCCTAGATCGAGAAATATTTTGATTTCATTTAAATTTACAATTTTATAATATTATTTTTCTACCTTCATTTGGAGATGTGTAGAGTTTTTTGCATAGCTCATGAATGCCACCGTATTCATTGATTTTCGCTATGCCCTCGCGGCCCCGGTGCTCCATGATATCGCGTAATTGCTTAAGTGATACCCCATATTGCGCCGGTCTTCCATCGATTGTGGCCATTGGTTATAATATCTGTTCAAAATAAAATTATATATGCAAATTTTAGTATTCATCAATAATAATAAAAAATCAATAATAGACAATAATAGAATAATACATACATATTTGTTAAATAAACCGATAAACCGACACGCGGTATGAATAAACGGTATACAATTTTGAATACAAAGAAATAACCATTTCCAGTTTAATTTAGCTTAAACTTATTTAAATATTTTGTAAATCGTATAAATATTTTATTTATAAATTATTTTAATATATCAATTTTTATTTTGTATCGACTGAATTTATATGACAGTAAATAAACAAATACATAAATAATGACCCCGATTAATTCACACAGTTAACAAATTTTCACATATGTCAGACGATCATCGAAAGCAAAACAAAAAGTTGCCAACAATTTGTTCGCGGGGTGTTCGAAGAGAGCAGCGAGCGCAGCAGCGTACATCGTACATCGAACATGTTCGATTGCAAAACGTTAAGCGTACGAACATTGCAGCTGTGCCCGCTACACCCCCTCGCAAAAACCTTAATCGCCACACCTGTGCGCAATACGTAAATTAACACTTCACTTCACCCTTCACCTCCGGCCAACCAACGACTCAAGCCCAACAACGTGTAGAAACAGGCAGACAAAAGCACGCGACTCAAGCATTCACACATATGTGCGTACATACATTTATAGGTATTTACCCATACATACACAAAGACACACATGTGCGTGTAACAAAAATTGTCGGCGGTCAACGGCTCTGTTAGGCGCACACAAATTGACACACACACACACATGCAGCTATATTTCGAAAATAAAACATTACCTGGGCAAAAAACAAAAAAGTTCAATGCGCGAGTTTCGAATATAGAAAAAAAATCGCACGTTCAATATCGAAAAAAATACAATGACTCAAAAAAATAGCAACAGAAAAGAATGCGACTAGAAAAAGATAAGTGGTTAGCAGTAAAAAAATGTCTATATATATGTATATATATCTATATATCTATTTGTTATCCAACACTTATGTGAAAATGTCTTAACATGTCTAGATTAAAGCATGAGCGATGATGACGTGTTGTGACGCAAAATGCGGTAGAGCGCAAAAATAAAATCGGATTAAACCGGCTTCTTTTAGAGACCGCATAATGCTGCTTTTTTTATATTTGTTGGCGTCACTGATAAGCATAGATTTGTACGCATAAAATACCCGCAGCTTTATTAAATCCCAGCACTGCATTCAAATGTAACTCGGTAAACAACAGACAAGCTCAATGCGCTTATACTTTCAATCTTGCTTGGCCCGCCCAAGTCCAAGAAAATAATTATCAAGTATTTTATAAGTACTTGGCCATGCATGCTTTGCAGATCAAACAGCAATTGCTTATCGCAATGGAAAAAAGACGCAGGGAAGAGCGAAAGCAAAGAAGAGGAAGCAGCTGGAGTTCGAGCCAAAATATCGATAATTTGCTTATCGCACAATATATTAATCTTTGTATTGAATGAAACTGCAAAAATCCATTAAGCAATATCAAATTGTTAATGTAGGTCAGGAATACATTTTTTATGTGTTAGAAATTCCTTTATTAATGAAAGAAAACATTGTAAGCGATCAGAAAAGAATTGATTTTTTTGCTTGTAAAAATGATATAAAACTATATATTCGTCATATCTACTTATTTTATATATATATATATCTATATATATATATCTTTCATTGGCGCCTAGTTATTTAATACACAAGCACACATAAAGGTTTTTTTCAACTGGACGCAAGGCCAACTACACACAACACATGCATAAATGTTGGCAAGGGCATGGGAAAACTAATGCAATTAGCTTTATGCGGCGCACGCACGTATGTATATGCAAGCAGGTGTGCATAACATTTTCGCTTGTCCTTTTTAAGCCACACTTTCTATGCTAATCAATGTGTGAGCGAGAGGAGAGCAAGCTAAAGCCTGTTCGCTCTCTCTCACACACGCACAAACGAGCAAATGTAAGCAAGTATTGTTTAAAAAAAAAAACCTCAACACACATTTTTCACTCGACACACGCAATTACGTCATACAGCACAGATTTTTAATGTGCAAAGATTTTTGTGCATGTGTGTGTGTATATATCTTGGCATTGGCATTCTGAAATTCTTTTGGCTGTCGGCTATGGTTTTTCTTTATTTTATGCAAAGCAAATCATTGTAATTGGAATTGTAATACACACACATATACATATATGCATTTATACACATACTTAAATAGCTACACACATATAGAGTTATTAAATTATTGATTTCTAACGGAGCTGGCGTAAAGATGACAAATAACGGGATGATATCACTTTTATGCATACATATCTTTACGTCTATTTGTATGCATGTATGTATATTTGTATGCATGCCTACACATGCCAATAGTCTGGCAACGACATGTGTGTGCGCATATATTCGTGTGTGTGCATGGATGTGTATTTGTTTGTGTACATGTGTGCTTGTATGTATACCATATGCAATATTTGATACACAGGAATGCTTATGCGAAAATCTCTGCACTCATACACCCAACTTGACATATATATAGACATTTGTTTTCACTTTAACTAAGTTAATTATTTACCCAACTTTGAGTTTTCGATATCCAAATTATATTTATGGGTGTTGCCACGCGATTTAAATAAAACTGCAGCAGTCGAAAAAAAAACGAAAAAGGAGATACGAAAAACGCAGCGCATAAACAAGTGCAAACACAGCGCGTAAATAAATGAAAATTATATTTTAAAAAGTATAAAAAGTAAACATTTTGTTTATTGCCGTTGTCCTTTGGCAACAATTATTATTACCAGAAATGCTAGTATTTTTATTTGTATTATCTTTTTTTGCCAGCACAACGGATAGACTCGCAAGGTATACACAAATACAGAACAGTGTGACCAGTTCGACTTAAGCGCATAAGGCAAAATCAATTTTCAAAACGATACATTGCTGTTGGCGGTAGTTTTTGTTGTTGCTCAACACTTGACGATTGTCGACTGGCATTGCCAGATCATTAGCTATCAATTATATTTATTCATGGGTTTTTTTAAATGTATTTTCATTTCATCTACATAAAGGTAATAAAAGTTGAAAATGTCTTAATTTGTCACACTTTTATATATTTACTAATACTAATAATAAGTGGCACTCATTTTAAGGTCACTGATTTAAGTCACTTTTTTTATGTTGGTGGTCATCACTCACACTTTTTATAACTTTTTATTGAGTAGAAGAAGAAGACGGGAGCAGCAGCAACAGCTGGGACTTGCATTAACTAAGGAGAAGACTGCGCTCTGCTTTGCGAGACGGCCTTCTATTTATAGCCTAATTGTGGTACATTTATACTAGTGTGTACATTTGTACCTAATGTATACCCATTTATCCCAGAGTGACAGTTATTTGTCCTGCTTATCGTTGTGTAGCTGCATGTTTTTTTGTTGTTTTTTCGTCAGTCTTTTGTTTGTTCTGATTACGTTAATAATGCGACGTTCTTCTTCTTTGCCTCGATTTGCGTGATAAGCGCATAAAAATCACAATCCGTCTATCTTATCGGATCTTAGCTGTATGCCGATGAATGAAGCAGAAAAAAATAAAGATATATAATAATATTAAAAAATTAATAATTATTGAAAAATAGGGATTATAAATGTTAGTTATATTTATTATTTTTACGCTACTTTAAAATTGATGCAGCTGCTGGATGCTGGCTTTGTGAACAGCATATTTCACAGCTACGCATAATACCCGCTACTGTCGCTTTAGTTTTATTCTGCACCAAAACAATAACAATGACGATTTTTTACTTAACATATATACTTAGTACATTTTTATATTTTAATGTTTTTTTAAAAGCTGCAATCGCTTCCGTAATTCGATAAGCAGCATTACGTAAAACGTAATGTGAACAGTTAAATACTTGCTTGTGTAAGTATTTGTAGATAAATTTCTCACCTACCAAAAAGCGCAGAGAATTTAAATTGTATAAGCGTCCAACACACAAGACACAACTCGTATAAAAATTCCACGTATTTTGTATTAACACATCGCGTCATTAAAAAATAGGTATATGGTTAAATTAATTTTAACTTTTTTAATTATGGGCGCACTTTAAATCAATGGCATACTTTCAGGCATAGGAAAAAATCGATTGCAACTAGCAATTTTTATTCGTGGTAATTATTTCTTAAAACTATAAGCAAACGATATATCGATTATTTTGTAAAGAAAATTGGGCGAGCATTTTTGCGGTGCTATGTAGCTGACGATTAAAACAGCTGGTCACTTTAAATGGACAAATTATATCGATTGGGTCGTGAGTTAGACGGATTCTGAGTAAATGGCTTGATACTTGAAAAAAAAGTGTCGATCATTTACTTTTTAATTCCTTCCGTCCTTATAAATTTTACCTAAAATGAATAAAAATAATTAATAAGAAATCGAAGTTTAGTTTTAATGTGCATATTTTTCATTCAACATATATTTATATTTTAATATAATGAACAAATAGTATCTAAACAAATATTGTCCCCTGCAGCCAAATTGAGTTGCGCTTATCGATATGCTGGGTAGCAACCGCAGTCAACAGAGCAACCCTCCTAGTGCCGATGCAAACCGATGATCCAGTTCGGCTCCCTGCCTGAGACCTTTTTGAGTTGCCTCTGTGTGCGTCGTTGTCGTTTTCTTCGGCTTTTTTTTGCACATTGTGTGTGTGCACAAATGTTAGAGTGTCGCATTTTCATTTATTATTGACTTAAATTTCAATTTCAACACAAAGTGCAATTGTTAATTTGGTAAGCGAAAAGAAAAAACAACAATAATTCGCATTTCACCGAATTTGTGTGATAAAATAGCACCAAAATTTTGATACCGATTTTTGTTGAGCGTCGTCGTCCATTTGACGGCATTGCCAGGTCAACACAAATTTGTTAGCACCAATGCAGCAAACACAGTGCGCAATAAAAGTTTATCTCTTCATTCACTTAAATGTTGAACTTTAACTTAATTACATTTATTATTACAGTTTTGACAAGCGAAAAGATGTATTCAAATTGTAAACAAATCCATTGAAGAATAATCTGTGTAATTGCTAAAAAACAAAAACTAAAAGAAAACCCCGATTAACGATAAACGATAATTATGGAAAGCGCATCAAATAATTCTGCCGATGAGCTGAACGTGGAACAAATTGTTCGAACTGACTCAAATTGCTTGGCACGCATCGACATGGAAATGGATGCCACCTATCAAACCGATAATCCTAATAATAATAGTAATTCGTTGTCCAATAATCAATATGGTTTTCGCTGGAAACGCGTTTTAAATCCAACGGGGCCACAACCGCGTCCC
The DNA here is from genome assembly GCA_035042145.1 of Drosophila kokeensis. Taxonomy (NCBI): domain Eukaryota; kingdom Metazoa; phylum Arthropoda; class Insecta; order Diptera; family Drosophilidae; genus Drosophila; species Drosophila kokeensis. The sequence goes on along the minus strand of JAWNLT010000673.1, from coordinate 398,542 downwards.
CGCCACGGACATCGTGCCATAAATATCAAGGAATTAATGGTCGTTTTTGGTGGCGGCAACGAGGGAATTGTCGACGAATTACATGTTTATAATACAGGTATTTTTTTTTGTGATTTTAAATGTGGTTTTATATTTAATTTGAGTGCGTTGTTTGTATGTCATGCAGAGCAGGAGGCATGACACGGTGTGCCACTAACGATAATTAAGAACATTGTTTTAGTCGTGTTTCGTGCTATGTGTACAGATGCACTATCGCTGCACAATACGATGCATTGTTGAGCGACTTACCATTGTGAGTCGATATTTATGCAGCTGCACTATTTGACAACACTGCATATTTAGTCTGGAATTGAAGTCCTGTGTCGAGCTATTTATGCAGCTGATATTTAAGAACACTGCATATCTAGACACGACTGCCAATCTGAGTCGACACTCTACAATTGATAATTTCAGTTGCTAATTGTCAATTTTTAATTTATAGTCACCAATCAATGGTATGTGCCCGTGCTGAAGGGCGACGTGCCAAATGGTTGTGCTGCGTATGGTTTTGTTGTGGAAGGCACGCGCATGTTTGTCTTTGGCGGCATGATTGAATATGGCAAATATTCAAATGAACTTTACGAGTTGCAAGCAACCAAATGGGAATGGCGCAAAATGTACCCGGAGACGCCGGATAATGGTGTCGCTCCATGCCCCCGTTTGGGGCACAGCTTTACAATGGTCGGCGAGAAAATATTCCTCTTTGGCGGACTGGCCAATGAATCGGATGATCCCAAAAATAATATTCCCAAGTAGGTGGCACTTATTAATTAAATTAATATTAGTAGTTGTAAATAAGTTTAATATTTTTCTACTTTTGTTTCTTCGCAATAATAATTATATTTATTAGTATGTAGCAAATAATGTTAATATTAGTAGTTTTTTGCTTAATACCAAAAAACAATATTAAATAAATGTTAAAAAGATAGTTATTAGTAGTTGTTTGTTTTCTTTTTTTATCTTCATTTATTTAATGTCGACTAAAATATAAAAATATATATAAAAATAAAATTACAGCTCAATATTTAATATTTTAAAAAAAATTGTACCTCTAATTTTCGGGAGAGCCGAAACAAAAAAATCCCAAATATATAAAAAAAAAATTAATTTCATAATTATAAATAAATAAAATAATTTTGACTAATTTTACAGTTATTTCTGATGGTAATCTATAATTTTCGACATGCTTGCTTTCAGTCGACAGCAAAATCCCAATATAAAATATATATAAATTCAAACTAAAATTTAATATTTTAAATGTAGTGTTAATTTTTTAAAATATATTTTTTCTAATTTGTTGTTACTTTCAGATATCTGAATGATTTGTATATATTGGATACGCGAGGCGTGCACAGTCACAATGGCAAATGGATAATACCAAAGACATTTGGCGATAGTCCGCCTCCCAGGGAATCGCACACGGGTATTTCGTTTACGAGCAAATATACGGGCAAATTGAGCCTACTCGTCTACGGCGGAATGAGCGGTTGTCGCCTGGGCGATTTGTGGTTGCTTGACACGGGTATTTCTCTAGGAAAACCAAATCTATTAGTTATTATAATTGTTTTTAATTTTTTTTTACAGATTCTATGACGTGGGAAAAGCCTAGGACTCGAGGACAAGCTCCACTTCCGCGATCCTTGCACAGTTCGACAATGATCGCAAATAAAATGTATGTTTTTGGAGGCTGGGTGCCACTGGTGATAAATGACTCGAAAGCGACCACAGAACGGGAATGGAAATGCACAAATACACTCGCCGTACTCGATTTGGGTATATATTATATAGTATAAAATGTATTCTATATTATAATAAGCTATATATGTAGATACGATGACGTGGGAGAATGTCACCCTGGACACCATCGAGGAGAATGTGCCCAGAGCACGAGCCGGGCACTGTGCCGTTGGCATTCAGAGTCGTCTCTATGTTTGGTCGGGGCGAGATGGTTATCGCAAAGCTTGGAACAACCAGGTTAGGGTGAGATGATCTACACTTATCACTGAATTTAATATATATATACAGTGAGAGACAGCTCAAGTCGACCAGTATCAAAGAAAAAAAAAATAATTGCCTGCAACATATTTGGACCATGTACATTGTGGACACCTGGGTGCAGGTGGGGAAACCTCAGTTTATTAGAGTCATACATTCATATTGGTGGTTAATATATGTACCTACCATCGGTTTTTGGAATTTTTTAAAAATAATGAATAAATAGCTTATGGCAGGGAATTACGTTTTTTCTTTGACACTGGTCAACTTAAGCTGCCTCTCACTGTATATAAGTATATTTTATTTATATACCTGTAAGACAAGTGTACAAAGTAAAGAGAGGTAAGCTCAAATTTGAATATATAAGAACTCAAAATGGCAACAAAAATATGAAAAATAATAAGCTAAAGTTAAAAGTTCTGAGTTTCTGAGAAATGCATGGAATTAGAGTCTTATATTAAGTGTATAATAATTATATTAAGTTAAAAATAATTATTCATCTCTTTCAAAACTAAAAATAACAGCAATACTCCAGCATAAATATAACATAATTATACAAAATAGTAAATTAAATATATGCAATAATAACCAAATTGCAAAAAATTATAACTAATATACAAATTGTAAATAGAAAACTTTGCTTTGGCTAGGTAAAAATCTTGGTTTTTGAATACCTACAAAATAATAACTGCAATTATTTATTAGGTCTGACAATACTTTGGATGTCAAGTGAACTATTTATTATTTTATAATTAAATGATCATTATTATTATTATGTGTTGCAGGTGTGCTGCAAGGATCTGTGGTGTCTGGAGGTGACGAAGCCGCTGTATGCTGTCAAAGTGGCTCTTGTGCGTGCCTCAACCCACGCGCTGGAACTCTCCTGGACCGCGACAACATTTGCCGCAGCTTACGTGTTGCAAATACAAAAAATCGAACAGGGTCCGGCAACTGCCACAAAGCAGCCGCCAACTCAGAGTGTGGCGAATGCAAGCGCCACTAATGGAGGCGCAACAGATGCCGCTGCAGCAACAGCGCCAACTGCAACTGCAGCATTAAAATTCGAAAAGAGCCCCATTTCCGTATTGCATCTAAATGAAGCAAAAACGCCCGCCGCAGTATATGTGGCACAAACTCCATCGTCGCAACTAAAGCCGATATTGGCTGCCACAACTGTGGCAACTGTGCAACAACAACCACAGTTATCCATCATAAGCAGCACAGCTGCAACAACAAGCAGCAGCAGTGGCGTGGCAAGTGGCGTTGGAACCGCTGGTGGCATCTTGCACAAATTTCGGCCCAAGGATGTTGCAAGTGCCACGCCCAGTAATGTACTGCAACTCAGCTCGACGTCGAGTTCAACTGGTGGCGCCTCTTTGCGTATTATACCCAGTGTTGCAACATCAGCTGGGCAAACTTTGCGGCTTGCCACAAGCAGCAGCAGTGGCAGCTTCAGCAGCAGTGGCGCCACAACAACTATATTAAAAGCAACAACTGCTGCCACAATGCAACACACAACGGCAACAACTACAACAACAACGGCAACTGCAACAACTTCCATTGGTGGCAAGCAGTATTTCATACAGAAACCGTTAACACTCGCCTCCAACGTGCAGTTGCAGTTTGTGAAGACAAGCAGTGGGGGCATGGCTGTGCAAACGTTGCCAAAGGTCAACTTTAATATTGCCAAGGGTACTGCAACAACGGGGCAGGGGCAGGCACATACTGCAATCTCCATTTGCAATCAACAACTGGCCTCGGCGGGCGGTGGATCGACACAAATTCAGGTCACTTCAATTAATTACTATCGTTTGATAATTAAGTAAAGTATATACTAATTGTAGTGCTCCGGTTAAAATTTAAAATGTAGAAATATTTCAAAATGGGTTGAAATTCCTTAGTAATTTGGCAAAACTAATTAGGTAATTCAGGTGATCCTCAACACCTACTATTTAAAGTAAACCCAAAGTGGAATCGATTGAAATTTTGTATTGCAATTGTTATCACAAACTAAATGCAACATTTTTTTTGTAATCAACATGTTTTAAGTTATTTTAAAAAGCACAAAAAATGTTGTAATTTTACAGACTATAGGTCTATTGAGGTAATACATCCAGACGAAGATCAAATCGTAGGCATTCCATTTGAACGATTCCAGAACTTCTTTGCTGAATCGGAGTATATTGTGGAGCAAGAATCCCAACCCAGAATTGAACATAGAACATAAAAATATTAATTGATGCTCAAGAAGTAAATTTAAATCATTTTGCCATTTATTTCATAATTTGATGATGCTTTTTATGCTTTGATACCGAAGGTACATAACCAAAATCGTACTCGAACTCGTGCAACAAAATTATATTACCTATACATCATGCAATTGAGATATTAATAACTACTCAACTATTTCAACCCCAAACAGATTGCGGCTGGTGGGAGCTTGCAGCCGAAAACAGTAATGGCCTCTGGCACAATAACAACAGCAACTGCTGCTGGCAATCAGCTGACGCAGCTGCAACAACAACAGCATCAACAACAACAACAACAACAGCAGCAGCAGCAACATCAAACACAAAAGTCACTAGTATCGGGCAATGTGCTAAAATTGGTGTCGCCACACAGCGTTGCCGGTGGCAAGTTGATAATGAAAAACTCGAATATATTGCAAATGGGCAAAGTGACGCCAAATGTGATGGGTGGCAAGCCGGCATTTGTCATCACCAGCAACAAACAAGGCGCTCAATTGGGCAATCAGCAAATAATCATTGTTACCACGGGCACAACCGGTTTGAGGACTGTGTCCTCCACTGGTGCCGGTACGGGTGTAATGAGTAGCGCCGGCAGCAATGCCACAAATATTGTCAGCATTGTTGGCTCTACAGGGACAACAGCAACTCCCTTGGCTGTTGGTGGTGGCGCCACAACACGTACCGTTATCTCTGCCACGCCGACCAATGTGAAAATGGTGCGAAATTTAACGGGTACCGCTGGTATTGCTGGAAGACCCATTACTCTAACGCTACCCACCTCAACAACGACAACAAATCATCTGATAACTGCTGGCAATCATGCGCAGAAGTTGCAACAAAAGACTGCTGTTTATATTGGTGGCAAACCGGTCACAGTGATGAGTGCCACAAATGCGGCAGCCAGCTCTACCGGTCCCAACAAGCTGGTCATGTTGCAAGGGGCAACGGCTGCGAGAAAGGGTTTTGTCAACATTTTCAATGCGGGCGGTGTGGCAACGGCTGCGGGTCAACGCACTTTGACCCTGTCAGCGAGGGGTGCTCCCCTTAAGACCACACCTATTATATCCCTCAAGGAGAAGGAGAAAATTGTGGAGGCAACAACAACTCAGCAGCAGCAGCAGCAGCAGCAATCGATTAACATTGCCAAATTGGATGTTTTGGATGCGGATCCCATGGATGATATTATTGAGCAACTGGATGGCGTCGATGATTCACTCAAACAGCCAACGGGAACTCATCAGTTAAATGACGACGAGCAGATTGATGATGAGGTGGGGAGGGTTGAGCAGGAGAATGCCACATCCACATCCGCTTCAACATCGGCAACAGCTTCGGCAACAGCTGCGGCAACACTTTCGGGTATCGCCTCGTTGGAGACTGCGCAGGATTTGGAAAAACCAGCTGTAAATGATGATGTTTCTGGTGTCAGCAGCACGACGGATATGCATCCGGCAGGAGGATGTCCAAAAGAAAATATGGATACAAATGTAAAGATATATATATGTGATTATTAATGTTATATATATTATCTTATAATATTATTATTGCGGTTATTTGTTTTTTATATATACAATTTTAATATATATATTTTCGTTGATATATCATATTTTATCACAGTGATATATATTATTATTAATATTATTGTTGATATATTATTATTTATTATTATCAATATTATATATATTATTATTTATTATATTGTACCTTAAAAATTGTGACTCTTGTTGTCGATATCGGGAGAGTCCCATCGACATTGTAATTATTATTATTATTGTTGATATATTTTTATTCCTATTATTGTTGATATACTATTTTTGTTATTGTTGATATATTTCAACGCCAATATTATTATTATTAATATTTCTATATTATTTTAAATTATTATTAGTATTTCTATAGAATTTTATATTATTATTATTTTTGATATATTATTGTAAACTGTAATTTTGCTTATATATTATCTTGATTATTGTTGATATAGCAATATATTTTAATATTATTAAGTTTTGTATATTATTATTATTGTTTAAAAATTATATATTATAATTGTTATTATTAATATTTTATATATATTTTTAATACCATTGTTTATTTGTATCTTTTGCTTTATAGGCCAGCCTCCCAGCGCCTGCTGTAACAACAACTGCAGCTGATTGTAATCAGCCGACCGCATCGGAGACGGAGGCTGCCAATATATTGACAACGATCAAATCGGGTGAGGCTTTGATGCTGCTGAAGGACACAACCATATCAACAACCAGCGAATCGGATGCAGATCAGAATCAATTACAGTTAAACGTGCAGCGTCAGCAACAGCATCATCATCAAAATGGTGAGTTGTGTTATAAAATATGTTTAATTGCATATATATATTTAATTAACATTTATCTCCTCCCCTCTTGCAGTAGACGGCTGCCAACTGGATGCATTGGCATCGGCAGCTGTGATGCAGGCGGCGACTGCTTCGGCGGATTCCAGTCAATCGGCGGCTGCAGCCAACAGAAGTCTACTCGATGATAGCTCCTCCGCCGCCCCCGCGTCAGTCTCATCAGTCAGCCATCTCAGCTATAACAAATCGAATGAACAAAATAAAAGCTGTAACAACAACGACAACAATGTAAGTTATAACAAGTAAAGAATTCGCTGGTGGAAAGATGCAGTGTCTGGCACCTTATTTGGATCAGTGTCAAAGAAAAAAAGGTCTTTGGAATTTTTGAAAAATAATGTGTAATTAGTTTATGGCAGGCAATTACTTTTTCTTTTTGACATTTTCCCAAATAAGGTGACCGCCACTGTATATACATTATGAAAATGTATGTTAGTGACAGACTTTTTATAAATATTGATAGCAACAATTAACTGCAAAAATTACACACAAAATGGGGAATATTCCCAACACAACGTAACGTTTGTTGTATATTCCAATTATTTTATATATATGGTTGTTTTATAGAATGTGTCCACTAATAATAATAATGTCATTGATGACAACGACAAATGGCATACAGTGGGCATTTTCAAGGAGCTCTCTCACACGGTGACAAGTTACATCGACTACAAATACTTCAACGAGGCGACACAGCGCGTTAATTTGGACTCTGATCATTTGCCCGATTTGGCGCAATATCCACGCATCAGTTTGGATCCGGGCACCGCGTATCGCTTTCGCCTCGCTGCTCTCAATTCCTGTGGGCGTGGCGAGTGGGGAGAGGTAAGTTTTATAATATTTATATTAATATGTATAATTAATATTAAATATTTCCCTTCCCCTACGTTAGATTTCCAGCTTTAAAACTTGTCTGCCTGGTTATCCTGGCGCCCCGTCCGCCATTAAGATTTCGAAAGATATTAAGGAGGGCGCCCATTTGACGTGGGAACCGCCGCCGGCACAAAAGACCAAGGAAATTGTCGAATACTCCGTTTATTTGGCCGTCAAGCCCACCACAAAGGATAAGGTGAGCTCGCCCCAATTGGCCTTTGTTCGCGTCTATGTTGGTGCCGCCAATCAGTGCACGGTGCCCAATGCATCCTTATCGAATGCCCATGTGGATTGCTCCAATAAACCAGCGATTATCTTTCGCATCGCTGCTCGTAATCAAAAGGGCTACGGGCCAGCGACCCAAGTCCGATGGCTTCAAGGTAAAGTTGATGTAGTATTTGTTAGTTAATTCCTATATATATCATTTATTCTTTATTCTTAAATAAATTATATTATATTCATTGTCTCGTGCTTCCATAAACGCACCTTGTAGCATTTCTAGACACTTTTGATGTTATTATATACTTCCGTTGATTCTGTTAATCACTGCCTACTACTTCATAAACGAATTTCTTAACTTTTTAACTGGATTTCTTAGTGTCTGAAAAATAAACTCGCGTCATTTTCTAGATCCATCATAGTTAACCCTGGCGTAGCCGAGGGCAGTCACCTATTTATGTTAATGACCGCCGTTTAGTCGTTTAGTATTTGCATATATATTTATTGGATTGGATTTTTTGAATACACCTCAATTAACCCACTAAATCAGATAAATTTATATTTTTTATAATATATTTTTGGTTTTGGGATTTTATTTTGTGTACCCTGATATTAAGTAAAACAAATTATTTCAAAGCAAAAATTAATTATATAAGTAAATAATAATAAATAAATAATAATTCAGTTAATTAATGAATTAATACAAATCTGAATTTCACTGATCCGACCACAAACAAGTTAATTAAATAAATAATTGAATCTATAAATAAATAATTTAATAAATATATAAATAAAAATAATAAATAATGAAATACATCAATAAATTTGTAAATAAATATATAAATAATAACAATAATTAATATAGAATATTTATACTCGGTATTTCCCCAGATCCAACCACAACCAAGTTGCAAGGCGCTGTAAATGCGACCAGTTTGAAGCGCTCGCAGGAGAAGACTGGCAGCGGCGCCTCTACGGCAGGCAGCGCCTACAGCTCACCGCAGAAGCGGGCGAGGAGCTCCGGCTTGCAGAGCACCGAATGATTATCTTTATCTTTTTCGGCGTGGCAAATCTAACTGGAAGCAGTTTAATATATATTGTACAGTGCATTATCATCATTAACATCATCCATCAATTGGAAGGAATTTTCATTGTCGAAAACTTCAAGAGAGGCCTGGATTTGGTCGTTTTAGTTTTAACTTAGTATATATATATATATATAAAACTTTATAGCTTTAAGTCCAAGGTGGGAATACACACACCAGCACACATACATTTTACAAGTTAATAATTAACATATACAACTTTTCATCAAATTTTATGATTGAAATGCACAAGGAACAAAAACAAAAAAAAGAACAGAAAAAAGATTTCGTGCGTATGTTATGTATATGTATATGTACATCAATTTACTTATAATAGAAATACGTAATAAAGTTGGTAAGAAATTATACACACATTTTATGCACATTTTAAATAAATATTAAACGGAAAGTCGAGTATAAACGGGTAAATGGGGGTTGCATTTAAATTGCCATTTTCTGTAACAGTTTATTCTTAATTTGAAATGGTGCAAAATTTTTGTATTGCTATTCGTGCAATATATTGCCGCAGACAGGCTAACGGGTGCTGCCAACTATCGGTTAGTAAAACATACCAATTTGAGCAGCTAAGCAATTATCGAGGTAAAGTATCGAATCCTTTAGCTCTGCTCTCAAAAAATTAAAATTGTGATTAATAAACCTGCAAAAGCAATAAATAATTTGTAAGAATAACACCCAAAATGCGATATTTGGCAAAGTAAGAAGACGAGTGATCTTTTATCGATTTAATTACGATATATACTTATAAGTATATACATATTCCTTTTTTAAACTTATTGCACTAAATTCTTTATACAATTTCAAAATGTATGTACTGAATGTTGCTAGTTTTGTTGTGTACAATGAATTCTATTGCACATGGTGTGTGTATGATGTGTGAGTGTGAACTGAAATACACAGTTAAAGGATGAAATCCCAACTAGAGTAGGAGATTGTTGAGATCCAATGTATTATATACATACATACAATTCTACATATGTATAGCTATGTATATATATGTATGCATGTATTTATGTACATTTGTATTTACAACAGATTCTATCTATAATTGAGAAACAAAACATATTTTGAAATAAAAATATAATTATCCATCGATTTCACAGATTTAGGCTGAGACAAATAGATTTAGGTAACATACATATTATTTAAAACAGTATAGATAATAATATTACATAACTAAGCAATATTGGTTGTGTTATCGGAATTGTACAAATTTAAAATGAATGAATGACAGACAAAAAAGGAATATCGAATATGGATCATCCCTATTTAAAATATAATAGTTCGTTCTCTTGATTTTTGTATGTTTTTATAATTTTTTTATTTCACTTAAAATACGCAGCATGCATTCAATAATATATTGTGCATGGTTTTTTTTTATTATTATTATTTTTCGTTGGTATTTAGATTAAATATATGTCGACTTTTATACACATGTCTATTAGCCTATTGAGGATTAGTATTTTATGAGTGTAAGTAAATAGCTGGATTCCACACATTTCCCACATTCACATTCGAAACATTGGCAAATTTACAACTAATCGACTTATTTATTTTATTATTATAAAACCATTAATTCAAATAAAGGCGAAACTTAATTTCTATTTTGTTTGCAGCATTAAGCTATAAAATAAATTATGCAAAATAAATTAAATTAATTTAATTAATTGGAAATAGGCCCTGATACTTTTTATAAAATCAAATTTCCAATATTCGCAACATACTTAACGAATGTTGAATGTACAGAAATGCTGCTAGTGGAACTCTGGCTATAATTATCGATGATGAATTTGCATTAACGATGTCGTTATGGGTATTCCTCCACCTATCCATGAACACTTTAAAATCACAGCATTGACACAAGATTCCAGATTATTCAGTTCAGTTAGTTGTTGTACTGTGTACTGGGTGCTGTTGCCTGATTTTAAATTAAAGCTAATCCTAATTGTTACCATACCTCTTTGAAGCACTGTGCTCAGTTCGAGATAAATAAATATATCGATAGGCAAAAGAGAGCGCCAAACAAAAAGGACATAAAAAAATATCAAAGTGTTGCCTGTGTTATTTTTCTGTTTAAAATGACCGAACGTATTTAAATGTACAAAAGTTTTTATGTTAAAATTGCCAAAATATCGCTATTATTCATTTTTGAAAGTAAGCAAATTAAGCTCACGTTGTCAACGAAACTTAAAAAAAATTTCTGTTCATTAATGATAATTTTACTTGTGCAAAATGTCGCCTTTGGTATTATACACTTTAGTACGTTTACACTTTAGCTACAACATTTATTAGAAACGCGCTATCATTACAAATAATTTTCTGTTCGTTATAAATATTTTTGCTTTTCCATAATGTAGCATATTTTTCATGTACTCAAATTAAGCTCACACTTCAGCAACAACTTTTAAAAAAGAGCACGCTCTCATTGCGAACGATTTGCTGTTCGTTATCGATATTTGGTATTTTTCAAAGTATGCACATACGTCCACACTGTGCTACAACATTTATAATTGGCGCGCGCTCTCACAACGAAGGTTTTGAGCAGTGTTTGCTTGGCGATAACTACTCAATTTTTTTTATGGAGCTATGCGCTAAATCTGAGCAGTGGTGGCTGGACGATAACTTTACTTTCTTTTATAGAGCTGAGGCTTTGGCGATGATTTTTTTGCTGGCAAATATTTAAGTCAATTCGCTGCGGCTTCTTCATGAATTGTGTGGATTTTGCTGCAGTTGCTGTTCCGATTGCGATGGCGGGTGCTGTGCTTGTGTCGTGCTCGATGGATAACGATGTGGTGATAAATGAAGATCGCTGCCATTTAATTGACGTTGCTGCTGCTGTTGTATTGTCGATTCGATTTTGATGGCGTTGCCACCGCTGCTGCTCGTGTTGTTTGGCGTTGCCGTGGATGTGTTGGCGTTGCCACCATTTGTCGCCGCCACCGAGGCTGCCAGACGAAATGCAGCCTCCGTGTGAGAACGCAAAATAGCCTCCGCCTGTTGATGCATGCGTAGCGCTGTTTCCGGATGATGATGCTGTGTGGAATTGGAACTGGAACTAGGTGTCACAGCGTGCTGCGAATAATTCGAGGCCTGATGATGCGCCTGCTGATGTGAATGAGGATGTTGATGATGCGAATGCGGATTTTGATGTTGCTGCTGCTGCTGCTGCTGGTGGTGATGATGATGCAGTGACTCCATTTGATGCATTGCACCCAGATTGGTTTCGAGGGTGCCGCGCATCATGCTCATCATCACCGATGAGGTGTCCGTCTGCATTTGCAGGCTAGGAACATTGATCGTTGGCGACCGACGCGTGTTGCCAGTGCCGGGCAGTGTCTGCTGCGGCGACAGCAGCGGCAAATGGGGCAACTGCCCGGGATGATGTTGTCCCGCCTGCTGTGGATGCGAATGCTGATTTTGTGGGTGCAGCGGGTGATCGCTGGCCTAGAATTTAGGGGAAGAGAGAGAGAAAGAGAAGATAAGGCAAGGTAGGTTTGAGATTTTGTAATTTAGCGCCTCGTAAAAGAGCATACCTAATATTATCGATAAGTATCGAGAAGTTGGAATAATGCAACTGTTACTTGAAACTTATCGATAAGTTGCTAATTCGATTACTGCGTATTTGATTTAAGCTTGATTATTTTTCAGATATTATACAAGTACTCAAATGAATACTACGGGATGGATGAACGTGACCTTTAGCGGAGGAGTAGGATTAAATGGATAGGACTAAGTCTTTTGCGGTAGCTAATGTCTTGGGTGCAGAAGACTTTCTTGGTTTTCCCTTGCTTGTGGACTCATCCGATATCTCTCTCCGATATCCAGTCTAGGTAACTATGTTCATTCAATTCCACAGGAGTGGAAGTAATGAGAGGATAGATCTAAAGTGGACCACAGGGGATTTTTCCTTACCCAACCCAACCCAACCCAACCCAACCCATCCCCCTTTTGCCTTATCCCAACTCATGCACAGTTGTTCACGTCACGGCTTACCTGCTGTTGCTGATGTGAGTTGGCGGGATTGTTCATGCGCATTGCTGCAGCGAGGTTAACAACAGCCGCTTGAACCACGGCGCTGCCCGGACCAGCAGACACAGCGGCATCGATGGCGCCATCCTGCGATCTGGAGCCGGCGGAGGCGGCGACAGCAGCCGCCGCAGCAGATGCGGCAGCCATGAGAGACATGCGATTCGCATGCAGCTCGGCGTCCATGCTGTATTGACTCAAATTGATTTTACTCGAACTGCAAATGTTATTATTATTGTTGTTGTTGCTGCTGTTGTTGTCGTTGTTATTGTTGTTGTTATTGTTAATATTATTATTGTTGTTGTTCAAGTGCTGACTGCTGCTGTTCTCGTTCTCACTGAGGCCGTGCTCCTGATCCGAGGTGGATGACGAGGACAGGCGACCATTCGAGGAGCACTCGGAGTTCGCCGATGGAGATGGACACAGCGAATTGGAATCGCCGGCGTTGACACCCCCCAGTGGCAACATGCCTGCATTCTCGCGCACCACTCCCCCACCAGCTGTTGTGGCAGCCAGTGTGACAGCCAATAGGGATTCACGTTCACGTTGCTCCGCCGCAGCCCGAGACTGTAATGGGAATGTATTGTATTGTTGTTGATGATATCGCTGATCACATTGGGAACTTATGCTAAAAGTTCATTATAATTTTTCAAACTTCGAATTCAAGTTAATGCCACATACCAGAACATATTGTGCCGCAAACTGATGCTTGGGATCCATGCGCATGTGATCCATATGGGTGAGCAGACCTAAAACCAAAAAACAATCAATTATATTATATATTATATATTATAGAAAAGAAAAGAAGTTCGACTAGAAATTAGACTGGTTGTGAACTGACCATTTTCGTGGGTGAAGACCGCCTGACAGACGGAACAGGGCCACATGCGAAGACTGCTCGTCAGCTGAGAGGTTTCCGCATGGCTGGCGAGATGCTTGCGCAGAGAACCCTCGTTAACGTAGTGCTTGCCACAAACGGGGCAAGGATGATTCGCGGTGCGTCGCTTACCGAGGTAGCTATCGTTCAGGCTGGATCCGCTCGTCGTCGTCGAGGGCTGGGCGCAGCTCAATTCGGCGGCGCATTGGGCAGCAAGGGAGCAGGGACCAGCTCCTCCAACTCCTCCCCCACCACCACTATGAATACCATCACTGAATTGAGCAGCTGAAAAGAGAAATTGGAGTAAGTTCACATATTTTTCTTGACCAATCAAATTTTGATATTTCATTTTAAATTCATTGTGATTGTGAAAGGAATTTCTTGAAAGGAATTTCTTTCTTCTATGACGAAAAGATTCTCTTCACATTTATGAATAGTGCTTAATTTTGGTTTAGGGTTCTTGTGTGGGATCTCCTCAATGTATTCACCCTTTTTGTTGCCTCATTTTTATATAAAATTTGATTTTGAATTAAATTGAATTTATATTCTTGTATCAACTTACGTGGTTCATTTGGCGGTGGCGTTTTCTCTTTGTGGACATGCTTCATGTGATCCATTAGAGCCTCGGTACCGAGGAAGAGTTTGTGGCATACCGGGCATGAGGTCGCATTGGGTCCGCCGATAAGTGCCGCATGCTGCTGCAAGACACCAAGATGCAACTGTAGCTCCTGAGAGTTGCAGATGAGATCGTTGTTTTTGTCGATGCCATTTATGAGATGCCATTTTGCAATTGGTGCGTGCAGAAAAAGTACAGATGAGCATGATGGTAGTGCATATTATTTAAGGGGAGAAGGTAGCACGGAAAACATAATACAAATGGAATGGAACGGTTGACATAAAGCTCGAAGTTGCCTTAAAGCTCGGAGCATGGATATTTCGGTGAATTTGTGTGCTAATTTGTGTGATGCCCCTACCGCAGGGTACCACATACGATTAGGGTACTAAAACTCACCTTGGATGTGTGCGTGCGTAGACTGGACTCGGTGGCAAATCCCTTGCCACAAATATTGCAATGAAATGGCCGATTCTTGGCCCTCTCCACTTGGGCATCGTGATTGCGCAGATGCTGCTGCAGATTCGATAGCTGGATGAAGGCTCGACCGCAGTCCGGTAAATGGCATTTATATGGTCGTTCACCTGCAAAAACAATCATATCAATCAGATCGAGTTTATTTGAATTAACCGATAACTGCATCCAGAGTTGCAACTAAATCTACAGCTGCAACAACTTCATTGCCTATTATCAGCTGGCACTACACTTTCAAAATATTTCTCAGTCCGTTTTTTTGTATTTTTTAAATATTTTTCAATATGAGATTGGAAGATATATGGATATATGTTTACCCTCTGAGACTGAGACTCTGTACCTCTGCACTCTGCACTCTGCTTGCAACGTCTTGGAGCGTGCAACTTGGGTCTGTAATTGACTGATTGACTTCATTTTAACGAGATTAAAAAGTAAGCGCTCGGAAATAATGTTGCAGACAGTTGATGGAGGCAGGAGGCAGTGGCAGCCAGTGTGGCAAGAGCAATACTTACGGGTTGCTGTAAAAGTTGCAGCTATGCAGCAATTACGTGTTTCAGATTTGCAGCAAAATTAATTTCATTTGAACGCGCAATTAAATGAAAATGTGGAAAGTGGAGGTCAGTGACGCGAGACGCCTCCGCACAAGGTACGCAAAAGGACGCAGGCGAAGGATCCCATAAAAAAGGACTAAGTCGTTTAAGCTACTTAGAGTCACTTTGCCAGCGATGCCAGCGATGGCGACAACGACACCTAACCTTAATAGTAAATGCAAATAAATAGCGACAGCGTGCGGTCGCCAAAAACTCACAATTCCGCTGAAACCCTTTGAATCCCCATCCCCATCCTACTCCCAGAAACAATCAACAACTCGACAGGGCTAGTCGCCAGGAGAGTCGCCAGTAGTCGCCTCATCAGTTATTGCAGCAACACTTCACACCTCGAGCTGCACAAAGTCGCGCCTCTTATTTGCAGGGGGCACTTGAACTACACTCAACAAATTTTCTAGACATTTTTTAAAAATTATAAAATATATTTAATTTATAAGGAATTAATTATTGAAATAAATTTTAAAAAATTAGAAAAGTAAATCAAAATTATGAAGGTACTGTAAAAAAAGACATATTTGTGTTTTAGTACCCTAATCGTATGTGGTACCCTGCGGTAGGGGCATCAATTAGCACACAAATTCACCGAAATATCCATGCTCGTTTCGTTTTAAGTATTCATTTGGAAATATTTTTCTAAGAGTCAGAAGACGTTTTAAATTTGGCTCAGTAGTGGCACAGTTTATGTAGATCTCTCGAATAATATTCAGACAATTTTGAATGCAGAATGCAGTGTGATTTGTTTGGCAGTGTATATGCGCTGTGCACTTTAAGCAAGCCTGAAAGAGTACGGCGGGCGAGGCAAGTCACGTTCTCTCGTACTTGCCACGGAATTTCGTGACTGGTGTCGCCTCCAAAGCTTGTACGCTGCGGCTTTTGCTTAAGCGGTTTGCAGTTGGTGTTGGGGGGTTGAAGGGTTGGACGAGGCTGCTTAATAGCCTCTCCATTATCTGAGTTGTTGATGCTGATGCTGATGCTGATGCCAGTTTAGCATCTTGAATCGTTGCTTTAACATTGCATTGTCTAATTATCAAGCCCAGACCAGGCCAGGCCAGGCCATTAAATTGGCAAAAAATCTAGAAAGACCAGTAAGACCAGAAATAATGATGCTGAAGGTCATCCAGTTTTTAGCCGGGCACAAACTGGTTTTTAATTAAAACCTAAGCAAATAAAAGAAAAGGAAACAAGAAACTATGCATAAAAGCAGCCAAAAAAATAATAAGATGAAAAAAATGATGAATTGTAATGTTTCAATCAGGTGTGAATATAACAAGCTTCCAAAAAATAGATGGAAAAAAAACGGAGTGAAAAAAATGTTTTCAATGCAACTAATGACGTTGAATAATTTGAGAAGCAACCCTCTCTCCTCAACCCTCTCCCTCTCCCTCTGCCGTCTCCCTCCTCAACTGCACAACTTCTCGAATTATATATATTTGCTATTACTTTATTCCCATAGGTATTTTTAGTCGCAGCTGGCGCCGACCGGAAAAGTCGCGACGAAAAGCACTCAAAGTTTATTTAATTATCATTGTCATTTTGGCATTTTGGCATTTGGGCATTTTGGCATTTTGTCATTGGCACCGCCCAAAACTGCCAGTTAAATATGACGAGTCCTGCTAACTGTATTCATATTAAAATATTTTTTTCTTGTTTTTTGTCGATGTGAAATAAAGATAGCACAGTAGAAAAATTTCACATTTTATGGAATTTAAATTATTTAATTTTATTATGTTTGTGCTATTTATGACAAGCATGTCTCAAGAAGAACTACGGACAAAAGTTATACAACTAATAATTTCAAATATAATTAATAAATATATATATATATAAATATATATTGTCCATTTGTACTCAGTAAAAAATTGTTTTTAGATTGAGAAAAAAGGCTGACGTAGCTCAGCTTATTAGTCAATAAGAATATTTCAAAAACGTTTTAAAAACTGTTTTTTTTTTTTATTTTTTAATTCATACCAGTTTTGATTTGATTTTTTTGAAAAGGATGTTTCATTTCCACATTCGGTTTTTATATGTGGGGTTTTGAAATGACATTTTTATTGGTGCTTTAATTATTATAAAACTTTATTATTTAAATTTAAATTATTTCACATAACTTCGTTTGAAAAATTTCAGCTGTGAAATCGTAAAATTATTTAAAATTAAATAAATTAAATATTATATTTTTATGAATTGTTTATTGTTTGAAGAGCCTATTTTATAATTGAAATATGTTGTTTGCTGGCTTCATGTTCTCAAAACAGATAATTTTTCAAATTATATATTTATTTATATTTTTAATTTTCTTATTAATAAAATATTGAATAGATTAACTTCACAGTTAAATGAATTACATTTCTCATCAATCCAATCTCAGTTTTGACACATGAAAATTTGATGATTTTTTTCTACAACATTTCTGTGGCATTTGTTCCACGTTGCAGTTGCAGTTGTTGGCTGGGTTTGGCTGGGTTTGGGGCCGTTTTAATTTGTGAGAAGTAGTAAGCGTTTCATCAGCTTTGCAATTATGGGGACAAGACAACGAACAAAATATTAGGAGGAATAATAATAAGAAATCAAGCTGGGGATACTACAAACTGTAATTACAAAGAGTGCAAATTGAAAAGATGCGAATTGCGTGGGGAGAGACCAATCCTAATATAAGTAAGTAGCTTCGTTAAGTGAAAGTCTGGAAGAATTAATAAATATCTGACTGGGAAAGCGTCTAAGATGATATTTATTATTATTATTATAATTGGGGAAAGTTTACACTGCGACCTCTAAGGTCTATTGTGCCCCCTTACTGAGCCTATAGCTCTTCCATCAATCCCAACTCCTGCACGAATGCTAGGATCTTTGTTGGGTTGAGGGTTACTATGTCCCTGGGCCTCATAATATGCTGCCCTAGGAGGCTGCCTCTTTTCCTTGTTAAGGCGACGCATTCTGCTAGGATGTGCGTTGAGGATTCCTCCTCATATTCGCAAAACCTGCATATGCTGCTGCTGTAAATACCTAATTTGGTTAGGTGACTTCTCAGTCTACAGTCCCTGTCAGCCCTGTCAATAGACCTGTGAGTATTCTGAGTCTATTCTTCCCCATGGATATTATTTGCCACCTAGGAGACTTCTGGCTTGTCCTGGCTGGAGTCCTGGTGTCTCTGCCCAGCTCTGTTCTCGCATCAGTCTTTCTACATTCCTAATTTGTAGCCGTATTGTGTGTCTTCCTACACCACAATACGGTTCAGGGCCTATCATGGGTCTCTCTGCCCCCAGTCTTGCTTGCTTGTCGGCCTAAGATGATATTTACAATGATTACTTTCGATTTATGATTATATCATTTATCAAGAAAATCTTTACAAAAATGATTTGAACTATATATATGTATATGTTGAACAATTTCAAATATCAGATATCAAATATCCATCTAATTACGTTAAGCAAAAATCAAATAAAAAAAAATGCAATTAAATTGGTGTAAAGTATAACTTATTGGACATAGGCTAATTGTTAAATATGTAATTGAAATACTTTTGAATTCTTAATAAATTAAATATGTTATTTTAACCAATTGCCAACCAGCCCAATTTTGAGCTGACCCTGAAATCAACTCTCGACGTGATTCTAAATATACATATAAATATGAAAAATAATGAATAATTAGCTTATGGCAAGCAATTACATTATTTACTTGACGCTGAGCGATTTTCGGTGTGACTCACTGTACATATTTATTTACTTAAAGTTGACAAAAATTAAATTGAATTATTAATGATAGAAAGAACTCGGAACGTTTAAGGGAAAGTGGCCAGAAGTAAGGGAGTTTTCACAAAAAATACTTCATCTTGAAAAATATGCTGTCTGTCCGTCCGCCCGTCCGTCCCTCTGTTTCGACAGCCTTAGTGATAACGACTTGCAACTTGGAACATATATATTGGTCTGTGGCCGCGTCAAAGTTTCAAAATTAGAGTACTACTATTGGTATGCTAGAAAATCGACAAGATAATCGCAAATCGGTAAAACCACATATCTCCCCCAAATTCTAAGGCTACAGTCACAAAATCAAAGATCGGCATATGCCACTCCCCGCCCCCATAAATTTTTAAGTTCGAGTTGAGTTAGCCGCCAAATTTGGTTGGTATATTACTTACTGGCTGCCGCCTTTCAGAACGAATAAGATATTTTTATGGCCACGCCCACATATGCGCCCGAAATCGCCAATTCAGTTATTTCGGAAAGTGTAAATCGATAATCGAAAACCGCATATCTGCCACAACATTAAGCATAGAGTAACCAAACGTGGAAGATAACTGGCTGGTAAACTCCTTCAAAGATCGGCGTAAACATTTTTAGACCACGCCTTCACTCCTTCACCCTCCGCCCCTATGAATCGGAAATGCGCATTTCTACCACAATTTGTTAGCCAGAGTCAAAGAAAAGTGCAAAGGTAAAAAATCCAGAAAAAAAATTTGGGACCACGCCCGATTCTGCCCCCAAAAACGATAAAAACGATAAATCTCCCGCGATTTAAGATCTAAAATCGTCCTCCAACTCCTCCATTTTTTCTGCTACAATTATCAATCTTGAATCTTGGAAACTACATATTTCAACATTTGTTCGGCTATATCCCTATATACCCCATTGTCTGCCACATCAGCAGGTATCAGCTGGTATTACTAGTGGTATCGATTACACACTCGACTCGACTTCAACGTTCTCTCCTGTTGAAGTTGAAATTTCATATGATGAATTAGATTGCGAAACTCAACTGGTTGCTGAAGCCATCCATTTTGGGGCACAGCAGCAAAATCGTGGATTAATCAAATTCAAGTCTTGCAGAACAAGGTGCTAAGAGACATCTCTGGTGCTCCACCCTATGTGAGCAATATTGCGCTGCACAATGACTTCCGTGTACCGTCAGTCTTTAGTCAAATAAACCGACATACAAGTCGTTACAATGACCGGCTGCATAACCATGTCAACCCGTTGGCCTGCTCACTAGGGTGGAATACAACCCGTCGACGCTTAAAGCGCCTCCACACCAGCGACCTCTGGACTGCTGGCCGCTAATTGTTGGATCTGATCGTATTATTGATGTGATATTGCAATATGTAATATGTTAAATCCAGTTATATGTTTACGTTATTTAATATTTAAATTCCATGTTATTATTTATTCCTTGTTGAAAACAATATTTTATAACCTTTTAGTAGGTTGATTAATATTAAATTAAATTATATTGTCACATTAAAAAAAAAAAAATTAATTAGATTCGTTATTTAATTTCAATTGTTTGGAACCTTTTGTATTAATTTTGTTGCGACTGACTTTGGTTGGCGTTAAATAAATATACGATTATTAAATTTAAAGAAAGATAAATGCAATATATGTATTATCTTATATTTTAATATGTTATGTTAAGTATCCTAAATCTTATTTTATCAATCTTATAAATCTTTCTCTTGTTTTGTCAAATTTAAATTTAATTTCAGTTATTTTTTTTCGTATTTTTTCTACTGGTGACTGACTTTTACTTGATGTTAAATAATAATAAAAATTAAACAAATAAATTATTATTATTATATGTGGTATCTATTAGGATCTTTTACCCAATTCACAATTCCCAAATCCCAAAAATCCCAATTTTATTGACAATGTGAAAGTTTTTGTCAATTTTCTTCGAGTTAAACCTATATTTAGCACTATGGTGCTACCTATTTTGAGCCGTACCCGACTAAGATTGCTTTGAGTATTTGATGCACATATATAAAAGTTGTTTTAATTGAATTTGGTTTATATGGGTATTACTTACCGGTGTGCAGGCGTGTGTGCTGCTGGACGTGGGATAGCTGCTTAAATCTACGATCACAGTAGGAGCATTTGTAGGGCTTCTCGCCGGTATGGACGCGAATGTGCTGTACAAGCTGATGGTTGCTGGAGAAGCTCTTCATGCATTGCTGGCACTGATGCGGCTTCGTCTCCGCCCCCGGCGTCGTTCCACCACCGCCCATGCTAGCCGTGTTGGATACGCCGTGGGCGCCGAGACCGACCCGTGGTATCTGCTGTTGGATCTGCTGCATGGCGCTCTTGTGCATGAACAGCTGCAATTAGAGTGCACTTCGATTACAAACTCTATCGATAAATGGTTAGCAATCGATAAATATTGAATGAGACAAAATATACTCCTCTCTGTGTAAATACAGATACAAAAATACTTATGACCTAGTTTCGATTTAGATTTAGATTATGTCTTGCATAAGGATGTCTTAAGATTGCCATGTTTCAACCTATGACCTATGACCTATGACCTATTTTTATACGAGTTTGTATGTAGCAGCGGTCAATATAAAAACATATAAGATACAAAAATAAAGATAAATTAAATTAGTTACAAAAATAATTCGAAAGCCATGAAAAATTAATAATTAATAATTAATAATAAATAAATAAAAATTGTTGACAAAAAATATGTATCTAAGTAAATAAATAATTATAAGAAAATTGAGGGACTTATTTTATAAATAAATAAATATATTTATAAAGAAATAAATTGAAATGTAAATAGTGAACCTTTTGTAGCTAAATAACAATTAATATTTATATAAACTATATATGTCGATATTTACTTATTATTATTATTATTATATTATTATATTAATTAGCATTTTCATTTTAAATTTAAGTTTAGCAACTCACTTTCAATTGTATATTATTTAATATGTGAGTTTATTTTTAAACTGTGAATTGTTTTTAGTGCACATTGATAAATAAATAAAAATAAACTCTGGATATTTTTCCCATTTGAATATTTCCTTTAATAATCCATTATTTTTTATCTTTAATTTACTATTTTTCATTTTACATTTTAATTTATTTAATTTATTTAAATTTATAATTTTATTTATTTATATTTATATATATTTTTTTTTGGAGTTTTATTTTTTAATTAAAATTTAACTTAACCATTTGTAATTAATTGCACATTAAGTAAATAATTAATATTTAATGTTAAACCATATTTTTTTGATTAAGTTTAATCTTTTTATTTTTAGTCCTTTTTCAAATTAAATAAATAAATTAGATTAAACCAATACGAAAAGGGTCTGGGTCTATATAAATATTGAGAACTACAAGAACTACTATAATTAATAAATTGACCGCAACTTGATGTGTGATTGGACATTGGACATTGGACGGACACTCACTGCATTTGCTGTTATGTATTATGTATTTGTACTATGTATTCGCGACCGCTTTGCACACTCGCTCTTAATTTGTTTTATTGGCTCTTTCTCATGTCAAGGTTAAGCCCTTGTCAGAATTCATAAATATACAGTATATATAGAGTACTTGGGGAATATATCGACTTTCTGTTAGTATCTCAACGCACGAACTGCTGCCGCGTCTGTCTTGCTGGGCTTACTTATAGATGTGCCACAATTAATTCAATTAAAACTTTATATAATACTATATATTATATATATTATATATATCTATATCACTTTTTTTTTTTGAAATTTTTTGGTTTTGTTTTTATTAAATTTTATTATAAAAATATGTATAGTTGCATGTCGTACAAGTCAAAAACAAGTCAGCAAAACCAACAAATTTTTTTTCTGCTTTTTTTTAACACATTTTTTTAGCCACATTTATATACATATATATATACAAATGGGCATTTTGGTTCAAGCCAACCCAAAGAGAATTCAGTAAAAAATGGGCTCGCATTTTTTGCTGATTTTCACAAAATTTTTATCAAGCAGCAAAAAAATGTAAATAAAAAAACAACATTAAAAAAACACTCAGCATTTAATAAACGGAAGAAATTCGTTTCCCTTCCCTCAGCTGTTCAAGTTCGTCGTCGGAATTTTTCTAAAATTTTATTTATTATTATTAACTACAAAGTAAAAGAAACCAACAACAAAAACAAAAAGCGTAAAAAGTATTTTTGGATTACGCATAAAATGGGTCAATGGAGTCAATGCAAGTTTGAAACTGACTGAAGGAGACCCATAGACCCATAGACCCATATTTTTCGCACATTTGACCCACATATAGACGCTAAGAAAGTGCCAAGAAAGTATTTTGACAAAATTCGAAATTCAGAACATGCGTCGCTCTAAGATGCTGATACGAGATCCTGGCTCATGCAGCGGTCTCAAACACTTGAGGCACTTGAGTCTGGCTTGCATGGGGTCACATTATTCTTCTCCCCTCACAAGTGGGAGCACTACATAAGATCTATGCATTTAGGTTTAAGAATTTTAAATAAGATATAGCCCTGCTAAACAGCGCAGGCAGTTCGATTCTAAACGTCTTCTCATCGTGTTGACTACCTTAACTTGGTGTATATATGTATATATATAGCTTTGACCTTGCATTATCCGGTATGATTACAATTTTTACAATCGGATAATAGAGAAGAAGAAGAAAAAGTTTTATTAATAGTAAATTATCTAAAGCCAAGAACAAACTACTCGAATGAAAAACCTTTTTCAACGCCATTTTTCAACATTTTTAAGCCTTGCTACGCTTACAAAATTTAAGAGTTTATATATATAAACCCATATATATAATCCATGAGAAATATTATAAGACAAAAAGAATAATAAGATATTAATCTATTTAATTATAATTCTAAACATAAATTATATATATAGAAATGAACATGGGAAAAACATATTATTTAAATATAGTAATACTAATAATAATAATATTTATTATAAAAAAAAATAATAATAAATTACAAAGAGTTGCCTTAACCTGATCATTATTGCATTTATTATTTAAAAAATACGCCAGAGAAAAATTGCATGAATTTACTCAAGGTAAGATACATATATACATATATATTTGTGCGGAGTTATATGCGGGGATAAACAGCTAGCTGCGTATAATCCATAAGAAATACAGTAGTAGTAGTTGTGTGTTTGTAGTAGGAACCGAGAACGAGAGACGATGCCAGAAAGCAGAAAAATAGACACACAGAGACAGACACGCAGCAGTCGGCAGCAGAGCCGTGTGCGGTGTTCTCTGGTTGGTTGGTCACCAAACGGTTTGTTTGCACTTCCACCGATTCCCACCGATTCGCCGTTGCCTGCTCGTCATTTGGCCGAGGCTACTGCACTTTTCTACGTTTGGCGAGCGCAGGTCCCCCTCCACCCTACACCGCTATCCACCTACGCTTGCCTCTGCGTTGCTTTCGCCCCATTTGCCCGCTTCGCCCGTTTTGTTCTATTGCTTTGCAAACGCATAAAAATGGCGAGCTTTGGTCGACAGGCGGCGCTGTCCAGCCAACGGCAATTCTGCGAATCGCCGGCAAATGAAATGCGATAATAGCATGCTTGTATATGTGTGTGTGTGTGTGTGTGTGCTTAGCAGGGTAAAAGAGGAGAAGATAAATGGACGGGGGTCAGTGAACGGTTCCTTTTCTTTTTCTTCCTGCTGCTGTTGTGTACAGGGGAAATGCACAGAGTCCTAAAAACTGCGCGCACAACCAAACGCACGAGCTCACTTTTATGTACATAACTGGGTGTGTGTGTGTGTTTATATGCATTATGCAAGCAACCACTAAATATACTGTTATTTCGTTTCTATTTTTTAATATTATTTTACTATTTATGTAATTATTCATTTATTGAATGTCATGTAAAGTAAAAAACACAAAAAGAGTTGAAAATCAAATAAAATATAATTGATGAATTTAATTTGATCAGATTTTTGGGAGTATTTGAATGCAAAATGCATTATTACTATTATTTTATTAAGAATATTATACTATTATTATATTATTCTTAATGTTCTTTAGGCAAATTTTTTTTGTTTTTATTTATTTATTATTTTTATAGAATATAGCTATTTCGTCTGGATAAAGTTGCATTGTTTTTTTTTTAATATTATTACGGTGAAATATATTTGATATAAAAAGCTGATTTTCTTCTGCCATTAGTTAACATTGTAATAACATTAGCATTAATTATAAAACAAACTTCATAACATATGGCTTGCAAGAAAGAAGACAACTCTATGAATTGGGGCGGTGAGAGGAAGTGGGAGGTTCCTTAATAACTGCATTAAATCCCAAAATATGTGTGTGTATTCTTCTTTTTTTAAATTTAATTTGCAATAGCACGTCTTAAATTTTTGTTATTTTGTAAATAAATTAAAAGTGCAGAACGCGGAAAATGTGTATAATACGAATTGTAGCGCACTATGTTTGCGAATAATGTGTAAACATGTGAATATATAGAAGTCTATGTGTATAGTCTTATATACATGTGCAACATTTTTCCCTCACTTTCTTGTGCACATTTTTCTCTTGCGCTCGGCTTGCTTATTTTTCTAAACACGCACCAGGGATGGGTTGGCAAGGGGCAAGGGTTTTGTTCGCCAATGAATTTCTACTGCGGCCCTCGTCTGTGTGCTGCCTGTGCCTGTGCCTGTGTGTGTGTTGTGTAGGGAGGAGCTGCAAAAAAGAAGCAGAAGCAGAGGGAAAAAAACCGGTACTGGTCGAAGGCGAGCAATATGAAAATGGTCACAAAAAAAAGAGAAAAAGGGGGCTGAACAAAACAAAATGTGTGTGCTGCAGCTCTTGTTCTTTTTCATCTTGTTGTTTTTTTTCTGTGTGTGCCGAGGGTGGAACAAACCCAGACATACGACACACACACACCCACACTCACACAGACAGGTAATTCGTTTCTTCGGCTCTTGTAAAAAAAAACACTTATATGTCTGTTTGTTTGTGTATGTGACTGCTTATTCACACATACACACACATTTGCACATGCATGCATATGGACCTTGTTTTGGTTAAATTGTCTTGGGATATTTTTGTCTTCGATATTCTATGCCTGTGTATTCTGTGTCTATATATATATATCTGCTGATACAAATATACATATATTGCATTTGTGTGAGTAAATTTGATTGTCTTTGTTGTTGCTATGTATGCCCTTTTTTTGTTTTTCTTTAAAGCCTTTTTTTATCTTTTTATCCATTTCTTTTTATTCCTTTTCAGACAGAAAAATAGGCAATGTTTGCATGTGTGCGTTCATGGAATTCTTACTTTTGCTTGTTTTATGCTTGCTCTTATAAACTTAACGAAAATTGTTTCATAATACTGACTTGCGTATAAGAGTGAGATCTACCAGTTTATAAGAGCTTCTTATAGAAGCCTGCTGCTAGTTACAGATTCTAAGACTGATTTACAAGAGAATTTATTAGTTGCGGCAAATTGTGCAGCGATCGAGTGGGAAAGTGTGCATGGGGTGCAACAGGGTGTTTCGCTAGAACTATTATATTAGAAAGAACTTACCATAAAAAATAAACTATAAACAATAAAAACTGAAAAAAACAAAACAATTGCAATGCAAATAAATCTAATAAATTATTAGATCTTTAAATGAATTTATTAAAATTTATTGAAAGTTGTCTCTAGACTAAATTTAATAATAAATTAAAATTACAAAAGTGCGTATACTAAACTTAATAATTACAACTTAGGACATAAGTATGTGAAACATATTAACATACAAAATAAATAAATATATATCACACATGTGTGTAAAATAACATAAATATATTATTTTACATTTTATAAAAATACTTCGTTTTAAACTTTATTTAAAAAAAAAACTGTGTTTTCTTAAATAAATCGCAACATTTTAATTTCTTTACAGGGTATTTCAAATTCGGTGCTCATTCTATTTCTAAATCTCACTTCTAGTTTCTCTCTCTCACTCTCTCCTGCATGGCTAGCCTATTAACTAAGAAACTGACTTCGCTTGGCGTCTTCACTTTTTCACCGTTATCCGCGATTGCTGTTGTTTGTTGTGTGTGTCTTATGTGTTATGTGTTGTGTGCAGCTGCATGTGTGTGTGCTTATGCTTGTGCATTGATGTAGGCAAACTGTAGCAATTTGCAGCGGAGCAAACACAAAATACATACATATATATATATATATATATATATATATATATATATATATATTTGTGTAAGTGTATATATTTTGATTATTTTTTAAGCTAAAAATGTTGTGGGAAAATAACCAACAACTTGCCACAACTTTGCAGCAGATATAAAATAATTTATACCACATTCTGCACTCAACCTAAAAATAATCAAAAATTTGCAGCACTAAAAAAAACATTATATAATATAAGAAATAAAGAAAATTACAAACTGGTTTGTGTATTTGCTATCTACCTCTCTCCTCCCTTCGCTATCTCTCATGATTGCAGCTGATCAACAGCGCACAAGTTTGAGCCCGACTTAATGATCGCTTGACGCAGGACGAACATAAGAGAGCAAATTTGAGTGGGAAAATAAGAGAAAATAGCCTGCTTTTGTGTGTGTGTTTTGTATTTGCATATCTCTGCATGTGACAGCTACAATAGGTTTTATGCATGTGTATATGTGTGTGTGTACATTTGCATTTTGTGTTCGTGTCTTCAACGTGGAAGAGTACTATACACAACGGAAGAGATGCCAACTCACTCGTTGCAGGGTCGACCAACATTCTTCAAGTGTTCGTTCACTGATCGCTGCGGCGCTGCTCGACCGCGACAGCTGAAGCTGCAAAACGGGAAGAAGAATTATCAGAAATAAAATCACAAGAACAAATTTTATCAAAAACATATTATATCTAGTTTTGATAGCCATACAAATAAAAAAAAAAAAATTTACAGTAATGCTATATAAATATATATATTTGCACACAAACACACGCAGACATATACATATTTTGTATTTAAAATAAATTGTATTTATAAATTTAAAATTTAATTTGAAATAAATAAAAAATCATTAATGAACAAATAATTTTTATTTAAAATTTCAATTCAATTATTCCATTTTAATTTGCAATCAAATATGAAATAAATACAAATAAAACATTAAATAAATATATAAATAATAATTTTTATTTCCATTTATATTTTTCATATTAAATTTCGACGTACGTTTAATTATTTACTTTTAATTTGCAATAATTTCAAATTTAATTTGCTGTTGTCTAAAATAATAAAAACAACAATAAACAATTTTAAATTTAAATTTAATTATGTACTTTTAAATTGCAAAAAAAAAAAAAAAAAAAAAAATTTGGTAAGTTTTTTCTATCTACATTAAATAAAAAATATATAATAATATAATATATTTTTAGTAAAATAATATATTTTTAGTAAAATAATATATTTTTAGTAAAATAATATATTTTTTAATAAGATATTTTTTAATAAGATATTTTTTAATAATTAATTATTCACTTTCAATTTGCAAAAAAAAGTCAAATTATGAAGAATTTTTAGACAACAACAACAAATGAATAAATTAACAAATTTTTATCATTAAATGTTCTACAGAGGAACACCATAAATCTCTATTGGATGACCATCATTTCATAGAGATTTCTGAAGTTTATCTGCTAAGAATAAATACTGCTAAAATAAACACAATAATAATTTTCTTGTTTGTGGTTGTAAATGTGTTGTTAATTGTTTTTTTCTTTTGTAACTAATTTCATAAAATGATCATTACGTGCTTTTGTACATTTGCCAGTTGACAAATAATCGGTTAGTCGTTTGTTATTACAAAAATTAGCTATTTAATTAGTAGTTTCGTTTGTTTTCTTGCGCTCACACAAAATATAAAATATGCAAATTGAAATCAAACTAAATTTGTTAATCAACTTGTTTTCTTATCATTTCATTCTTTGTAAACAAATTAATCATTGCTGAATTTAAGTTTAATTATTTGTGTTTCCAAAGCTCAAGCTTAATTTATTTATTTAAGCAAATCAAATTTAACATATCAATTTAAACCAAGAAAATTAGAAACATTTAGAAGAAATAACAAATAAATATATATATATATATATATATATATAAATACGTACAATATTTCAATCATATTTATATAACTTTCAAACTCAAACTCAAACTTAAGAAATATATTATATTTGAATAAATATAAATAAGTAATATAAATTGAAATAATTCAAATAGTTTTTGGCATTTCAAAACAAATATAGGATTCTTCATTTTTTGTTGTTAATTTTTTTGTTGTTAATTTAAACTTAAAAAGCATTCAAATTGTATATTGAATTAATTGAATTTTTTTGATTGTTGTTTGTTTTTGTCTAACAATAAATAAATAAATTATTTAATTGGACTTTTCTCGAACAAACACAAATTTAATTGAATTTATTTGCATTTCATTTGTTATTTCCTGACATTAAATAATTTGGAATGTTCGCACCCGAACTTAAATCAATATTAAAGAGTACTAAAATTGAGAATCTCCTATCAAAAGTCTATCAAAATAAACCAGAATAAAATAATGGAAAACAAAATGTGAGAGCTTTTTTCACAAACAAACCAAAATCAAAGGCAAAAATAAAGGAAAACCAAACGCGATGGGTTAATTTGAATTTTGAGAGAGATTTTTGTTCAGATTGCAAAACCAAAATTACATCGTGCTCCTTTTCACAGTCAAGTGTCATTTTTTGCTTTTGCTAAAAAAAAAACGAGATCGTTTTGACTGAAAACTCAAAACAAAACGTAACGAATAATTTTGTTTTTTTTTTTTGATTTATTTTTATTTATTTTTCGTTTCGCGCGCGAATTTTATTGAATTTATTTTGTGTAAAATACCAGCGGCCTGCATTGGGTTAAGTGTTTATTGTTGTGTGTTGCATTTCGTTACAGAAGAAAGGGCAGAGGGAAGCGGAATCCATCAATGAGCATACCAGCAGCAACAAGAGCTTTTTTTCTTTTGAGCATATGCGTGTGATTGTATGCGTGTGCGTTATGCGTATGTTAAATGCGTATGCATGTCTGTCTGTATGTGTCTATATGTGTTGCAAGTTGTCAAGTTGCTGCCTTAACCGGCTCGAAGCTAGTTAAAGCAAAAGTTAGCGATTAACGCATGTGTACGTCGTTTCTGCTTGTGACACTGCGCGAACACAAATATTGCTATGGTTAGTGTATTTTTATATTACGATATATGCGTTTTTTCATTTGGTTATGTTTTTTTTTTGGGAATTTTTTCACTGCGGAGTCACACACAACCTGACGGCCCGATGTCCTTTGAACTTCTGCCGGCGCCTTATCCATAAACGGGATAGCAAAGCAAAACGTCTTATGCTGTGGCGTCGCCGTCGACGTCAGCGTCGCTGCTTGCGCTATTACTAGCGTCGCAAGTTGTGCTTCTCTCTCTAATTCACACATAGCGGATGACTGTATGTAGGTATTGCGTGTGTATGTTATTATTCTTTTCTTCAAGAAATTATGCGCGAGTGAAAAAAAAAAACCAAACAAAGAACGAGAAGAACACAAAACTCGTTCGTACTCTGTCCCACTCAAGCCCTCACTGTCTCTCTCTCCCGCTTCCTCAGCAGCAGCAGCGGCGGCGGCAGCGTGCAGAGCAGCGTCTATGTGTGTGTGCATGCTTTAGTTGTGTAGTTGTATAAAACTAACTTGCACTCACCATTCTCTCTCTCCCGCTCTCCCTCTCTCCCTCTCTCTTTCTCTCTCTCTCACACACACACACCCAACCCAACCGTTTCAATTCCACCCCAGCCACAAACTGCACACAAACACACAATGAAAAAAATAGGAGGAGAAATAGCAAAAGGGAGAGGTGGGGTAGGGGATAACGTTTATGAATTGGGGTTACTTGAGACAAAAAAAGAATAAGCTAAGAATTTCTATCTCTTTTGCGCTTCTCCCTCTAACTTACACACACACACATAATTGAATTTTTGCTTAGTGCGGGGAAATTATTTGCGGCTGCTTCTTGGTATGAAGAGAAAAAATCACCACCGCGAATAAAAAATTCAAGAACAAATTCATCTCAAGCAAAATGTCTGCAAAGCAAGGAAAGCTTTGAGCTTCTCCAAGAAGTGCGCTGAGCTTTTCGGCTGGGGTACAGCTAGGAACAAATTTATGATTTGGGAAATTTCTAAGCGTTACTCTCTTTCTAATTTTGCTAGCTCTACGCGATAATGGTCAACGCTAAGAGCATTTATGCTCTTAATTAAATTGGTCTCTCTCTCTCTCTTCGAGGCGAGTTTAAATATTTGGTTAAAAATATCTGTGGTATTTTTGTTTGCGGTTATAAAATATTTTTTTAATATTCAGTCCTATATCCAATTTAAAAATTTCCTTTAGAAAATTAGGAAAGAAATTGCAATGAATTTTAAAAAACATGCTCTCCGTTTTATTCAATTATAAAATAATATTACAATAACCTTATTTTTTCTTTTCTTAATCTCAGGCTCAATAAAATAAATAAAATTAAAAAAAACTGTCTAATTTGCCTTCTGCATTTTGTGAACAGAAGAATTTTATATGATACATAATAAAATTTAACTAAAAATGTAAATATATATAATATACCATTTTTAAAATTAAATTAAAATGAAATATATATATTTTTATCGATAAATTTAATTACAAATAAATTCATAGAATTCAATTTTTCTTGCAGATCCTTTTATTTAATTTAATTAATAGCGGATAAATTTGTAAAAAATGTTTAAAAAAATATAAACTTAAAATTAACTTTAGCATATTAATAATTTTGAATTAAAGTGTCAAGTTAAAGTTGGCATTTAAGTATAATTAATTTAAAAGTCTTAAATTAAAATTAGCATTTAAATAGTATACAATTAAAAGTCTACATTAAAGTTGAATAAATTTAAAAGGTTATTTTTAAAAATGTAAAATTAAAGTTAGCTTTTAAATAATATACAAATTAAATTAAATTCATTTTAGAAACAAATCCAGTTTTGCTCACCTGAATTTCAGTGGCCAATTTCTCGTTGTTGTATTTCATGTCCGGTGTCGAACTGCCGCCAGATGGCGTTAACGAGTGCTGCGGCGATTGCAGGCCCTGCGTTATCGTTATCGGCTTGCTGATCAGTGTCATCGTCGTGGGACTGTGTGCTGGATGAGGGGGGTGCGCCGAATGCTGCTGTTGTTGTTGCTGTTGTTGTTGTTGTTGTTGCTGATGCAAATGTTGCTCGGCGTTGAAAAAGTTATCGCTGTATTGTTGCTCCGATTGTTGCTGGTCAGCTTGTTGCTGCTGCTGTTGCTGCTCCTGTTTGGGCTTCACAGCGACCACATTTTCTGACTGATCAGTTGCCGTCGCTGTGACGCCGGCGCCGCTGCTGCTATTTTGCAGCGCTGTCGATTTGAGGTGCGCTGCTGCTGCTGCTGCCGCCGCGGCATTAAATAATAAATGATGACTGCTTAAATGCGTTGCTGCTGCGGCTGCTGCCGAAGCCGCCGCCGCCGCTGCTGACGTTTGTTGATGGGCAGCAAATGTTTCGCTGCTATAGCACTGCTCAACATGTTGCTGTAACAATTGACTTTCAATGTTGTGCTGCGAATGCTGCTGGGCGTGCTGTTGTTGTTGTTGTTGTTGTTGGGCATGTTGCTGGGCGTGTTGTTGTTGTTGCTGAACATGTGGCTGCTGCAATTGATTTTCTGCCAATTTTGTATTTAAGGGCAGGCGACTTAAATTGTTGCCGGCATTCGTCAGCTGCTCCTGCTGGTTGGACAAGGGATGCGGGTGCGCATGGGAATGGGGATGTTGTTGTTGTTGTTGTTGCAGCGACTGTTGTTGCTGTTGCTGATGTTGCAGTGAGAATGGGGCTCTTGCCTGCTGCCAAAAATCGGTGGCATCCATTTTGAACATGGGTGTTTGGTGGCACCTGAACTGCGACAGCAGCCACTTGTCCACCTTCGCTTGTGATCGCCGTAAAAGCTCCGCGGGACCCAGGGCGACAAACCTCTTAAACTCCTCTCGCTGCAGCTTCTATTCTCTTTCTGCTCCTGCTTCGTGCTGCTGCTCCTCGAGCGATGAGGCAACTACTGAGGAAAAAACTGGAGAACTAGAAAACCAAAATGCAGCAGCAACTCCAAAATGGCCTACAAACAAACAAAGCAAAATTGAGAAATAACAGAAATATTTTATTTGATTTATTTAATAAATAAATTATCTATTTACTTATATATGTATATGTAAATTATCTATTTACTTATATATGTATATATGTTTATTTATTATTTATGTATTTATTTATGTATTTATGTATTTATTTATGTATTTATCTATTTTTATTCATTGAATATTTAATTAATTATTTTTGTATTTAGTTACTATTTGTATTTTATTTGTTTATCTATGCATATATTGATTTACTTATTTATTTATTATTATTATTATTATTATTTATTTAACGTGGACTAATATCACTCGATGCACAAAAATTCAAAAGCTAAAAAATAAATTAAATCAAATTGAAAGTAAAAATTTTTATATTTCAATTTATATACAAATTATACAAAAATAATTACAAGATTCATTTATATATCTAAACAGGCATAGATATACCTGTCAAGTATTTTCTCTCTAACTTAACTTGAAGCTCATTTAAAAATATCCATTTAAAAAAGTTTAAATTAAAAAATAAATATTTGGAAAATCTCACGTTGGCATTTCACACTTCTCTGATTTCCAAGAATTTTATTAATTATATTAAGTGTGTTCCTTTTGCCTTGAGGAAGTCTTCCCAACTTTAAAATATGCTCTTCACCAAGTGATTAGCCGTATTTAAGGACTCTTTGAATGTAATCATGTGTATCCTTATCCTTGCCAACAGCATGTTCCACATAGGCTCAATAAAACTTCTGATGACATCTGATGACGGGGTTAATAAGCCATTCAAATCGTTCATTCCAATATTAGGGCAACAGGTTTATCATCAGTTTTGATTGATATATTTGTAAATTGTCACAAAGTAGTTCATGAAGTAAGATCCAAGCTTGAACAACTCGGGAAACATAATAGGCTCACCCTAAGATGGGTTCCGGGTCACAAGGACATAGCTGGAAACGAAGAGGCCGACAAGCAAGCAAGACTGGGGGCAGAGAGACCCATGATAGGCCCTGAACCGTATTGTGGTGTAGGAAGACACACAATAGGGCTACAAATCAGGAATGTAGAAAGACTGATGCGAGAACAGAGCCAGGACTCCGACAAGCCAGAAGTCTCCTAGGTGGCAAATAATATCCATGGGGAAGAATAGACTCAGAATACTCACAGGTCTATTGACAGGGCTGACAGGGACTGTAGACTGAGAAGTCACCTAACCAAATTAGGTATTTACAGCAGCAGCATATGCAGGTTTTGCGAATATGAGGAGGAATCCTCAACGCACATCCTAGCAGAATGCGTCGCATTAACAAGGAAAAGAGGCAGCCTCCTAGGGCAGCATATTATGAGGCCCAGGGACATAGTAACCCTCAACCCAACAAAGATCCTAGCATTCGTGCAGGAGTTGGGATTGATGGAAGAGCTATAGGCTCAGTAAGGGGGCACAATAGACCTTAGAGGTCGCAGTGTAAACTTTCCCCAATTATAATAATAATATAATAATAATAATAAATTTGCACATCAGCAAACCCCTTCTATAAGTAGATTGCCATAGCCATCGTGTTCATATAGGAAACAAGGAATTATACCGATCTCAAAGTGTACAATATTTACTTAAAAAACACCGTTTATCTCCAAGTCCAATGAAGTCACTTCCGAAGTCACCTTGGTCTCTTATTCATAAACATTTTATTTATTTTGGATATCATTTAACTTGTAATTTTGATTATAATATTTATGATAATTCTTCTTCTAGTTTCTCTCCGTTATGTTTTTAATCTCATAGTTTATTTATTGTTTATTATTGTTTACTTTATTCTTATTCTCATTTTATCATTCTATATTTTATTTAATTATTCAAAGGAGATTTTTTACTTTTCGAGGGCATTATTATTGATAGTAAATAATTATTAGACCCACATCCGTGTGATTCCAATGTTTCTGTTGTAAAGTTTTGAAGCTATCATGATGATGAAACTTGAATTATATATGCCAGTTCTTGTATTAGCTACTATCCATATCCAAATCAGACTATTAACATTTGGTCATCGGTCTATGTCATACAGCCTGCATGGGAACAATCGGTCGGTTTCGAATGGTTATTCAGTTTAGCTGTTATATAGATACTTATTGTTTTTTACTTGACTTGAATGTTTCGAGTTTTTCAAATAAATAAAGAATTTAATAATAGAAGGGGAAAAAATAAATTTGAAAAAAATAATATTGTCACGATAAATAAATAATAATAAAAAATAAATAATCTAAATACATATTTATGATTATTTTAAATACTTCATTATTTATATATAGTGTTTTATGAATTTTTGTTGTATCGCATAATATTTGAAAAGTAATAGAAAAAAATGTAAATATTTTTTTTATGATGTTGATACTATTTATGATTGTCTCATGCATTTTTTTGATGTAAACATTTTTGGTGCTAAACGTAAAAAATTAAAAAATAAAAATTAAATTAAATTAAATTTACTATTCTTTTTTATTATTTGAAATCATTATTATTTTCATTTCATAGCAACATTTGAAAGTTAAAAAAGAAAGTTAAAATTATATTTAGGTCATTTGTGATTATTTGAAAAATTGTAGTTTTTATATACTTGGTGTTTTAAAAATGTTATGGAAAAGTTAAAGATATTTATTATTGTTATAATTATTGTTATAATTATTTTAAATAGTAATCTTATTTTATAATATGTAGGTATAGAATCCGTTACAGAATTTATTTTTTAGAGTTTTTAAAACAGTTTTATTCACGTCAATATTCATATTTAAGTGGCTCTCGTTGAACTTTGCCGTAATTTATATTTTTGGATTTTTTGGATTCCATACCGCATATAAAGGTCGAAGGTCGAACCTTTGAATTGCCTTATTGATGCTTGACCATTGCATTGAGAGAGTGAGAGAGAGAGCGAGAGAAAGAGAGTCTGCTTGCTTGGCACACTGATTGATTGACTGATTGATTGATTGACCTGAGTATTTATTGAACTGTAGAGGAAATAACGCTAAAGTTCAAATACTGAAAAAATCGCGCACTTTTTGCAAACACACCGAAAACGTCGCTGTTGCCGTCGAAGTCGCCGTTGCCGTTGCCGTCGTCGTCGTCGTCGCTAGTGTCGTCCCTAGTTGAGTCTAAGGATAACCTGGCGGCACGCGAGTCATTGAAAAACTAATTTTGTCGCTGCCTCGTAACAAGTATAAATATGAATCGACGTCGTCTCCGTTGCCGTCGTCGCCGTCGCCGTCACTGAGAAGGGTTCCGTTCACATCTCGCGTGCTTAGAAATAGAACTTTTGCTTAACAAAAAGCAAACAACAACAACGAAGACGACGACGGCAACTGCGAAATGTTAGCAGTCGCTGCTAAAGCGCCTCGCAGCGCGGCAGAGGAATGTAAGTCAAACGTCTTCGCTTGCACACTTCGTTCTTCTTCGGCGCGCTAAGCGAAGCATCTTCGTGCCAGCAACGCCAGCGTCAGCGCCAACGTCCGGCGCCTTACTTTAGTCGTTATCTCTCTTAAGTTTGCTCTTGCAAGTTCTTCTCTTCTTCCTCTTGTTGGAGCCCGCATTTAGCAATAACTGTAATTGCAGCTGGCCACTTACCATCGCAATAGCTTCATCTGTGTATGTATGTGTGCTCTTGCTCTTGTCTCTCTTGCGGCAATGATCAGATGGCGCTTAAAAAGTTCCCTTTGTCTGCTACCAATGCTGAATAAATACCCATGCATACATATGCATGAGTATGTGTATGAGCATCTTCCGAGGCCTTACTTATAAAAAAAAATATTAGGTGACCAAATAGTAAATACCCTTGTAAAAATAAACACATGATCAAATCTATCCAAAAAAATAACTTACTGCAGATGCCAAATTTATTTAATATTAATATTAATTTTAATATTATTTATATTTATATTTATATTTATATTTATATTTATATTTATATTTATATTTATATTTATATTTATATTTATATTTATATTTATATTTATATTTATATTTATATTTATATTTATATTTATATTTATATTTATATTTATATTTATATTTATATTTATATTTATATTTATATTTATATTTATATTTATATTTATATTTATATTTATATTTATATTTATATTTATATTTATATTTATATTTATATTTATATTTATATTTATATTTATATTTATATTTATATTTATATTTATATTTATATTTATATTTATATTTATATTTATATTTATATTTATATTTATATTTATATTTATATTTATATTTATATTTATATTTATATTTATATTTATATTTATATTTATATTTATATTTATATTTATATTTATATTTATATTTATATTTATATTTATATTTATATTTATATTTATATTTATATTTATATTTATATTTATATTTATATTTATATTTATATTTATATTTATATTTATATTTATATTTATATTTATATTTATATTTATATTTATATTTATATTTATATTTATATTTATATTTATATTTATATTTATATTTATATTTATATTTATATTTATATTTATATTTATATTTATATTTATATTTATATTTATATTTATATTTATATTTATATTTATATTTATATTTATATTTATATTTATATTTATATTTATATTTATATTTATATTTATATTTAAGAACTTTAACCATTTTTTTTGTCCACGCCACACATGCTCCCGAAATCGCCAATTCCGATATTTCGAAAACTGTAAATCGATAAAACCGCATATCTCCCACACCTTCAAAGATCGGCATACATATTTTCCACACCTTCACCCTCCGCTCCCACGAAAGGCGAACTTGGGCAGTATTTCTTGGGTACACCCACGCTGCTATTTGCTATCAGCTATCAGTATAGTATCAAATATTTCGCAGTTGGTTACGTCCGACTTGTTATTTTTATTTT
Organism: Drosophila kokeensis; assembly: GCA_035042145.1. Classification (NCBI taxonomy): domain Eukaryota; kingdom Metazoa; phylum Arthropoda; class Insecta; order Diptera; family Drosophilidae; genus Drosophila; species Drosophila kokeensis. Next base: position 360,225 of record JAWNLT010000673.1, on the reverse strand, counting down.
TTGTATATCGATACCGATAGGCAGCAAAGAATATTTAAGATAGTAATTTAGTATTTAGTATTTCAATTTGGTATTAAATTTCATTTAAATTTTTGGTATTTTTTGTATTTTTATGTTTCGACAGATATTAGGCAAAACTAAATTAATAAAAAATATATAATAAAATTACTAACTTACAAAATTTAGAGTTAAATAAATAAACAAATTACTAAATTCCAAAATCAAATAAATAAATAAATAAATGACTAATCTAAATAAATAAATAAACGTCTAATAATTGAAAATATAATAGATTTGAGAGAAACGTTGCAGTCGGTAGCCGATATAACAGAATATAACAGATAGCAAGGAACCGGGTAGCTGTTTCCTAGTAACCTTTCCAGTTTGGGAATTTTAGCTCTTAATTTGAGGCAGATGGGCCTTAGGGAATTTTTGTCCCGGTAGTGTTGGATGACGATCTTAGCTCTTAAATTGCAAGAGATATAGGCTTTTATCGTTTTTCTGGATTTTTGAAGGGTTTTACAAGCAATCTTTCAAATTTGGTGACTCAAGCTTTCAAATCGTGTGAGGCATATGGACTTATCAATTTACTACTACTACCAGGTGTATCAATTTCTTATCGATCTCATGCGGAGTTCCCAGTAACATAACTTCAAAATTTGGTGACTCTAGCTTCCCTTGGGGCGGGGAAGTGGGCGTGGTCTGAAAATGTGTACACCGGTCTTTGATTTTGTCAGCAAGTTACCTTCCACGTTTGGTGACTCTATCTTTAAGATTGTGGGAGATATGATGTTTTACAGATTTACACTGTCTCAAATATCGGAATCGAAATCGGCGATTATGGGCGCAGTTGTGCATGGCCATATGTTATCGGTTATCGGGGCGTCCTCCTTGGGCGTGGCATATGACGATATTTGAAAGCCATCGCCAACAACCTGAAACCCATGGCTTTATCGATCATAGCGATTTCCTAGCCCCTATCGGATGGAGTACTCCAATTTGTACACTCTGTCTGACGCGGGCACAGACCAAGTGTCTACCAATATACCATCATACCTTTAGTATAAAAGTTGAAGAATAGATGAAAGGATTTTTACCTACCGCTCAATAATCATTGGCATTCCGGCATTTTGTCAAGACAGATGGACGCATTGACGGACTGCCGACTGCTGACGGAGCTGGGCAGATATATGTATGTCTGATGATGAGGTGATTGATATATATAAATATATATATCAGCTTAATAGGTGTTTTTTTATTTTTTACTTTTGCTCGTTGTTAGTTGTTTTGTCGTAGTTCTTATTTAAATATTAGTTTTATCCATTATTGAAACTAGTTTGAACTTAAGGCCGGAATAAGGCACACGTTACGGTTTCGCGATCTCGTAAATTGAATGATAATCATTTTGTTATCTGCTTCTTCTTCTTTTATCTTGCTTTTTATATTTTTATTTAATGTTTTATTATTAATTTCAATGTTTTGTTTTTTTTTTTTTGTTTTTCTTTTAGTTACGTTTATTTTTAATTAATTTAATTTTAATTTTTTAATTTTTTTTATATTTTATTTGTCCATTTTAAATATTTATTTTTTGTTTGTTTTCATTTTTTTGCTAGTTCAACTTGTAATTTTTTTGTTTGTTTAAGTTTATCATCACAATTTGTTAATTCGTTTTTTTTTTTTGGTTTTTAGGTTATAGGCCAAAAATATCACCCAAATATTGATTTATTTATTTACTTTTTTCGTCTGTTTTCTCTCACTGGTTCCCCACTCAAATGAGTTGTCGTTGGAGGATTTTTAGTAGATTATTCGGTATAATTTATAGTTAAATTAAAAAATAAATCGAAATGCTTATTTATGTAGTTTTATGGTTGTGTATTGGATTTATTTCTATATAGCGTAATCGTAATTGTTATCGTTATCGAAACTATGATCTGCTATTGTATATGTTACACATTGGTTTGATTACATCGACTAGCTTTAAATTCTTAGTATGCTTACTACTATTTCTTTATATATATATATTATTTGCTTACAACTATTTCCGAGTGTGTGTGAGCGAGTGTGTCTGTGTGGGTGTGTGTGTGTGTAAATGCTAGCTATATGGTAAGTGGTATTCCAAACTGTCTGTTCCGGTGTCAGTGTGTTTCCGATAGGCATACAATGAAAGTATTTTGATGCCGATCGGTGGTCTTCGAGCAATAATTATTTTGGCTAAACTTTAAGGAAAAACCTTAAATTTTTCAGAAAAATGAATGCCCAAAATTAAATTAAAAATCTATTGAATATATATTTAATTTTTTTATTGTCCAACCTTTTAAGGAAATTCGAAATTCGGGCGAATGTTGAGATTGTTGTGTATGTTGTGTATGGTGTGTATGTTGTGTATGTATAAATTAAATGAAAAATGTAATGTTTTTTTTTTTTTGCTCAGAATTTGATTAATTCTTGAATAATTTTTCTGAATGCTGAGAATGTTGTGAATGTTGTTAGTTCTTAAAAAAATAAATGAAAAATGTAATAATAATTTTTATTTTTTTATTTGTTATATACTTGATCGTTGTTGAATTTTGATTCCTTTTAGATGGTTTTTTTCTTGGTATTTTTTCACTTTTTAAGTTTTTTGTTTAGTTTTTTTCGAGTGTTTATATATGTAATTATGAATGTATCAAAATTTTTGAGTTCGTTCCGTTTCATTAAATATACTTAAGCTTTGTACTTTTGATTCCAATATTTTTTTTTGCAATACAGTTATTTTTGTCGATTTTATTTTGATTAATTTTAATTAATTCTCTTTTGGCTTGATTTGATTTGCTTGATTTTCCAGTTGTTTTTTTTTGTTGCTTTTTGTGTTTTTTTTTGTTGAATTTCTTGGTGAATTTTTTATTTATTTATTTATTTAGATTGCTCAGGTCGAGATTTGATTGTTTTATAAATATATACATATATGTATATACATAAGTAAATTAAGTATATGTTTGTAGGAATAAAAATAAATAGTTTCAACTGTTATCCGTTCTATTGCGTGACAAACTGAATTATGGTTAGTTGGCATGGAGTTCTATTGTTATTTGCTTCATTACGGCAAACATATATGTGGCTTGAAAACGTTTTTTGGTCTATTGTTTTTTTTGGTTAAATTATGATGATCTGAAATCGAGAGTGAAGCAGTGAAAGAGAACGATCAGTATCAGTATCAGTATTTTGGAAAATTGAGGGAGTTGAGACTTTGTTTAAGAAAAAGTTTGAATAAAGAAAGAAGACAAAGAAGATAAAAAATGAACAGAAGACTTCATCAAATTAGAATAAGAGAGAATTACTAACAAAAGGAAAGGATCCGAAGCACAAAGAAGAATTTTGAGAAAGTTCTCAATCAAAATTTTAATTTCAAATGTAAATGAAAAGTTTTTTTTGATGTGAACAACATAAATAGAGACATTATAAAGAAAAGTTGGGAATCCTAAAGAGAAAGGGAATTTTAATAACATTTCAAAGATAAGGAGGAATATGGTAGGGGTTTCTAGAGAAGAGTTTTTTTTTGTTAGATGGACGGAGGATTATTATCAAGAAAAGAAACAATTAAAATTAATTAATATAGAAAAGCCGAACATATTTAAAATAAAATTGTAATGAAGTGTTTTTTTTTAGAGAGGTTTAAAGAAATAAAAGAAGAAGAGTTTGGATTCTTAACAAATTTCAAATATACTGCATTTTGTTAGAATACCAAAAGACATGGAAGATGAAACCAAATTTTGAATTTGAAATTTTGAAAATGCTTAGTGCTATTTTTTCGAATTGCAAAAGATTATTGGAGGGGATTGGTTTTGGGTTGGGTTAAAGAACTATTGGAAATTTGAAAATAATTTTATGTAGTGTTTTTTTTTACTGTAGAGGATCAAAAAAAATATTGTGATTTGGTCAAAGAAATGTTGGGAGTCTTAACAATATTTAAAAATAGTGTATTTATAATTCATTTCATTTAATGTTTAATTTAATAATTAATTTAAAATTTACAATTTGAAAGGTAGGGGGAAATATTGTAGGGGTTTGTTTTAAATATTTTGGATTAAAGAAAATTTGGGATTCTTAACAAAATTGAAAATTTAAAATTTAAAATTCACAAAAATGAAGTCTTATCATCAAAACTAAGGAAAATAGTTTTTTTCTGGCTAAGTTTTTAGATTTTCTATTTTTTTGCATTTTAATGCTGTTTTTTTTGTTGCTGTATATATTTTTTGGTGTTTTTATTGTTGTTATTTGTTGCACAGGGTGTTTCACAGAGGTATTCACATTTAGGAAATAAAAATGCTCCGCGTGGTCTAAACGATCCGCAGTCGGCTGTTCTACTCCATAGACTATTGCGTCTCTCAATGCCGACACTCCGAAATAATGGCGAAACAAAAAATTGCTTGCTCTTACGGTAAAATCATCGAAGTGTGAGTGCGTATGTGTGGGTGGGAATGCCTATGTGTGTGTGTGTGTGTGTGTGTGTGTGCGTGAACAGGTCTAGGAGTACAGCGTTCGGTAGGCTTATTATGAGATAAAAATGCTGGACGATAAACAAAAACGACAGCAGCAGCAGCAGCAGCAGCAGCGACGTCAACAACGGCGCCAGCAAAAGCAGCCGCAGCGACGGCAACAGGAGAAACAACAGCAAGCGCAAGAGCAGCAGTGGTCAGTGACAGCAGCGACGTCAGCGACGCTGCTGCTGCAGCGCCAACGTCATCTGCTGCGCCTTTGGATTTAGTCGTTGTTGATGTGCATGCCAATCGAGCTTATCGTATATCGGTTATCGTTTAACCCTGCAAATGTTAGGCTCCTTACTGAAGTAAAATTATCATTTTAAATGTAACTTCTCTACAGAGAAGTTTCTTCCATGTTAACGAAATATTATTATTATTTATTTATTCTATCTTCATTACATCAGTTTAATTAACAGAATATACTTAATGATTAGATAAATGTTTAAAAAACATTTGCTCTTTATTTTATTTTGTTCATTTATTTATTTAATATCGCCAGATATAAGTCGAATTAAAGTTTTTATAAAATTTGCTACTGGATAGATAATATAATATAATAATATATAGATAATAAAAAAATAAAAATAAAGTGTTGCTCCGAATTCTATTTTCTTTATTTATTTAAAATTTATTTTATTTTATTTATTTTATACCTGTATTATTTTACAAAATAAAATTTTATTACAATCGCTCTATTTTAAATAAACAGAACAAGAGCAAGTAAACATTAAATTAAATTTTTTTAAATAAAATTTAAATAGTTTTTACTTTTTTTAGTAGACATTAAATAAATAAATAAACAAATAAACCATCTATAATATTAAATAAACTTAATTCAGTAAATTTTGTTTTATATATTTTATATATAATTCACACGTAAAATTACCGATGATGTCAACTGAATTTAGATTATTTAATATTTTTCTGGAATTTTTCAAAGAAAAAAAAAGTAAGTAAAACCATTAATAATATTAATTAAATTTAATTTATGTTCAATTTTTTGACTTACTTTTAATTTTTTTAATTTAAAGATAAAGAAAACTAAATAAGTAAAATTATCGATATTATAAATTTGAACAATCGACGCTTTAAGCTTTTGAGCCCACAGTCGATTTCCCCAAATTTCCCAAGCCTAACGTCAGCGTCAATGCCAACGACAACGACAACGCCAACGTCGACGCCGCCGTCAACATAAGCTACAGTTGCATTTGCCGTTGAATATTTGGCAGGCGATTTCCAGCCAAACGTTTGTTGTTGTCGTTTGTCGCTGCATTTACGGAAGGGAGCCACAAAATGCGTCTGGGCCCATTCTGCACTCATACACACACATAGACTGTGTCAAGTGCAGTTTTCGTTGCTGCTGCTGCTGCTGCACTTTCTACAGTAACAACCCTTATTTTTGCACCCTCAACCCAGTTAATTCCAAACTGCAACTGCAACTGCAACAGCAGCCACCCCATTGCAAAATGGCACCGCCCCCCGTACCCTGACCCCCTTTGCTGCTGCAACTCTGCATGCACAATTTTGTGCACGTTTTAATGTCGACCTCCTTCTATTGCTATCCCCCTCGCACGCATGACTTTACCATCTGCTCTCTCGCGCGCACACACACTCCACTCTCTCCACGCTCTTTCTCAAACTCTAACAATCGCTCACTCTCGCTCTCTCTCTCTCTCTCTCTCTCTCTCGCTGGCTCCCTCACTTGCTCACTCACTTGCTCTTCTTCTTCTTCTGGCGCTCTCTCACACTCTCATTCGTCTGCTCAGCTGTTCTTCTTCTTTCTGGCTGTTTATGTTTATGCTAATGTCCCATACATGTGTGTGTGTCTGTGTGTGCCTGGATGCATTTCCGCTGCACTTATGTGTATGCACAGCTATGCACACACACACACACACACACACACACACTCATATGTATACATATATATTTATGTATATACTTTATTTAATGCACTTATATGCATGTGTGCAATTTTACATAAAATACATGGCTGCAGACACACATAGATACAAACAAGTATGTACACATGCATATATGTATGTAATATATGTATGTATGCACTTTTTACTGCTTGTCATCGTCATCGAAGTCGTTGTCGTTGTCGCTGGCTTTGCATCGATTTTCGCCATAACCGGCTAGACTTTCAGCATTATCGATTTACCCGAATTCACAGTTCATCTTGCAGCCAGCAAACAAAATGCTTTTAACATGCATAGATCGGTGCGCTTGGTTGAGTGTGTGTGTGTGTGTGTGTGTGTGTGTGTGTGTGTGTGTGTGTTTATCAGTGACTCAAACCTGATTGATCTGCAACTGTCAAACTGCATTGCTTCTTCTTCTGTTTAATTTGGTTTATATTAATCGTAAATTTATTATCAATTAGTTAATTATTTATAACTGTTCTATTTAATTCTCTTTATATTACTGTCATAATTATTACATAAATTAATTAATTTAATTCTCTTTCGATAATTAATAATAATAATAATTAAAATGATTATATAAATTATTTATTTAATTTTTAGTGCTCTATTATATATTTTTTAAATAAAATATTTATTTCTTTTCTAATTAATTATTTTTATTATTATTATTTAAATTAATTATTTATTCCCCCTTCTCCGCTCTTCCCCTTCAATGCTCTTCTCATCTTCACATCGCCGTATTCGTCTTTTTTCATGTTTACTTTCAGCAACATTTGTTGTCTCAATCTGATCAACCATTTTGGTTCATGACTTTACTGATTATGGGCCGATCTCCATTTAAATTTTAACTGTGGCTTCAGGCTACACATAAAAAATACAAAATCACATTTTCCAGACAGCTGCATTTGATGTGCACACAATTTCCGATAAAACTCAAATAATTGTATATTTTCAGCAGACTCTCACCCCTCTAGCTACCCATTTAAATAATTCACCCGCACAAAAAAGCACGCATCATTATGTACATATATAAATGTGTATACACACACATATATTCATATGTATACACACACATATATTCATATGCATACACTCACATACGTATATATAAATGTGCATGCACACACATATGTAAACATACATGTGCTTGTCGCATTTGTAAATGCTTTAATAATTTAATTCACAACGGTTATGTGCATATAAACATATACCTAGCACATAGTTGAATGTGGGTGGGTGTGCTGGTTGAGGGGGGGTTGGGAGGTGGTGTCGTTTACTCAATCGTATTGTCGCTGGAATTCCGCCATTTTGCGTGTGTTGCATCCACAAATATTTATATATGTATATACGCACACACACACAGTCTTTGAATGTATTTAAAATAATGCATTTATTTTGCAAGACATTTCCGCAGATTTTGAATTGATAAATTGTTATATATTTAACATGTTGTTATGTTTGTTTTATTATTCTTTAATTTATTATATTTTTCATTATAACTTGAATTTATTTTTAATATGTAACCAATAAATTGAAATTATTTATTTATTTCATCTAGTTCCACAATTTTATATTATTATTATATTATTATTATGTGCTAATTAATTGGAAATTTTAGATTATTTACTTTTATTGATTATTATTTTTATTTGTAATATATTTATATTGTTTGACAATTTTTATTTTATTAAATATTAATTACATTTCTTAAACATTTTTATTTACTTTAAATGCTAATTTTCCATTTAAGCCATTTATTTTTAATAATAATAATTAATAATTTAAACATATTTTTATGTTTCACAATATTTAATAAGTTGGAAAAACAAGAAAAATTATATTTTTCAAGATGAATCTAATTTTTAAGCACTTTTCTATTTTTTACGTTATTGTAGTTTATTTTTCAATAATAAAAAAACATTTCTAAAACAAAATAAGAAAAATTCGAATTCAAACACGTTTTATTTTGTATATTTAGAAAGTATGTTTCGAATTGGTTTCTAAAAACAAGAAAAATGTTCTAATTTTCATGGAAATTTTCAAAATTGTTGACGATTTTCTAAATAACGCATATACAAAATTAAAATTAATTAATTGTCATAATTATTTTATATATTATTTTCGTATTTTTAGAACTTCAGAATATTTGTCTAATTTTCTGAGCGATTTTGATTTTAACGCAATTTTTTCTATTTTTTAATAATTATTGTTTTAACTAAAAAATATTTGTTTGTTAATGAAACCATTTCTAAAAAATATAAAATAAGATATAAGAAAATTTAAAAATCTCTCTGAAATCGATTAAATTATCTGATTTCGCGAAATAATCTCTAAAAATACAAAATTTCATAAAAATGATTTATATTTGAAGAAAAAAAGCTTTAAATTAGAGTATGATTTCTAGAAATATTACAAAAAATATTAAAATTATATTATTTTAATTATTTATATTAATATAATAGTATATTTTATATTTATTATTTAATTATATTGGTGTATGTATTTCATTGAATTATTATTTTTCCCTAATGCCTAATGATTAATTTATTATGCATATATATTTGTTTTGTGGTTATGAATTTTTCTTTGCATTCAACTTTGGAAAACATCGTTTGGCGTTTGATATTTTGCCGTATATATTGCATTAAGGAGACGAAGCTTTTGGAGGCAACGAGGACGAGGATAACTTCGACGAGAGACGACAAGGGCGGGGATGACGAGGATGAGGCTGGCGAGGACGATGAGGATGAGGACGAGGATGACGATGACAACGGCGACTAGCAAGGCCAAACCTATGTCAAGGTTGTCTGCTCTGCTCTGCTGGGCTGTCTTGGCATGCGACCATGCAACCATGTAGCATGCAACATGCGGCATACAACCAACAGCAACCGGCAATCGGCTGCCTACCTCCACATGTGGCTGTAGTTTCTGCTGTTGCAATCAGAACTAGCTGCAGTTTCAGCTTCTATATATAACTCTGAGTGTGTGGGGCATGTGTTGTCGTCCTTCGGATTGGGTGGGAGCTTCCGTAGTTCTGTTTATGCATCGAAGCCGAGCGCAGCTGACCCGCTTAAGGAAGGCAAAACGGAGAACATTTTTCGATCCCAGAATCCTTAAATTTATATTTTTTTGTTGCTCTTCAAATGTAATAAATTAAAATAAAATAAATATAAATACAAATTCAAAACACATTTTGCTAAATTTGATCAAATAAATAATAATAATAAATAAATAAATTGCGTTGATATTTACTAAATATACACAATAAAATTTAGAATTAAATATATTTAATCCAAAATATATATAACAATATATTTAATATACTATAAATAAAATATAAGTCATTGATTTGGTTTGCTTAATTCCAGAGCAAATTAAAAATATCCAGAGAAAAACTTAAATATTTATTTTTTTTTAAATATTATTAGCTTTTTAGTTACCTGCATTTTTGGTTAAGATTTCACATATACAAACACTTAAGAGTGTTTATAAAATTAATATAATTTTGTTTGAAAATTATATTCATTACTATTTTCGGATTTTCAGAAGTTATAATTTCTATTATTAAGAATTATTTTTTGAAAAATAGAAAAAGGAGCATGGTTTGAAAATTTATTTTATCTTTCAGTTGAAAAGGTAACGGAAATCCTTTTTTGTTGAATATTTTTGTTTTTTTGACCGAATAAAAAGAATTTTACATTATACATTGAGTATTTGCATTATTCCGCGAAGAAACTCATTCATACGCTTATACGTTGGTTCGAGTCCCGCTGCAGGAACGGTTGTTTAGTTTAGTCTTCTTCTTCTCATTCTTCTACTACTAATCTCTGTCTTATCGCTAACCTAACCTTTGTCTTTTTAATTCTATATTTGTATATTGTTTATACGAATTTGCAATTATAGTTTTTGATTTAATTCAAATTGGTATTTAATACATAAAAATATATATTTGAATGCTACGAAGAGTAGCAGAAATTAGGGAAATTAATGAAAACATATTTGATTGTTGATGTAAAACAGAAGAAGAAGAAGAAGAAAATATATGTTTGGATGAAGTAATTGCAAAAAAAACATTTACATTTTAATAAGCTTGCTAAATGATATACAAAATACTGTACTTTCTGCTTGTAAACATGTGTGAGTGTGGGTTTTTGTGTATATGTCACTTGTATATATACACTTCTACTTATGGGTATGTGTGTGTGTACATGTGTTTCGAAGGCATTAAAGTTCGGGCATGGGTTACATAGCTAACAGCTATACGTCTGGCTGCATGGCTGGCTGGGATGACTGCTCCCGTTTCGCGTTGCACTCAACTCATGCTGCAATCGCGTACTTAAATATCACACACCTATTGCGTCCAACGATTCGGGCGGTTTTGGTTTTGGGCGTGTTTGAAAATGCAATTTGTTGTGAATAAATAATTGCGTAAGCCGAGCAGCGATGCGCTGCCCAAAGAGAAACTATTTACAATTTACAATTATACATTTTCATTGTTGGCCGCGCGGCCATCTTGTTTTTGTAGCTGCAGCTGGCAGTATGGTGGGAGGGATGCGGAGGGGGTGTTCATTTTGGACATGCGATAAATGCATGCTTATGCGTTTGTGTGTGCATGCAATGCTTATACTTATACTACCACACTTATGCAAACAAACGTTTATGTGTATATACACACATGTGTATGCGTGTAATTAATGTATTACTTTTACTTGTACATTAACAACTCATACACATGTGTGTAATTATATTATGTATAAATATAATTATCAATGCAATTATTTTTGGGAAATTGATAAAATGCAATGCGACATTTAATGAAATTTTAAGGCGACGGCAATTGTTTTTTTCTTTGTACAGTTAAAATATTAAAATTCTCTCTTCTTCTTTCATAATGAGAGACACCAGTAAACAGCAACTATTGCTGAGCGAGATCGAGACGACAACAAAAATTGCAGCTGCAGGCATATCGATCAGTGAGCGCTTTTTCGGAGAGTGCAAGTTTAGCTCAAAGAGAGGAGAGAGAGATAGAGCCTTTAATGCGGTCGATTGCAGTTAGCTATTTGTTGCACTTATTTGTGCTTATGAATTTTGCAGTTTTCTAAGGTTGCAGTTAGCTACTATCTATGTTAATGTAATTATGTGTGCAGCTGCTGTTCACAGCATTGATCTTCTGATCATAATATTTCTTATCGATTTTCATCACTAAGCAATCAAAGATAGTGCTTTTTATAAGTTTACTTTGCGTAAACATAAAAGCTAACTACTTACTCTTTCTAGAAGATAGAAGCTTTAAGAAATTCCAAGAAGAGAGTGGAGTCAGAAATGGATTTTTAACGGGTAAATGGAAAAATAGAAAAATAAACATTTACAATTAATCGTATATAATTTAATTTATATTTATGTATGGTGTCTCTTGCTTTAAACAGTTTAAAAAAAATCTAGATAACAGAAATCTTAATTACATTTTCATAGTATATTTGATATAAATGAATTAGTTAAATAATTAATGCATTATAATTTCAATTGTGTTATGCAATACATATATACATACATACATATATTTATTAAAATAAAGATAAATATTAATATTTAACATAGCTTAGATAGATTGAATTGTTAATTGTTGTTTTAACTAGGTTTAAGAACTTCACACTTTATTCATAAACTGTATGTATGTCTACCTCACTCCCTCTCACACACAAACTAGGCATAGTTGTTCCGTCCTTGAGATTGAGATTATAACTTCGTTTCGCTTTTTCTCTGCATCTCTTCTTCTTTATTTCATTAATAGCAAAGCAATCCCCACCCTCCACCCCTTCATCATCATATAATGCCCAATCCGAGTTCGTATTTTTTTTTTTGCACTGTCGGCATAATTAGGCGAAAACTCAACGCGTGTCTGCAGCGTATACAATTTATTTATAAATAAATATATACAGCTATGCGTTTGTATGTCTGTGGGTGTGTGTGGAATTACAAATAACCCCACATACAATAGAAAGGCATATGAACATTCAATGCATGCAAGCAAGCAAGCATGCACATGTGTGAGTGCGTGTGTGTGACAATGTTAACGCGATATAATATATGCACGCATACAAACGCAGTATATAACAGCGAGTAAGTTGAGGTGATTTGTAGAGTGGTGAGGTGAGGTGGATAGGCGCATTTACGTTTAGGCATATGCATGTTGGATGTGAGTAATGCAGCTGGACATGCAGCAAAATCGCAATGTGTGCGTGTGTGTGTGCGTGTGTGTGTGCATTGTTGTACTTATTGTTATATGCACTTAATACATGTGTGTGCCTATGCATATATGGCCGTGTGTTAGAATATATGTATGCAATATATTGTTAATGCATTCCCAGATTCAACTCACTCTCAGCACATTAAAATCACCCTCAGAGCGTCATTACACACACACATATGCACATATAAATAAGTACACTTATATATATATTTATATAAATAGAGGGAGATAGAGAGAGTTACTCCCGAATTAACTCATTATTGATATAATCACACCACAGTTGGGCATATATATACATAAATAAATATATTTTGATAATAATTATGAAAATTATGAAAATGGGAAAACAATAAATATGCATAAAATATATACATTTAAATACATACTTAGGTGGACTTATGACTACATACATAATATACATATATAAAAAAAATAAAAATAAATCTGTAAATATATTAATATATTGAATGTATTATATTTAATCAATTGAGTGATTATCTCAATTTTCATTTTAAATATATACAGAAAAGAGAAATAAATGAATAAAAACAAAATTGATCCAATTATAAATCAATCTTCCAGCAATTTGAATATAAAAGTATTATTTAAAATAACAAATAAAAAATGAAAAAATATGAATTGTGTTTTCCTTGGATTTTGATTAGTTTATAAACTTTTAATTTTAATAAACAATTTAAATTTTTTTTTATTTTTTTCTGCTCTTTTTCAGTACACGTTAATACAAATACAAAAAAAAATTAAATAAACGAAACTAAGTTGAGCTGCGTTTGGTGACCTTTTTCTTTTTAATTAAATAAATATTTAAATGCTTCCAAGTTAATAAAAATAGAAACACAAAATTCGAAAATATGATTAACCTTTATTGAAAAAAAAGAAATAAACTAATCAAAGGTGCGCATATAATTTTTTCTAATTTAATTATGCATTTAACTGGCTCCAGGTAATGTTTTTTTATATTATACTCCACTCTCAGTGGAAGTCGTCTTAGGTGATGTAGAAGTTAGTAGCTAAATGGCTAAAAAGAAATGCTGTTCACCTAATTAAAAGCGTTTATTTATTTATTATTATTATAATTGGGGAAAGCTTACACTGCGACCTCTAAGAGGTCTATTGTGCCCCCTTACTGAGCCTATAGCTCTTCCATCAATCCCAACTCCTGCACGAATGCTAGGATCTTTGTTGGGTTGAGGGACACTATGTCCCTGGGCCTCATAATATGCTGCCCTAGGAGGCTGCCTCTTTTCCTTGTTAAGGCGACGCATTCTGCTAGGATGTGCGTTGAGGATTCCTCCTCATATTCGCAAAACCTGCATATGCTGCTGCTGTAAATACCTAATTTGGTTAGGTGACTTCTCAGTCTACAGTCCCTGTCAGCCCTGTCAATAGACCTGTGAGTATTCTGAGTCTATTCTTCCCCATGGATATTATTTGCCACCTAGGAGACTTCTGGCTTGTCCTGGCTGGAGTCCTGGTGTCTCTGCCCAGCTCTGTTCTCGCATCAGTCTTTCTACATTCCTGATTTGTAGCCGTATTGTGTGTCTTCCTACACCACAATACGGTTCAGGGCCTATCATGGGTCTCTCTGCCCCCAGTCTTGCTTGCTTGTCGGCCTAATTAAAACCGTTACATCTTGCCACTTTCTCTTAACTTATGTACTGTTCATTATTACCTGCCTGTATATTTTCGAGTGCTCGTTCAAGATTACAATAGAGTCCTCTATTTCTATCTTCTTCTTCTTTGAGTTTCAGTAAATTGATATAAAAAGATATAAACTACTTTGCACAATATATATATAGATTTATTTGTTGAGTGCAGCTGCCCGTTTTTAACTGTTGTTATTATTGTTATTCTTGTGTAATGGGGGAACGCATTTTAAATTCTTGACCCTCGCAAATCGGTTTTTGGAGGGGGCCCAACTCGATCTCGATCTCGATTTCGATGTGGGATCGAGCAGATGGCAGTCGCTCAAATTTTTGCATTACTCCACTTTTCCACGACTCCCCTACTCCCCTACTCCATGATACCATTCCATTCCATTACTCCACTAACCCAGCAAGCCCAGCAGCGTTCAGATGCAGAGATGCAATAAATATTGTGGAGGACGGACAATTCCTAAAAAAAAACAACAAAAGCGATTTGGGTTAACAATGCATAAATTCAACACAAGTCAAGTCTGTAGCCTTATTTGTATCTGGACCTGTAAATACAAGTGCAAAACAAGTTTCAAAACATGGACTGGCGATAACCCTTTGTTTCTTTGGTTTTCTTCAATAGTTTGCTGGAACCAAGTCTGAGAATTTTAGCTGAGAACTTTGTTTGTGCTTCATCAATTGTTTCATTTTAATTAAAGAAATTATAATTAGCATAATTCTGAATGAATAAAAGTGTAAATGAAAATGAAAAAACATAAAAAGACAAAGGAAATTTTGGTTTTATTTATATAATTTTATTTTAAAAATTAATATGTAAATAGTAAATTAATTTGCAATTACAAATTTGAAATAAAAACAAAACCCATAATAAAATAAGGGATATGGTAAATCGGGTAATATTCAATTTGGAAATGGCCAAATATTTTTTTATTTATTTTGTTGGGTTTTGAATTCAGGAAGAGTATGGAAATATTTGTGTGGATTTGCAATTGAAGTCAATTTAAAATTGCAAGAATTGTTGCACAATTACACAATGCAACGTGCAATGTGCCACGTTCGACTTGAAGAAGGGTTCGGTTCGCTTAACGGTACTCTGATGATGCCCCTTATTGTCTGTTTGTCTGTTTGTCTGCTTGTTTGTTGCCTGCCCCGCACCGATGACATCCGCTAAAGCATCCTGAGCATCTGGCCAGTATAATTTATACATATACATATACGTTTGTGTGTCCAACGGTTGCGCCTGCGTCCTGTTGCCGCATCTCACTTGGTGTGCAACCCCTGTCTGCCACAGCGGTCAACCCTAAAGCTAAAGGGGCAGCCCCCCAAAACGAAATAAATGATCAGGCCCAAGAACTGACTATTCAAAATTCATATTTCTATAGTGCGTGTGTGTGTGTGTGTGTCCACTGGGAGAAAAAATCGGTCTTAATGTTTTAGCTCCAAATTTGAGTACAGCAAGTAAATTTCGAAAATTATTAAGGTAATTCGAAACGAAAAAATAGGAGTAAAAAATATGTATATATTTTCCAAGTATACTCGATCAAATTTTAACCATTACTTTTATGTATTTGTAATATGATTAAATTTAATTAATTTTTCCTGCATTTTTGAAAGTATTGTTTCGAAAAATAAAGTTACCATTTTTACATTTCATAAATGTTTTTCTCAATAATAGAAAATATTTTTTTATTTAGAAATATTTTTAAAATTGTCTATTCAAAATTTAAGTAATACTAATAATAATAATAAAAATGATTTTAAGAATAATAACAAGAAAACTATAATATAAATAATAATAATAATAATAATAACTAAAAATAATAATACAAAATTATAAAATAATAGAAATTATTTCTGAACACAAGAAAAACTACAGATTTTTATTTATTGAAGATCAATCTGTTTTCTCAGTGCATGAGCAGACTGTGATTTGCATAGTTCCATAGGTTCATAGATATTTAATAATAACAGTGACCGATCTGCGGGAGAGAGGGTTTCCACAACGGGAAAGGGTCGCTAATTTATGCGTAAAAAAGGACACGCATGTGTGTCGCTCTCTGTGTGTGTGTGTGTGGACAGGTAGTGGCCTGCCCGTTGCAAGGGTTGGACATTGCTGTGCTTTTTTCTCAACGGGTTTTTTGGGTCAACGGGATCTGCTCGGAACTGGAATAGCCGACAGCTGGCTTGGATTCAGATTCGGATTCCTAATAATAAATAAACCTCGCATAGCTTAATTTGCATAACGATTGTTGTCCTGTCCAAATGTCCTCTTATGTCCTGTCCTGCAACATCCTCTCCTCTCCTGTCAGAACTCATTAATAATGGTAAGAAAAAACTGATCGTTGGACGTTGGTATAATTACAAAAATCCGATGGTTTTTCTTTAATTTAATAATATATTTAAAAATATTTTTAATAACTTCATTTGTTATATAAATAAACAAATATGTAAATATAATAATAAATATATTATCCAGATGTAGCCTTAGACTTCGACTAAAAAGTCACCTAATTAAATTAGGTAGTCACTAAACTCAAAGCTGATTGTGTCACCTTGGCCAGAAAAATGTGCATTTCGCTTTTTGGTTTAATAATAATAATAATAATTGTCAGGCTGATGAAGTTTCTTAAGGATTGATTCTATAAAAGGGATTCAATTAACTAACTATTATCCTCTCGAAGGATTATCAGATGGATTCGATTTTAGAGGTCGAAAAGAATGAGTTCAGAGAAGGTTGTGCTGAGATATATGACATAATAATAGAAAAATGAAGTATTGGATAAATTAAAAATATACAAAACTCATTGTATCCATTTATTTTTTATTACAATAAAAAACTGAACAGATGGTTACATGAAAAATAAGCTAAATCAAGAAAATATTTATGTATAGTTCCACAATTCTTTATCATAATAATATTAATATATTTAAGACTTGCTTATTTTAGTGGTTTGACAGAGGAACTAATTAAAATACTTGTAACTAATTAATTTTAAAATTATTAAATTTCTTAAATATCTTGCAATTTTTTATCCAATCATCACATATTTTCAATATAAGAAAATGAACTTTGAAGTGCGGAAAAAAGAGGTAGAAATATATATTTTGCTTTATTTATTTTGGGGAATTCCATTAAATACTCATTGCGATAATTCTTTATTTTGATTTTGTTTTATACATTTTTCAGTGTAAAGTAAAGTAAAAATATAATCAATCATTTCAAAGCAAAAAAGCAGCAGCAAAAAGAAAATCCCCAAAAAAAGTTGAGCAACAATAACTGAGACGGACGGACTGGCTGTCTGGGTGTGGAGGGGCGCGGGGACAACGCTTGAACAAACGACCCACAAAAAAGGGCACAAAAACGAGAAATAAAATGCGAATACTTATGGCCAATGTGCGTGGGAAGGGAAGGGAATGGGTGGAAGGAAGTGTGAAAGAAAAGTGAAACCGTTGCCATTTTATCTGTGTGTATGTGTTTGACTGTTTGTCTTTGCTTGTGTTTGTGCGAATGAAACTCTGGCGGTCGAACATTCCGACCGTTTCCCCCGCCCCTCGCCCCTCGCCCAAACCTTATATTTTTCTTTATTTCAATATTCGTTTGCCGAACGCGTTCCGAAGCAACCACCACACCCCAACCCCGTTCCGTGCACAACCGCCCGCACCCAACAACCGCGCCCAGTCGCCATCGTAAGTTGTAGTTGTCCATTTTTTTATGCTAGTCTTTTTTTTTTTTCTGTCTTGTGTGTCTTCGCTGTGTTGACGGATAGCGAAGTTCACGCTTCGCTTTTGCAAGGCGGCAGGCGGCAGGAGCGGTTTATGGTGAAAAGAAGAAGAGCCTGCGCAAATACAATTTAATTGCGGGGTGGAGAAACGATAGAGCGAGAGCTAG
Organism: Drosophila kokeensis; assembly: GCA_035042145.1. NCBI lineage: Eukaryota > Metazoa > Arthropoda > Insecta > Diptera > Drosophilidae > Drosophila > Drosophila kokeensis. The sequence continues at coordinate 341,971 of JAWNLT010000673.1, read as the reverse complement.
AGCGAGAGCGATAGAGAGGGAGAGAAAAGAGTATGCCGTCGTCCGTCGAGGCCTAAGGAGGTGCCCGGATGTGCGCGGCATTGATTTGGAGAGTGGGAGAACTGGACTGGACGGATAGACGGACGCTTTCTTACAATTTAAAATTTAATTTGGTCCGAAGAAGCGCAGCAATATCAACAAAAATTGAAGTGATAAAAAGGCACACTGCCGCGGAGCAGAGATTGTAGCGGGCATTGTGAACTGTGGATACAGTTATATTAAATGTTTTCATATTCTTTAAATATCTATTAATTGTAATTAAATAAAATGATTTCCAATCGTATTAGTCACGCGCAGCATGACCGACCTCATTGCATGCTCCACAACGACTGATTATGCGCTTTTTAGTCATCCGACTGATCAACTTAACGAAGCTGTACAAGATTTGAGAGAGGCGTTTACAGTTATGTGCCTTTTCTCTAACTACTCTTCAGTGAGCACAATTGCTTTGACTTCATTTTGCGCGATAATTTTCAATGAAACAAAATAATAATAATGAATTCAAATAAATCGTATATTATTTGGAGTATTAAAGTGTAACATAGTAAAGATGTGGGTAAGGCCATTAGTAAAATAAAAAATAATTCACATTTAATAGCAACTTTTGTATTCATCTGCTTTGCTTATAATTTGTTTTTCTTTTGTTTTTTTTTCTTGTCACAATCGAAATTGCTTCATTGTCGTCATTTTGTCTCATCAGTTTTTTGTTGCTATTCATTTTCTTTTGCAATACTTTAGTTTCGCTTTCATACATATATCCCGATTTCGGAGGGGTATATCTAGCTTTAAAATAGAGGTAGTATTATGTTTATTTATTACAGATTTTTATTTACATTTGTATATGAATGCAGTAAATATATTTAAAGGGTATTTGCTCGTGAGTAACTATTTTGTGTTTCTTTGCAGTTGCTTCTTGGGTTTTTCTTCGCTCGAAAGTTTAATTGCCCGAAAATGGCGCGGCAGGCTGAAGCTTTAAAGTGGGTGGGGTGGGATGTGCTGGATGGGGGAGGGGGAATTGGACTGGCAGTTAGCAAATAATAACTGCCATGAAATAAAAATAAAAAAAAAATATAATTAAATGAAATGAATTGCAATAAAAACGCAAGCAGACAAAAGTAATATTTTAGTTTAGATATAAATAAAAAAAAGAATTTACTGTTATTATTAATTGTTATTATATATACATATATATATATATATATAAATATATTTTTTTATATAATATAATTTAATTTGTAGTTTTAATTTTAGGATATACTAAAATGGAAAGATATTAACAACTTAGTTTTGCTGGTAGAGAATTTAGTTATAACAGTTATTCAGTCAGCTCGACTCAGCTGCATTGCCATTGGGCGTGGGTGCTTTGACTCCCTTGCACAGAGTAGAACAGTCAGACAGACCGATAGGCAAACAAATAGACATTGCACGTTAATATAACTGCAGTTGCTGCACTTTTGTTATACACGCACACACGCACACATTCATAAACATAAATGGGAACGGGGGGACAGTGTGGCAAAAAGAAAACAAAACTGAAAAGGCCAGCGAGTCACTTAACTATGTATGTATCTGTTTTACCCACTTATTTTTTTCTCCTTATTTTTTGTAGCTTACTCAAAATAATAATATAAATTACAATGCGAAACCCTTTCGTGGTGCACAATAAGTGGATTGCAATGCCTGTTTTTATGCCACTGTTCGTTGTTTGTTAACCCTTTTCACGCACTTTTTCCATTACGAACGCACATACTTACATATGCATATGTGCATATGTGTATGCATGTGTGTGTGCTTGATAAAATGCTAATTACAGAGCACGAAACGTTTACGCGGTCGCGTCGAGCATTGTACCGTAAAAACGCTGCTGCTGCTGCTGCTGACCGACGGCGTCGCGTCGCTTCGGCTGCTGTTTCCGATTGACTTTTGTTCGGTCCTCTCTCCCTCCTCGCGCACGTGCTGCCTGTCATCCCTCTCGCTGTAACGGTAACTGCAGACAACAGTTGCGCACACAACTATCATGATGACCGCAGCGTTCTTTTTAAGTTGCGCTTTGCACCTTATTCCAATTATGTAGGGGAGGGGGGAACTCTCTTGTAAACGAGTAAGTGTATGCATGTGTGAGTGTGGATCAGTTAATGTTACACATGTTAACTACTCACACACATTCAAATGCGTATCTACGTGTGAATGTGGATCATGCGAAGATTAAGTCTGCCTTGCACCGTACGCCAAACAGAGTATGATACATATATAAATATGAATGTAATTGTGTATTACTTATATGTAATTGTGCATTTATGCACTTAGTGGTCAGCTAAAGAGGTGTGAAGATGTTAAAATTGTGCATTTTTAACATACCATATTAATATAAAATCAAAAAAAAAACCCAATATATTTATAAGTAGTGCAATTGAGCTTCAGAGTAAAATGCTTATTATTAAATTTAAATTTTATTTAATTTGAATTAAAAGATAGGTAAATAATAAATAATAAATAATAAATAATAAGTCCACCAAAATACCAAGAGTTGTCGCCAGTTAAAAATTTGTATTTATTGTGCCTTTTATAAAATAACCCAAAAATTTGTTAAAAATAGAATTTACATATTATAATAATTTATAAAATTACAATTCAAATGATTCAAGTTCGATTATAAATTTAAAACGATAAAATAAAATACAGCAAAATACATTTCTTCTTTATTGTTCTTAAGAAATCACACACAACTTAATAAATTTAAAATTAATAATTAAATTACAAATTTAAAATGGTAAAATAAAAGTAACCATGTTGAAAATATTTATTTAAATTTAAATTGTATTTAAATAATAAAGAGAAAGTTTAAAAAATTATAAAAGCGAGTTCTAGACCCAAATAAATATTTACCATTTGGTTTATTTTCATTTTTCCATTGGAAATTTGTCGTTTAATAATTAATTTTAAAAGTATTATCAATTCTTGCAGTAAATATTGCAACGTTGTTAAATCGTTCAGACTTTATTATAAATATTTTGATTTGTTTATTTGGTTAATTTTCCACTTTTAATTAAATTTCGTTGTGTTCATTTTAGAAAGAGGACTAGAAACTTAGGATATATACTGGTTTGTGCCCGCGTCAGACAAAGTGTACAAATTGGAGACCTACGTCCACTAGGGGCCTGGGAAATCGAAAATCGATATTCGTATATCGACACATCACATACATGTATCTCCCATCATTTTAACGCTAGCCACCAAATTGGGTTGGAAAGTTGTTGGCGATGTCCTTCAAGGATCGGTTTATGCCACGCTCACCTCCACCGCCCCAGACCCCCTTTAAGAACCGATAGTACATTTTTATCGCCACGCCCACGCATTCGCCCATAATCGCCAAAATCGATATTTGGAAAAGTGTAAGTCTATGAAACCGCATATATCCCACAACTTTAAGTATACAGTTACCAAACTTGGAAGATAACTTGGTGGTAACCTTGCCACACCCGCCGCCCCCAGCAGCTTCGGCCCTAGAAATTTGAAATTGGCATTACGTAAGGTATCAAAGTATTTCGCAGTCGGTTGCGCCCGACTGCAACGTTTGTTGTATGAAAATGGGAGTGGAAATCCACCCCAAAATCAACGGCCAACAGGTCTTGCCTTTTAATTGAGGCGCCTCCGCATTTTTTTTGTTCGAAATAAATTTTCATTTTACATTCTTTTTCTTTTGATTAAAGTAATCAAAACTTGTGCAAAAATAAAGCTTGTCAAAGGTTGAGAAAAAGGAGGCTTGGCCCAAAAGCAAAAGCGTTAGATAAATAATAATTGAGGTAAAGAAAAAACGATTTAAAAACTTTTTTCATCATTTACAAACTGAAATAGCAGATGATTTTTAAAGCAAATTGTTAGTTGTATTATATATATATATGGGAGAAAAAAAAAACATAGTTTTATAGGCGACAATCTTCTTTTAAAATACAATTTATTTAATTTCAATTATATTTTAAATTTAATTTGAAATTTAATGTTTTCAGTTCAATAGAAATCATTTTTTTATTAAATTAAATTAAATTAATTAAATTAATTAATTAAATTAAAGCATTATTTTTATTTTTATTGCAAACAGAAATGTGTTAATATTTTATCTATATATTTAAAACAATTGTTTTTATTATTTTTAATTTAAAGTTTAAAGCATTATTATAACATATTATTATAAATTAAAACAATTTTTTATAATAAAAATTATTTTAATTAATTACATCTATTTTATTTTTGCGTTTTTAAGTAAATAAACTAAAAAGAAAATATATGAAAAAATAATCCCCATTCATTATTTAATAAATTAATTTACAATTAAAATGTAATATTTGCATTACAAAAAAATAATAAATTCGAAAGTAATATATGGACATATATTTATAAAAATAGATTCATATCTGTTACAAGTAAACTATAATATTTTGGCTCCTTAAATTTTATATATAAATAATAAAACAATTAAATTTGAAATACTAAAATAATTAATCAAATCTCTGTCAATGTGTCAAGTCTTGGTAAAATATATATTAGTTTATGTTTTAGGCACATTCGACTGGAAGTGAGCTTGAAGTGTTCCTGAAAGGGTTTTTTACTTTGTTGATTGGCGCACGTTTTATGACGCTAAAAGAAAATTGACAACATTTAATTGAAAAATGAGTAAGCCCAAATAAAGGTGCCGCTGTCCATTTTAGACACCCCCATTTGAGCATGGGACAGAAAATTGAAAACTGATAGAAAATTGTATATACTCGGAAATAAACGGAAGTCATTTTCCTATGCAGCAACAAATAATTAACAATTTAATAAAAAAACAGACACAAATAATTAATTATTTTTATTTTAGGGTATATGAATTATTGCGTGTTTTTTATTTATAATTCATTACTTATTTGTTTCGTTATTATCTCTAAGAGTCAGTACATTATCATTTGAATACCAAGTATCAAATTAATAAATCAAATAAATTCCGACTTCTTTTCTAAATTTCAATAGATAAAAATGCGTGTCCGGTTCCGATTCCGCTTGCAATTTAAATTTGAATCGGTTTCTTCTTTAATTGTATCAATTTCATTTGCTTAAAAAGCTGAATTTGTAGTTGAATTTAAGTTTGATTAGAAGAAGAAGCAGCAGCAACGTAAACGTAAAGAGCGCATACAAAAGAGAGTTTTGCCCAAAAGCAACAAAAAAATCCCCTGGTACTTTTCCACAGCGACATCTACGAAACGGCAGCTGTACTACGGCCTACAGTCAAAAATTGCATTTTAATTGAAATTCAACTTGTGACAAATAAATATATTTAAATATATACAAATTTAAAAATATGTATGTATATACACACACCCATAAAACAACGGCAACAGCTAGCACAAAAATTGATTTAAGAACTCAAAAAGCCGCAAAGCAATTAAATATACTTTCTGACGTTAAAATCCGATTTGCAAAGCAAACAAACAGAAAAAACATGAAATTTAAAAGCAAAAAAAAAGAATATACGATGCCACAAAAAGCGTCCGAAAAAAGTAAAATGAAAAAAGTCAAATACGTGCAAATTCCCAAAAGGATCAGGGCAGGATAATTGCCGCGATTTGCCGCCTTTTAAATTGTTTTTATTTCTCACAAATTTTTTCGCATTTAATTTGAGAAAATAAAGGAATGGGATTTGGCCACTTTGGCATTTGGGGATTTTTAAACAAACACATTTATGTTGTTGGACAAATATACGCGAAACTCGCTGTACTTGCCACTTGCCACTTGCCACCCACCACTTGCTAACAGCCACACGGGGCAAGTCCACAGCACTCGACCACAAAGTCATGTTAATTAACATGCGGCCAGCAGTGATTTTTTCTCTCCTTTTTTTGCCCGTAAGCAAACCCGGTCGGGGTTACAGTTCCTCGCACCCGTTCCCGGCTCCTGCCTGTTGCTTTTCCTAAAATAAAAATTCAAATAAAGAAAAAACAAGTTTAAAAAACCTGCGAGTTTTTTCACTTGCATTTAGCCCAATTTTTAGTCGATAAATCATTCGATCTGCGCGTTGAAGGGGAAGGGAAAGGGGGGGGGAAAGCCACAGCATTTATTAGCTGTTTGTTATGTTTTTGCTTGAGTTATCGATTAATTGGGCTTGCAACGCTAAATCTTTGCTAATCTCTTACATTTGTCAAGCAAACGAAAATAAAAGCGGTTTTAAATATTTTGAATCCTTTTTTTTAATTTTGTTGTTTTTATTAATTGAAATTAAATTGTTATTTTGAACTATAATCTAGATTAAATAAGTCTAGGTTTATTATATACTTTCATTTAAACTTGTATTATTTTTTATGTTTTTACTTTTAATTTATTTTCAAAATATGTTTTTCTTAAGTTTTAATTTATTTATTCATCTTTCATTTTATAATGCACTTTTTTCAATTTTTATTTATTAATTTTCTAATTTTGTGTAAATTATTCACCTCTATTTTTGTATTATTTAATTTATTACCTTAATGATAGCAATAAATTTAATATTGAAATTGCAGTTTTTTTTTAAATGTTTAAATTACTAGATATATAAATGCAAATTAATCCCATGCCGAAGATCAAGTTTTTGTTCATGGAAGTCGTTGAAAATATTTCACAGCATACTTTTAGGCTGCGCTTAGAAGAGGAACAAAACTCGGCAAACGGAAATGCGTCCGACTTTTAATTGAATGCCAAGAAAAACCAAAAAAGTTTTTGTGTCACTTCCTTCTGCAAGCAGCGTTTGCATCTGCATCCGGTTGCAACTTAACCATAGCCCGCAGAAAGCAATTCTGCCGCCAGATCCAACTCTATTAACCGAGCTACAATTTATTGGTTTTTGTGTTTGTGTGTCGCCAGCAGACTAATATTTAGTTAATTACAATTTATTAGTTATTTTGCTTGTCCTCTTGCCGGTTTTCAACTTTGGCAAAGTGGCAGGCAATTTGTTACAACCTAAAAGTGTGCTGTGAAGTATTGTTTTGACTGATATGTAAAAGCATCCACTGCCAAATCAAAGAGACAAAGAGAAAATTATGTGCAGCCTGAAAGTATGCAGTGAAATATTTTCGCCAATTGCAATTGAAACTTCGTGATTAAATTGCTACAGACACAGAAAAGTAGAGAATGCTGCAAAATGAAAAGCCAAATGATAATTTGTTTGTTATTATCATACAATTTATACGTTTGAAATCTTGATGCAAATAATCTACCTTCAGATAGCTTCTTACCTTGATTTTTGTATACACTTAACATATAATTTTCATTGTGTGTCTTATCATGCTTCAAACATAAGCTGATATCCCACCTCCCCACCACACCGCTCTCCCACAGCTGCGTGCGTGTGTTGAAAAAGTCTGCTTAGCTCTGCGTCCCTTTCTCCTTCCCTTAGCTTTCGTTCACTTACAACCAAAGGCGTGCGTAAGTGTGTGTGAGTCTGTCTCATGCGTGTGTCAAACATGTGTATGAGTGTGTGTGCGTGTAAGCAGCATCGAATCATGCATGCATGCGTGCATGTGTGTGTAGCTGTAAAATAAGAGGACAAAACAGCGATAAGAAGAAGAATTATTTGTTGAGGGTGCTCTCTTTGGAAAATGTGGCGCTCTTAATTTCGATTAAGATATATCTGCGAGTATTAATTAAACGAAATATACGGTTGCCAAAAAATATAAAAGATCCATTCTCACAAGGAATATTTTAAATTTGGCTTTTATTTAAATTTCTAAGTTTAAGGATAAGATTAAATTTGTAAGTTTAAATTAAAGTTAAATTTGTATGTTTTCTCACCGTTTTCTACTTATTTAAATTTAATTATGTGGCAGGCTACTAGTGATGTAATGCTAGGACTGTACATCTGTACATCTGTAACCTAGCATATTGAAATTGATGTCGATCGATTTAACCTGTGTGATCACGAACTAAAGCAAGAAGAAGAAGAGGAAATCGTTTTGAATAAAGAAAGAGAGCAGACAAAGACAATTTAGGTTTGACTGCTACAAATATCAGAAGTGGGGTAAAGGATTCGACGCCATGGAAATTAGCCGAGCTCCAAAGCAAGATGGAAAATTTGGAAAATGAGGAGCGCAAGCAAGGCATACTTTGGAAATGCAACGTGGCGAAACCTAGGCCATCGAAAAATGACGTGGTGAAATAGCTTCAGCGAAAAATGTACTCGAGCAGCTACATATATTTGCAGGCGTCAGCAACGGCTCTTGAAAATAACGGCGAATGTGCGGAGGAAGCGGACGACGGCAACAGTCGTGACGGCGGCCGTCGGCAAGTTGTAGCCAGCGAAAACGTTGTGCAATTCAACAGGCCGTACATTAGGCCAGCAATGTACGAAGACGAAAAAAAAGTCAACGGTGCATTATCGATGCCCAAAGTTCAGTTCGCAAGAAAAGCTCTAATGGAATTTAACGGTAATTTTTCAGTGCGCAATTGGATTATTTATTTGATGAAGAGAATGAATGAGAGGCAGATCCACTTGCTTAACGGCTGCACGCATTGTCAAACTATTTATTGAGTTATTAGAGGACTTAATAAATGTCATTGGTGGAAAGGTGAGTAAGACAGAAATACAATTAAAGGAGCAACAGCAGAAAAGACAGGAGAAGAAGCAGGAAGATATGTTGCACAAGGAGCAGCAGAAATGAAAAGGCAGCAGTGAATGGAACAACAGCAGAAGGAGCAACAACAGATGGAGCAACAATAGAAGGAGCAGCAGCAAAAGGAAAACCATCCGCAGATGGAGCAACAACAGCAGGAGCAGCAGAATCAAGAAGAACACCAGAAGACACAGCAGCATAAGCGAGAAGAACACCAGAAGAAACAGCAGCTGGAACATGAGGAGCACCAAATGGAGCTGGAACAGCATTTGGTGGAGGAATCGAATCAACAGCAAAAGCTGGAGCTGGAGCTGGAACTGGAACCACTGGTGCAAACTGAAGTGGTCTTCACGGGGACAGCGCGAGGCCGCGATCAAAGCATAATAATGACCTGACAAGATTGACAAGGCAGGAAGCGAGCACCGAAGTGACTAGCGTATATTGATTGAGGCGCGGGCAAGTTCCGCTATGCAATTCACCGTCGCACACTTTCAGCGATCCGTTTCCGTTTCCGTTTAAAATTAATTATGTTTAGTATAAGTTCAAAGAAAAATTGTTAGTTTGTAAGGTACAAAAAAGCAAATGTGTGATAAAACAATAATAACAACAATTAATCTAATTTGTTAAATTAAATTAAGTAATTAAAATTAATTCGAAAATGCTTTTCGACTTCCTGTTCCTGTCCCACATTATATAACAATCAGAAACAGAATCGCACTGAATTTAGGCAAATCTCCCTAAAATGAAAATCACATTGAAAACTAGAAAAGTAAGCATGTATTTTTTACTAATTTTCAAATATTTTTTTTTCAACAACAAGCAAATTATATTATATAACACACCTTGATTTTCCAAAATTCTGCAGGTACAGTAAAATTTTCTAAAATTCTCCAAGTGCAGTAAAATATTAATAAATTAATAAATATTAAAAAATTCACCGCAAACAAAATGAGTAAGTACAGAGGACACGTTTAAACAACTTCAGGACCAGCGCAGGATTTACACAGGACTTTAAAAGATGAAGAGAGCAAACCAAAAAAACCAAAATTCAAATCCAATCGAGAGTGCTTGACCGGGCAATACCCCATGGACAGTTTCGCTACACACTCGGAAAAAATGCTGGACAAAAGCAAAACTCTAGCAATTTTATTATTCCGAGTTTTCTTAAGTAAGTTTCCCAAAAAACAAATAATAAAAAAAATTATTTTCATCTAGAAATTATTTACAAAAATTAGACCATATATTTCTGTATATTAATATTTAATAACAATATTATAATAAAGTTCAAATTAAATTAAATTAATTATAGAATTCAAACATAATTTCGAATTAACTTTCAGATAAGTTATAGCAGAGAAAACACTTGATGGACAAAATATATTCCTGATCTGCGTACCCCTTTCAGATATTTGCACCCATTACAAACCATAACCACGACATTAGCCTAGGCCTATAAGCTGGCTTACTCAACAGGTAGTTGACGTTACGCCCATTTCTCATTTTCCATGACCTGTGTACACATTTTTTTATACCCTGCACCCATTAAAAATGGATAAAAAGGGAATATTGGTTTTATATATTATATATTATATATATATTATATATTGAATGAATATATATGAATATATTATTCTTATTTTTATTACTTGTTTTTAGTTTAGATTTAATGAGTATCTCTTAGTCGAGCTGCTTATATTATGTTCTTATGTGTTTTGTTGTAATTTTTCTGCATTTATTTTGGTTGTTGGTTTTTATTTTTTATTTTTTTGCTTGTTGGTCGAACACTTTGTATCCATTATCGCAATTTTTTCGACACGCTTTGTGGCAGCGTTTTTTAAGCGCCAACATAACGTGGCATTCAGTTACGGTTGCTGCCAACAAGTGCGGACCGAGAGACGGAGCCGGCCACAGGCACAGCCACAGCACATCTGGTCAACAATTATCTCATGAACTGGCACACGACTCGTCTGCGGATGGTAGTGGGCAAGGGAATGGGAGAGAGCACGGTAAAATGGAAGGAGCTTACGGTTGACAAAGCAAATAAAAATAAATAAAAACGGTTTTGCAACAACACTCATTGACGAGAGAAAATGGCAAAAAATGAAATGAACGTGTGAAAAAATGGGAAAAAGGGGGAAAACCCCGTTTTCGTATTAATTCAACAGCTAATTAAATTAATCACACGTTAACACAGCTGCTTTCATTCACAAATTATCGAGTGGAGGCAATTGCATTAGCATATTTATTTTTTCAATAATATTCGAATAATGTATTGGCAGTTATAAATGCAAATCATAAATAAATTGTATATAAAAAAATAAAAAATAAAAAAATAAAATTTTAAAATCCATCCGTCATTTGTTGCATGTACTTTGGAAAATCTAGAAAAAGTCCAAGTCCAAAAATTAATATTATTTCTATGTATGTCACGACAAATTGCATCTTTTTGTGAATTCCTTATTTACGAATTAATTAAAAATGTTGTATATTAATTAAAGTAATAAATATAAATAAAAAATAAATTAAATTATTATTTAAATAAATCAAGAGAATAAAGAGAATATTGCAGTCGAAATACTTTGATATCATACTTAATGCCAGCTGACAGCAGGTACCAATGAGCAGGTTATAAGCTGGCTAGTTTGGTAACTGTAGCTCTTAGATAACGGGAAATATGGGATTTTGAAAATTTTGGGGGCGTGAGCGGGCGTGGCTGACAAAAATTATGGAGAAGGTTCCTAATTATCTTACTTCCAATTGTGGTAACTGAGGGAGATATAGGCTTCTGGAAAGTGTGGACGTGGGAGTGGAGTACGATCTTAGAAATCTACCTTTCAACTTTGGTAACCTTAGCTCTTAAATTGCGGGAGATATAGGCTTTTATCGTTTTTGGGAGTGGGCGTGTTCCAAATGGCGTGGCCATACAAATTTATTATCGGAAGATATAGCCATTTAAAACGGGCAGTGAATGTGGACGTGACATATCCCGATCTTTGAAGGACATCGCTTACAACATACCAACCGAATTTGGGGACAGCAGCCATAAAGTTGTGAGAGATATGTGGCTTTATAGAGTTGCGAATATCCAATTTTTACATTTTGTCTGACGCGGTCACAGACTAACATATGCTCCAAATTTGAAGTCTCTCTTTTCCGCTCCCGTAGTTTAGGAGCTACAGTTACCAAACTTGGAAGGACTATTGGAAGGAAGGTTACCAGCATATATCCATCGCAATTTGAAAGGCCAACTTGGAGAGTATTTATTGGCTACTCCTGCCCGGTTCTTTGCTACTTGTATAGTATCAGAGTATTTCGTAGTCGGTTACGCCCGTCTGCAACGTTATCTCTTGTTCCGTTTGAACTGACTTGTTGTGATAAGAAAAGGAAACTGGATTTTAAGAATTTTGTGGTGGGTCAAGAAAGTAACCCGTTCCCAGACAAAAGAAGGGGTTGATCTTTTATTTCTTTCAAGTTGACCATCGGTCAGTTTTCAAAATAAATACGGGCCAGCAAAAGCTGCCCGCTGAGTCGAAGAAGGTATCCAAATACAAAATCCTTTTTTTTGTGACTTGGAAATGACCAACTGGTTTTCAGAATTGTCAAACTGACCGCTGGGAAAGAAAACCAGTTTTAGTTTTTTTTCAACAAACCGTAGAAAAAAAGCACAAAATTAGAAATTGAAAGCGCAGCCGGCTTTTTTCAGTTGAAAACATATTTTTCCAACTTCCTGCCCCGTTTTTGGTTTTTGTTTTTCGTTTTTCGTACTTTTTCAACCCTTTCTATGTGTGTTTCCTGCATTTTATTGCAATTTTCATCGGATTTTAATTTTTTTGGTATTATTCTCTCTCATTTGCATAATAGTTTGTGTGTAATCAGAGACTGGCCATGAACACGGATTAGGTGCGCAACTGGACAGCTGGACAGCTGCTTGGTAATATATATATACATATCTTTTTTATTAGACCCTCTTATGTTGAGCAGCAATTACGGGCTCGACAGCTAGTACCCAAGCAAAAGTGTGCACGCTATTTATTTATTTAATACAAATTAAAAACAAACCATAATTTTTAAAAATACTTAAGAAATGTATTTATTTATTTTAGTCATAGGAAAATCGAATTTTATACTAAAACTGTCTGTTTATATAAAAGCAAATTTGTTATTACATTATTAAAAAAATTTTTGTTTTCCTTTTATCTATTTAAAAACTCAACTCCTTAATTCAATTCATAAAAGCTAATTATTGTGCGATTTTTAATTTTTTATTATTTATTTATTTTTATTTTTATTATTATTTTTTTAATTGGTTAACGTTTGAATATTGATCCAAAGCACAATTTCATTTTTATTTTCTAACCAAACATCATGCAATTTGTTGTCTAATATATATATGTATATAGTATAATACTTATATAATTTGTTAACTGATATATTTTTTAATGGTTCCTTTTCCCTTTTCCCATTCATTTTTTTTTTGTAACTAAAGTCAAAAACAAAAATAAAATTTCAAATTAAATTTAAATTAAAAGATAAGAAATATTTATTATTTTATTTACGAACTAATTAATCCCCACCACAAATGCATGCGAAAATGTTATTCACGAGTCAAGACGTTTAGGTTTCAGTTATAATATATATATATATATATAGAGTCTAAGTAATCATTACAGAGTAATCGAAACGCTTCATGCAAGGAATAATTAGATCGAGTAGATGAGTAACGCTTATTAAAATCGAGAGCTTGAAAGGCTTTGTTGACAATGAATGACTATCGAATTTTAACTTCATTAAGTCCATCAAGTGGCATCCCAACGACTACTACTACTACATCAGCTAACATCATAAGGAGAGAAGCGACAACATGACATGGCCTTAGACTTAGAACTGTTCAAATCTGGCAGATTTATTTCAAGACATGACAATAAGCATTGAGAGGTCACATCGTTAAATGCCAGGCACAACTTGCCGTCACAGCATTTATTAGTAATAAAAAGGTTAAGAAGCACTGGACCCAGGTGACTACCCGGGGGTATGCCAGAGGTGACTGGGATAGGTTTAGAAAGTAATGTTTTGAATACAATCTTTTGAGTTCTGTTACTCAGATACTGAGAAACACTGGTGAGAAGGTTAGCAGGAAATTCCATAAGGTTTACTTTATGAAACTAGACACAATGGTTAATAGAATCAAACATAACACATAAACATATAATATATATAAAATAATAACTAAACTTAATTTATTCTTTGTTAGTCTGACTTTTGAACCCTTGAGCACAAAGGATTTTTATGGGAAAGAAAATGAAACTTTTAGTTATTGAAATGGGGTACAAATATTCTTAGTCATAGCATGGGGTGGATTTTTATAGCTCTCTCACACGTGGCACAATGAAAGAACAAAAATAAACTCCTTTGGCATTGCAACTTGACTGAAAATAGTGTACGATTTTCAAGGGGTGTTTTTTATTTTTCTTTTCCAACACACAAATTGCTGCTTTCTGCCTTAATTTTCGGCTTCGGCTGTGAAAATCACCCTCCCCTTCGAGCAGTTGTTGCCGCCATTTTTTTTTTCTCTTTTTGTGAACCACCAAGAAAATACAACCACCAGAAAAACCTTTCCAGTACCATCTCCATTTCTATGACTTTTAATTTGTGTGAAAGATTCAAAATATTAGAAATGTTTTCTTTACTGTAATTTCACAGGCGATTTTTCTATTTATTTATCAACACATCCACAAATTTTAAAATGATTTTCTTTACTCAAATTCCACAGGCAATCTATATTGAATTTTTATATTTATTTGCATTTTTTTTAATTATTTAAGAAAATAAAATGTATTATATTAATGCAAATAAATGTAAACTATCAATTTTAATTTGTATAAATTTATAAAATAAAATGCATGAAATTTGTTTTTAATTTACTAATTTACTGTATCTGACTACTCCGGCGGTTATCAGTAAGGTTATCAGATTTTAAGTCAATGAATCATGTAAATTGGAGACAAATAAGAACAAATATTTGCATTTTCCCTTTGTCAAAACTGTTAATTGACAATGTACGAGATCTGTGATCTCCTTCACAACAATTGAAGTCCGCTTCTTCCAAGATCTGGGCACTGACTAAATCGATTCTTCTTCTGCTAAGTCAAAGATATCTTTTACAGTCATCATTATGTTGTTCTTTCAACAGCTGTTAAGTGATTGAATTGCAATTATGTTAGCTCACTCTGTGAAAGTGCAATTGAAGTGCAGAAGGCGAAGGCACTAGCGTGGTATTCCTTTCCAAAGAGCGCCGCTGCAAATAAAGCTAAAGCCATAACATAAATGTATAATGTTAGTTTGTTGAATTACAGTTACATTTGCACACAATTTTATATTTTGCATTTAAACAGCAGCCGTAAGCGTTAACAGCGCGATCTCTTCGTGCAGAGTTCGCTCTCTAGCTCGTACTTTCTGTCTCTGCGATCGCTGATTCGCTGATTCGCCGACTGCTGCAGCCGAACATTCCATTCTCTCTCTTGTATTTTTGATCGTACAAATTGTGCCCCTTTGGAAATTAGATTTTTTTTATTGTTTACAAGTAATGCTAACGAAATTATTCACATATAAACATTATATACATAATATTTGTGACTGTGCTTCTTCTTAAGATGTTCTTTATGTATATATATATATATATATATATATGTATGTATGTGTAATTTGTTTTTTAATAACAAATATATTCCCCTTGTCGACGGCAGCAGCAGCAGCAGCAGCAGCAGCAGCAGAATTTTTTCTAGAGTGTGTCTTGTTAAGAGCAGCAGGCGTCGAGCAGCATTCAACTCCTCTGCTGCTGTCCCAGCAACCACAATTTCGCGCAAAAACGGAAATGTTAATGGCTGTGTGTGTGCCTTCTTATACAAAGGCACGCACAGACATACAAACACACACACGCACACATAGTGCGCACAACCCACCAGCAGAGGCAGAGCAGAGGCAGCAGCAGCAACCCTCTCCTTCTCCTCCTCGCTATAAATGCCGTTGCTGAATTTTTGTTGAATATTTTTGAGCAACTTTTCTTCAATTTCTCCGCCAGCTAAAGTTTTTTCTGTTGCTGCTGCTGCTGCCTCTGCTTATTCTTCTGCTTCTTCATCTTGTGGCTCGTTCCAAAATGCTGTTTATGTATGCCCAAGTCGTATATATTCATATTTCTGTTTGTGTGTGTGTGTGTACGTGTGCGTGTGTGGATATAGAGTAGAGTGGGAGGAGGGGAGGGGGAAATATATGTGTGCATGTCCTATATGGGCTTGTATACCCTTAAATATTTTTCAGTGTGAAGACATTATACAAACACCAGAATTTTGAAGTCTAACATTTCTTATCTGACAATTTTAAATTGAAATCACAAATTAAAAGCGAAGAATGAAATTCAAGTTTAAAATGAATAAAGTAAATTAAAGCATATAATGAAACTGGAGTTATTTTTTAATTTATTTTAAAAATGCAATAATTAAATTAAAAGTAAATTTTAATATTTTATTTAAAAAATATAAGATATAAAATATAAAATGATCAAACGTTTATTGGGCAAATTGATAGAAAACCAAGATCAATGTATGAAAACTAAAAATGCTTTTAGGAAATACAAATTTTAAATTAAAATTAAAAATTAATGAATTCATATTTAAAATATGTAAAGTAAATTAAAAAAAAATAAATTAAATTGAATTAAATTAATAAATCAGGGGGAAATAAATAATAAAATAATAATAATAAAATAAATAAAGTTATTTCTTATTAATTAAATAAAAGCTAAAGAGCCTTTATAAAAGACAAATTAAAAATTAAAGTTGGAAGTTAAAACTGAAGAATTAAACTCAAGTTAAAAATATACACAAATATTTATTTAATGTCGACACAAAAAATAAGAAGAGTTGAAAACAAAATTAAATATTTAAATTTTTACAAGATTTTCAAATGGAAAAACTTAAAGAAAACACTGATTGGTTTTGCTCCGACTTTGCTCGCATATGGTAAAGGAAGGGAAGGGTATTTCTTAGTCGTCAAATTAGGGGCAAGTTAAATTTGAGTCTCTGGTTTTTTAATGAAACACAACCCGCTCTGAAGTGGCAGCTTAAGTTTCAAAATGCCAAAAGGAAAATGGGCGAGGCGAAGTGTTTGTGTGTGTGCTGTATGTGTGTGTGTGTGTGTGTGTGTGTGTGTGGAGACGCCGCCTTTGGTGTGTCCTCGACACAAAAAATGGGTGGCAATTTCAAGGTGTGTGGGGGTGCTGGTAGGGTAGGGTATGAATAGCGGTTGGGGTAGGGAATGGGAATGGGAATGGGAATGGTTATGGAAGGATGAGGGTATCAGCGAAGGCGTACGCGTGTCCCGGCTCTGCCTGTCATTTGCAAAATGAAATGAAAGAGAGAAAGAAAGAGAGAGTGAGAGTGAGCGAGAGAGAGAGAGAGAGAGAGTGGGAGAGAGAAAGATAGCAAACGATAAAGATGAAGGCGGCAGAACCACAGAAAAGCAAAGGAACTTTTGAAAAATTAACGGAAGCATTGGGAATAAGAAAAAGGATAATGTGCCGTATATACACACACACACTTAGACACTCAAACCAACTCAGCACACACACTCGCAAGCACTCTCTCAAGATATATATATATATATATATATATATTTACTAGGTGTATATTCTTTTTACTGTCTCACGTACAAAAAACATTTTTGTAGCTCTGTGTTTATGCTCCCACACACACACACACACACACACCCGCACACACACCCGCACACACACGTATTCGCATACTTATGCAAAAGGACTTAAAAAACTAATTATAAAAGGGTTCTGAAGTACAGCCATCAGTTAGAAGATAGAAGATAGACGCTTGTTATCCACACATAAAGCAAAACAAAACTTTTTATTTGCCAAAACGCAAGGATATCTTAAATTAAGCTGGAGCAGACTTCAATCTTATCTTAATATACCTTAAATTCTTTTTTCCATTTTAATTTATATTTGCTTTATCTAGCCTTAACATTATTATTTAGTTTTTAAACAAATTTCTTACATCTTTTGTGTCTGTTTTTATTTATTATAAGGAAAAGTTATCTGGGTTTAAACAAAATGTTCAGTTATTACAATTTTTGGGCAGTTTTTAGTTCACTCCCGATTTATTATGTGTCATGTTTTAAATTAATTTGTAACTTTAATATTATTATATCATTGTATCACTTTTTTTGTGTAATCTGGTCTGACTATAATTAAAATAGCAGACTTGGGATAATCTTAATCTCCCCAGATTTATTGTATACTTTATTTTTGTGTAGCTTTAATATTGTTGCATATTTTAAATTAATTTTTGTAATTTAATAATGAATAATGAATAATGAACAAAATAAATAATCCAATGTTTTTGACTATACCTACACAGTTTATGAGCAGCTAGTTTATTCCCAATAGGAATGAGAACAGGGCATGCAAAGAACAGTTATGTAAGGTTCCAGAATCAGAAATAATCAATATGGAGACTTATAAATCTTATATGTGGTTATTGGTATTGTTTTTGATATTTTCAAAGTGATTATAAATTGATACTGATATTGATATTGATACTAGCTTGACTTATCTCTATCTCTCTAGCGATTTATTTAGTTTTTTTATAATATCAATAAATAATCTTTTTCTTTCCCAATACTATAAGCTTTTATTTTTTATTTAATTTTGTGTAATCTTTTATTTACTTTTTGCATTTTTTCTTTGTGTCATCTGACTTTAGTTGAAATAAAAAATAATAAAAAAAATTGTTAATAGGAAAATATCTATTTAAAGCACTAGTCATCAATGAATAATCCTTTTCAGGAAAGCTTAATAGGTTTAATAATATATAGCCATTAAATAATATAAACTATATATAAGAATTGTTTGCCTTACCTTTTTTAAGACTTTTTTAAATTCTTTTGCCAAGGGGAGCAGCGTCGCGGAAATTCCGGCGGCTTTCTTACGATGGATGTCCTCAGACGGGACAAGAGTTTTCAGATAAAAAGTTAACAATATTTAGAAATGCAACTAGAATATAATGCATGTTGAAAAACAAGAAACTAGATTTGCAGCTATTAAATATATATGTATATATTTATCGCTTACTGCGTATTCAAATAATCAAACTCATTTTCTTCTTCACAATTATGACTTAGTTGGAATATTTTTGAAAAACAAACCGTGAATCGCGAAACATTAAAATGTAAATGAATTATACCTCAATACCATCCAGTTCAAGCCCAAATATCAATTGGCAAAATAAGTTTAATATGAAAAGAAAAAACAATAAGATAGAGGTTAGTTGTAAGGGCTCAAAAACTGAATAAACAAATAAAATCATAATAATAATTTATAATAATAATAATAATAAGAGCACACTTTAACACATAATTAGAATGGCCTAAATTAAAATTAAATTACTTATCGTATTTGATGTTAAGTTAGGGGTTGTGGAAGATCCCCCTATCCAATTATCTCTCTTATTGTGTGCATATTTCCAATATTCCGCTGTATCCTATTCTCCTCTATCCCACTGAAGAATATAATAAATGAATAAATAAGTACAAGGTGCCGAGCAATATTGCGATATAAAATCAGAAGTGAATAATTGAATTCATTATTTAGTATATAAGTCAGTATTATAAAAAAAAGATAATGCAAATAATAAATAAACTCGTTGCATTTAATTTGTTAGGTAAATTAATAAATGATGACGTCGATCCCAAAATGAATTATTTTGGTCAAACAGACAACTTTCTCCCACTTTCTCATAGCCATTTAATTTTAACCAATTATTCTCTATTGATTAGACTAGAATCACCCAATAAACTAAGTGTCCTATGAATGTGTCTGATGAATAGTATTTTCTGGTTGGAATTGATCGCAATTAATTCATACTTACTATTTTTACTTTTGGTCTGATTGGGTTTTTTTCTGGCCACAAATGTTGCAGCAATATGCATTTAAATAGCCAAAAATCTGGTATATATTTCATATTTATTTAATTTAAACATATATATATATATATATATATATATATATATTTTGTTTATTTATTTTTTACTTCTAGTAATTTTCTGTATTGAAATTTAATAAGTAAACAAAAATTAAGTTAATATTTTATTCTCTAACCATTGTTTTCTTTTGTTTTCTCATGTGTTTTTGCTAATTCGCTCATTAAAATACTGTAAAAATTGCAACTCACCTTTCCTCTCATCTACTCATTCGTTTATTAAGCGTGCTTTTATCTCAAATAAAAAAAAAACAGCCTACGCAAGTCCAACATGTCACAACATGTCGCGTTAACCACTTGAGAGTACCCCCGCCCTCTGCACCGCTCTTTCTGCTCTAACCACTTGGCATTCCCTTGATAAGCCTCTTTTCATTCCCCCCCACACACCCACTACTCCTGCCCACTTACACGCAAAGCGACATCAACGCCAACCATATTCTTTCAAAAAGCTCTTTCTTCGTTTTGCATGTGTCACTGCTATGTATTTATAAGCATGTGCGCAAGCAACTGTATATGTGTATATGTGTGTGGGTGTATGTGTGCTGCGCTGAGAAAAAGTGCAAAAATAGTTACGCATTGGAAAAAGAACGAAACGGCAGCAAAATCCCAAGTGCCCAAAAAAGCGGTGCGAAGCTTTGAAGGAGGAAGCTTTGTGCGCAAAGGCAAAACGGGCCGCAAAAGAAGAAAAAAAAATTGAGAAGGGAAGAAAAAGAAAAAAGATGGTTTGAGTTTTTTGAGAATATAAAGAAAGTCAAAGTCAAAAACACACACACAGCATTTTTTGGGGGCGTGGCTTTGTCTGGTTTTGCAAACCAGAAGCAGAATCTGAAACCAGAACCAATCCCAGTACGAATCGTTATGCGCGGGGCGGGGAAGGAAGAAGAAAAAGAGGAACGCGCCTTTACAATTTTCGCTCTGCGCGCAACTTTTTTTTGTTGAGATTTTGTGTTGCAAATAAAAGGCGCAAGGAAAACGCTTTCCCTTTTCCATCTTATTTTGTAAAGATAATTTTCTCAAAATCTTCGTCGAGTGGTTTAATTAATACGATAAAATCTCAATAATAAGCAACAAACAAAGTCTTTTTTGATGAAACACAATGAATTAAGCAATAATAATAATTATAAAATGTGTCTTTTCTTATATTTATTACATATTTTTTAAAATTTCAATTAAATTAAATGCCTTGTATTTTTTGTACATATTTTGTAAACCTTATATCTTGCGTATTTTTAATCAATTTTTAAATTAAATCCTCCCTTTGAGAACTCTCAATATGTGCTACTTTCTTTTTGGTGCCGCCAAAAAGTATGCTTTAAAAATTGTTGCTATCAGAAGCTCGCGCCTACAACACTGCAGTTTTTTTTGCTGGTTGTCTTGGGATATTTTCACAATTCCCATTTGTAACAAGCAGCCGCTGACAGTTAGCAATTTGGAAAAAATGTGAGCTAAAGGGATTAAATGAGGGAAATTTAGACGATTTTTTTCGAGTGAAAAAATGTATAGCATATTATGCAATATATAGTATATAGATAGTTTTAATTTGAGATATAAGTTGCCAACTGCCAACTTGAACACAAACACAGTCAAGTTGAAAAGAGGATCCCAGCCAACCCAGGAGAGACCAACAAGAAAGATCAGCAGAAACAACTTGAAAGAAAATACATGATAAGAATATAATTATTCTTAATCTTAATAGATTACAAATGGAAAATTCAGTAAAATTATGTTTTTTAGGCGTTTGCTTAAATCCACTGCTGTAGATAATAAAATAATAAATTAAATCAATAAAATATATTTTAATTTACACTATAATTCGCAGTGCTAAAAATACCACCACCCCTTTTCATATTGTAGATAATTGTAAATAATAATACTAAAATAGTATTGTTAATTATTTTTAATTTAGTATGATATCAAAATCATATAATAAA
This sequence comes from Drosophila kokeensis, assembly GCA_035042145.1. Lineage (NCBI taxonomy): Eukaryota > Metazoa > Arthropoda > Insecta > Diptera > Drosophilidae > Drosophila > Drosophila kokeensis. The sequence goes on along the minus strand of JAWNLT010000673.1, from coordinate 320,344 downwards.
ATTGCTTTTTCAAAACATTTAAGCTTCTATGTATGTACAGCCGCTGGAAATAAATAATAGCTTTAGAACAATACATCTATCAGGAAAAATACGAATGAAGTATGTAAGTAAGTATGTATGTCATAAAAATACTAGCAGAAAAAATACTAATTAAGTAATATCAATAATTATTTCAATAATTAGTTCTTAATTGAATTTCTTATATTAACGAAATTCTTTTTTTAAATATATAAAATTGTCTGTATGGATATTTCCTTCAAATAAAAAGTAACTTTGGAAAAATATTACTATCTGCAAAAATACGAAATCGAGTTGAATTATGCAATATATATAAAGGCTTTATAAGAATGTAATATCCATATCAGAAATGACTTTAGTAATATTTATATAAACCATTTAATTAAATTGCCTTTGCCAAAATGATAAGCTTGTCTGTGTGGACCTTCGCTGGAAATAAATAATCTTAATAATACAAAAATACTATTAGCAGAAAAGATACGAGTTCGTATTAATAATTTTTAATTAAATGTAAATTCATAAGCAGTCCCATAAATTATATGTATTCATCGCTGATGTCTGCACATATGTGAGGTATTTTGAAAACAAAAGCCATATACATATATATATATAATAGTACATATGTAGTGTAGTAAATAGGCCCGCCCTGCCTGCGTCTTACAAATGATTCTCTCCAAGAAACCACCCCCAACAAAAGACGAGGTTTGGGATTGTGGTTGAGGGGTTGGGGGTAGCTGCCATTACCACGAAGTGATTCCTTTAACGCTGTCTTTTCCCTCTCACACAAAACACAAAACCTTACAAGCCCCCCTCCCTCCCACCTGTACACCCCCCCATACCTCCCTCCTCTCAGTAATTTCGCCGGATTCTGCTCTCTGGCTGCGCCATTTGCCTTTCCTCGTCTTTTTCCTCGTCTTTTCTTTGAAATCACCCCCAAGTCTGTTCGGGCTGCGCTGCTTAGCATAATGAGCCCAGCATCTGATGATGACGCTGTCGGGGTGTTTAACACACACACACACACACACACACACACACACACACTCAGAATATTTTATTCAACACACTCGGCTGCTGCTATGGAAAAGTTCCTCCTACATTGCCAGAAAATATGTAGACGTAAAGTTGGATTTGAAATACCTCAGATAATAATAATAATAATAATAAAAGTAACAAGCTCAAGTTCTCATTCATTTATTCAGATCAATTTTCTAATATTTTTTCCTTTTTTTATTTATTTTAATTAATTAATTTATTTTTATTATTTAATTCAGATAAATCTTTAATTTAAATGTTGAAATTTTACTTTTGAATGTTCCTTTAACTGAAATTTAAATAGTGAAAATAATATATATATATATATTTTTCTTTCTACAAAAGTCAGAGTTCCTTTAGCACTTCGCGCAGATTTTGGAATAGTAATAATATTATTATTAATTTTTACAGTCATAATATTTTCATAATTCCATTAATATTTCAATTTTATTTATTTGAATATTATATGTTTCACTTATATTAATATTTTACTTCTATTTATTGAAATATTAACAAATATCACAAATGGTTTAGCTTTGCCAGTATTAAAAATACATGTATTTGTAGGAGTTCCCTTCTTTCCACTTTCCACTTTCATATTGATTATTTTATATATATATATGTATATTTATTTTATATTTTGTTTTATTATTAATGTTGTTAAACCATCTTAAGCCAAAAATAATCAATATGAAAGTGGAAAGTGGAAGGAAGGGAAGTCGGAGAAGTACAGCACAAACTCCTAGTAGATGGCAGATTGGATGAGCGATGAGGAACATTTAGCTATATAGCAGGAAGAAATTTTCTAAGTCATCCCTCGGCGCCCTACCCCCGAAACCGGGCCCGAAACCCGACCCCGCCCCTGTACAAGCACCAGTCACATTCTCGCGCTCAGCTCTGCTCGGTGTATGTGTGTGCGTGTTCTGCGTGTGTGTGTTGTTCGCTGCATGAGGTTTTTATAACAATCTGTGCGCGACAGCCACGCCCTCGAAACGAGCGAATATTTAGCTGAGCGCGTTTTCGTTGGCGAAAAAATTCTACGGATACGGATACGGATACGCCTTTTCTTAGAAACTTTCTATTTAAACACACACACACATTACACACACTCAGCATACACACACTCAGCATACACACACATTAATACATATCTATAGATGTATATATATATATATATATATATATAGAAAAAGCCTCCGTGTTCGGGGTAATGAAATTTTTGCATAATTCATTGCTTGAATAGAATTGCCTGAGGGTAAATGAAATATAATATATATATAATATACATATATATATATATATATATAGTATATTTTTTAGTTTCATAAATACAAATTAATCTGACTTAAAGCTACGAATCTCAGCGAGTTGCAATAAGTCACACGTCTTGCAATGTTCAATGTTCAAACATTTGACTGTTATATAAATATTAATAATAATAACATAAAATAATAAAAGATAACTATTATATATTATTTAGTTGGGTTTTGCAACATTTCTAATAATTCATATGTATACATGATAATGATAAAATAGCTAATTAACTAACTTAAGTATATTAATTATTAACTAACAGTGAATATTAATTAAAAAAATAAATATAATAAATAAATGAAATAAATAAAATTAATAAATAAATAACATAAATTATGTATATGAATTAAGTAAGTAACTTTAATTAAATATAACAAATAAATAAAATTGAAAATATTAATTATCACTAAATTAAATTAATAAAAATGAAAAGAATAATTAATTAATTCAATAATAATTAATTTAATTATAATTTAATATATAATAATATAATAATAAATAGTAAATATTTGAGATACGTTCAAAATACATACATATATATATATATATATTCTGAATTCGTGGTCATCAAGTCAACTGTTTGTGTGACAAAGTCAGTCACAGTATTTTCTGAACCGATCTGAATTTATTGTGCAAGCCCGTCGGAAATGTGGAACACGGGTTATTGACTCTCTGCTGGACCAGATTAGTCTAGTCCAGTCCAGTCCAGTCCAGTCTGCTGGCTGGAACGGACTTTCTGGATTTGAATCACTTACGGCACTGACTAATGCATCTTTCTCGATTGAATGAAACACTATACCATACTATATATATACAGTTAATAAAATACACTTTATTTAACATTTTTTAATTCGATTTGAATTTAATTTTCGATTGAACTAAACCATTGGGTGAAGTTAGCCCTGAAAATGCCACACACACAAGAGCATAAGAGCCGCTGATAAAAGGTTTATTGAATGAAAAATTATATATAATAATTATTTTAATATTATATTAATATATATATATATATATATATATACATATGTATATATATATATATCTGGTTTGCTAACTATATCTCTTTGAGTACAGAGAAGAGAATATCTGTTTTGTGGAAATGCGCATGCTCCAAGCTGATGGCTCCTTCATATCCTGTCCAAATTAAAGACTTGCCTAACAGACCCGCCCACCCCCTCCCGAAAAGGAAGTGGATTTCCTATGGTTGGTGTCATTGCACCCGCCTTGGACACATTGAGGAATATTTAGCAGAAACTGGTCTCCGTCTGCTTGTGTTGTACATTGTGTATTGTGTATGGAAGAGATTGCAGATTGGTCATTTTTGACGAGCCATTAGACAAAAACAAGTCGGGCCACCGACTGACCTTGTCCTTGACCTCAACTATTTGGCATCCAATGGGGCATCCACTTTGGCAGCCGTTTGGCAACCAAATGCAGCCTATTCCCTTTGTCTGTATGCAAAATTCATATGCTCACTCAGTTCTTTGATTTAAAGTCGTAAAACTTAATTATTTTACTCACCTCATTTGTAATATCTGTTTAAATCATTTTTATTAATTGCACATGTGCATTTCCCACCCAACCATAAATCTAGAAAATTAATGGTCAAAGTGTTTCATAATTTTTTTATATTTATTATTATCTGCCTGAAATGAATTTTCAAATAAAATAGTAGTAAAATAAATTTGAATTTAAAACTGAAATTCACCCACTTGCACTAATATTAACTTTAGGATTTAGGATTTAAGTTTTTATTTAATAAACATTTTATAAAATTATATACAAAAATATAAATGAATTCCCATTGGAACATTTTATAAAAATGTAATATTATATTATAACAATTGTATAATACTTTGATTATAATCTAATTTCTTGTTTTGAATTGAAGGTTTTTTTTGCAATAATCAAAATCTGTTCATTCTCATTTTAATTTATTACGCCTGTATATATAGAAAAAAGAATATATATATTCTTGGTCAGCTATTCATTTGTCCGTCTTTGTTTTAGTCGAACAGTTACAGAGAACTCCCTCAGCTTCAAGGATGGATTTACAAATATTTAATATTTAGAGTTACAAAATATTTATTATTTTTGTATTTATGTAATCATTATTTATATATTTATATATTTATATATTTATATATTTATATATTTATATATTTATATATTTATATATTTATATATTTATATATTTATATATTTATATATTTATATATTTATATATTTATATATTTATATATTTATATATTTATATATTTATATATTTATATATTTATATATTTATATATTTATATATTTATATATTTATATATTTATATATTTATATATTTATATATTTATATATTTATATATTTATATATTTATATATTTATATATTTATATATTTATATATTTATATATTTATATATTTATATATTTATATATTTATATATTTATATATTTATATATTTATATATTTATATATTTATATATTTATATATTTATATATTTATATATTTATATATTTATATATTTATATATTTATATATTTATATATTTATATATTTATATATTTATATATTTATATATTTATATATTTATATATTTATATATTTATATATTTATATATTTATATATTTATATATTTATATATTTATATATTTATATATTTATATATTTATATATTTATATATTTATATTATATACTTATATTATTTTAGATTAAACCAGTTCTAAAAGTGTTTGTAATATTTTATACTTGTTCGATGACTTAAAGAAAAATGTGCTCGAAAAACAACTTCTCCATCCGAGAACCAATTTCAAAGAAGGTATCAAAAAAAATAAGAAGAAGAGCAATGATCCGACAAGTTAAGGGTTGGTCAAGCAACCCTGCGATGGGTTGCCGACTGGACACTGGTAAGAGTTGATTTCTTGTTGTTTATTGTCATTTCGAACCCAAGAAAAATGTATTAGAATTTGGTGAGAAAATTATGTGGACAGACTGGTTTTAAAATATACAAAATTTATGAAACTGGCTTATTTTCGCACCGTTTCGGACAAAGCATGGAAAAAGTGTCGTGAAAAGGGAACTCTTAAGTTTACCTATTGTAAGACAGCTACAAGACTAAGAACTGTGAGAGGAACCCTCTTTTTCCACTATTAGTCATTGCCGGTAATCAACGCGAAAACATGTTGTTTTGTAACGAATAAAAAATGCTTTTCAACTCTGAATAATTCGTGGATGTACCTACCATAGGTCTTTGGAATTTTTGAAAAATAATGAATAATTAACTTATGGCAGGCAATTACATTATTTACTTGACGCTGTGCAATTTTCGGTGTGACTCACTGTATATGCTTAAAACATTTATACTAATGTGTGTATGATATGATAATTAAAATGACATAATTGTGAGCGAAGTTCAGTTATTCAGTTATCCAAATGCTAAATATTAAATATAAATATTAAAATTAATTAATTGTTTCAAAGTAATATGGAACAGTTGGATTAAAATTTTAAATTTAACAAATAAAATACAATTTTAAATAAATAAAAAATATAAATATCAAATATTAATAATAATTGATTGATTTAAAATCAAATCAATCAATCAATCAAATCAATAAAATAAAAAATTAATCATATTAAATCAAATTAAAGATATACTAATGTATGCTGTGGCGTCAAGTAGTGCCCGACGCATAATGATATGAACTCTCATTCATTTTTGTCGTGGTGTAAAATGAATCTGCTCAACTTGAACTGCTCTAGGTGCAAGGTCATGTCATTTCATCGTATCAATCCCCATGGCTCGATGGGGAGCCACTTGATTGACTGAATGAAGTAAATGATTTAGGTTCTCACAGGTTGATCACAGGTTCAAATTCGATAACCATATTAAGTTCACTGTCAGCAAAGTTTTTCAAGATACTTTTCACTTCCCTTGTACGTCCAATTCTGGAATATGGATCTTGTGTGTGGGCTCCACAATCTCCCCCCCCCACCCAACTGTACAGTAGAGCTGCGTACTTTTTGACTGGGTTGTACTTCCTTCACACACCAATAGGCTGCATCTTCTTAACATTCCCTTCCTAACTAACCTATGAGTCATGTTTTGAAGTTAAATTACTTAAAGGTGAAATCGATTCAGCAGCATAAATTTGTCTGTTCCCTTTAGAACTTCTCGCTCTCGTTTTCTTCCGCTGTTTCGAGTACTCCGTAATGATTACAACAAATTATACCATGTCATCAATTCAGAATCCTACAAACTGAATTTTAAATGTCCTATCTCGGGAATAACTTTTTTGCATGCACAGGTGGTGGTTAACTAATTCTTAATGATTATCTTTGGTCTGGGTCTTGGTCTGGATTGGGTTTTTCTGGTTTTTCCCCATTCATTTCATTTCATTTCATTTTTAAAATTATTCATAATTTTAATTTTATTTTAAATTAAATTAAATTTCTTAAGTTTTTGTACTTTTTATGTCGAATGACCTTAGTTGACAATAAATAAATAAATAAATAAATAAATAAATAAATAAATAAATAAATAAATAAATAAATAAATAAATAAATAAATAAATAAATAAATAAATAAATAAATAAATAAATAAATAAATAAATAAATAAATAAATAAATACATAAATAAATAAATAAATAAAATAAAATGCTGTAAATAGAATGTTAAGAAAGAGAGAGAGAAACACGTATTAAGAACATAGAGGGAGAGAGATAGCAAAAGGTAAGTGAAAACAGAGAGAGAAAAACTTAGCAAGCTTAAAATTGACAAGAATCGCGATGCATTAGCATAAATGTTTCCTTCGAATATTTATATACATGTATGTATATACATATTTATTATTTACTTTCAACTATGTACATAAGTCGATTCACTTATTATGTGGGTCTAAAATTGTGTAAATTTGTTATTTTTGTGCCGCAGTAAGAGGTAAAACTTGAAGAAGGCCACAATTCGCAGCCCCTAAGCTATATATATATATATACATATATGTATGTATGTTTATATATACAGGCACTAGATGTTGCAAGGTAGTTAGCAATAGTGGCAGTAGGTAGCTCGAAGTGTAAAAAGCACTGATGAAAATAAATACACACCAATGGCGAGCGATTTTATCCGCGAATCGCGGCGCCACATGCCACATGCCTATTGGCGGCAGCCGCTCGCCCAGAATTTTGAGTGGCGCCTCCCTCCCCTTCCTCCTGCCCCCACTCCCCTGCCACCTCTCCACAGCACCACAGCAAGTTGAAGTCGCGTCGCGGTCGCTGGAAACTTGCACACGCCTACGTGCCTCGACTCAACCTTACTCTTCTATTTCTCCTTTCTCTGTCTTCGGCTTCGTCTTCATCTTCATCTTCATCTTCGCCTTCATCTTTGCCTTCATCTTTGCCTTTGTGTTCGCCCTTATGTGCCTTCAGTTTCTCTTTCTTTTTCTCTTTGTCTTTTGTTTTCGCTACAGACACATTGCTCGAATTTTAGGGCGTAGCTTGCGCAAAAATCGGCTTACCTTTTCAAGTAGTATTATTATATAAATGTATATATATATAAATTATATAATTTTATTTTAATTGTCACATTTATTTTACAACTTTTATTTGAAACCAATCATTCATATTTCTTGACGATATATTATGTATAATAATATTAAAGAAATCAAAATTTAAATTCAAGTTTTTTATTTCATTATAAATCAATTCGTTAATATTATTTTTATATAATATTTACATGTCGAGTATTTAAAATATTATCTCCTTTGTTACATTTTGAATTAATTATAAATTGTATTTAATTTTTAGTTTTCTAATGTTACTTTCTACATTTTGAAGTCGACATTAAATAATAATTCAGTGGGAAATCATTCTACATTCTACTTTCGAGGTCTCCAATTCGAGGGTCCGACTTCTCGTAAAATTAATTTATGTAAATTTATAAATAATGTTAAATATTTTGTGTCAGATTGTAAGAGTATCTTAAAATTCGAATGTTTATGGTTGTTTTAATTATAGTATAAGCTATAAAAACTCGAATATAAGAATTCATCTATACAACGCACTGGAAATGAATATGTTTCCTAGTATTTTGAACATTTACAACATGAAATTGAGAATTGCAAATCCTGGATGTTAGAAATAGCCGCTATACTAAATTTTAAAAATTTTCTTCCTAAATATTAAGTTGAGTTAAAATTTTCCAAAAATTCAAATCGATTTATTTTGTGTGTTTATTTTATGCATGGTCTGATTTTTCTTGATTTGCTTTGGTTTTCTTGTCAGTAAAAGCTTTTCAAATTGCTTGTTTTAATTAAAGGCGGCGCTTGGCTGAGTTAGCCACTTACGTGTTACGTAAGCCCTGTTACGTATTGCTTGTAACGCATACGTTGCGTGGTACAGTCACGCAGCAAAAACTTAGCTCAACATTTGCTCGGCTTTTTTGCTTATTGCACCGCACTTTTTTTCGCTTCAATAAAAACGTGTGTGTGTATTGTGTGTTATGTGTGTGTGTGTTATGTGTGTGTGTGTTATGTGTGTGTGTGTGTGTGTTTATTTTCTCTATGTAGCTGTAGTTCCTTGACTACTTTCTTTGGGCAAAGGCAAACCACATTTCACAGTCTTGGCGCCGTCAGCGTCGCGAGTTTTCGCTCATTATGTTGTGTGTACACGCACACACACACACACATATACACACATACACACATGAGCATTACATATATAGTGCAAGAGACACCCCTAACGAACACGGCATCTTGAGGCAAGGGCTGCCCAAATCTGATTGGTCGTTGAATGTTCGCGACGCGCCTCGAGGCGATGAGCAGCAGCCTCTTTTCAACTTGAAGATGCCACTAAGCACAGGAGCGGAATAGCGGGTGGCAAGGGGTGGAGTGGTGCTGCCTGGGTGCGGCGCTGGGGCGGGTTAAATGGCGACCAATCTCTTGCGTGACAAGGCTGTGAAGCTGTCCGAATTTCGCTTCGTTTTCTAATTATTTTTTTTTCAAACACGCGAAAATGTTGGCACTCTACTCAAACACATACACACACACACACACACACATCGCACCAACACACACAAAACAAATACAAAACTTACCCGTTTCCAAAAATTGCTCTAGAAAAGCCAAGAAGTGATATAGAGTGAACAACAACTGCTTTTAATTCCTTTTTTAATGTGTTTCTTTATATTTATTTTCTTATTTTATAATTTTATATTCACATTTAGAAATTATTTTAATGACTTTCGTACTTCTATTCGAATTTTACAAAGTATTTATTACTAATTTCAATAAATTGTTTTTCGTATACTTAAAAATTATTGTTATTAATTTTATTACTTCATTTTTTGAAAAGTATTTCTTGTATTTGTACAACATTTTTCCATTTTTTTTTTATACAAGTATTTATTTCTTAATAACAGAAAACATTTTTAACAAATATCAAAAGTCCTTACTAATTTTAAGAAATTTCTTTTCATACAGAAATAGTTTTAATGAATTTTCAACAGTATTTTTTCTAAAAACAGAAGTTGTAATTTGTATAATAATTTATTTCTCATTAATAATTTTTAATATCAATTCAAAAAATGGCTTTCAGAATACGGCACCTAGCAGAACGGAATTCGAATCAAAAAAATCTTGAATATTAAAAAGATAGCAAATACAATAAAAAACATTTATATTTTCGAAATTTGTTTAACTAAATTCAAATTACAAAAATAAAACAAACAGTATAAAATAGATTAAAATAAAATAAAAATTAAAATTAAAAATATGAAGGAGACTATATTTTTTTTTTGGTATATTAAGAAATTATTCTTATGAATTTTGTACCCTTTTCTCAATTTTCGGAAGAATTCTGTATATTTTAAATTTAATTTAGAAACCATTTATGCTGTATAGAAATTTATTCCTTTATAATAAAAATAATTTCTAAAAAAAATTGAAAAGGTTCTTACTTATTTTAAGACTTTTATTTGGTTATTTTAAAAAATACAGAACAGTTCGAATTTTATTTCTATCTTTTAGAAATTGATATCTGAATAATATAAAAACTAAGTAGTAATAGAAAAAAAGTCGTTTCTAATCTAAGAATTGTCTTTTCATTTTGAAATTATCTTAATGATTTTTTTGTTCGAAAGTATTTTCTATTAACCTTAACCATTATTTAGACTACCGTGAAAACCATTTCTGCTGAAGCTCTAATTTGAATATTAGTATAAATATCAAGTATTTGTTTAAAGTCGCCTAAATTAATTATTTCAAATTGAACAAACACCGACGGCAATTGTGGCAGCTGCTAAAATGTCTAGAAACAAGCCTAGGATGAGTTGCCGTTGTTTCCTGGTTGGAACTGTCCCTTTATTTCATTAAATTTGCAATAAATTAATATCTCAGACTTGTATTTATTTTATATTATGATATATAATATATTATATATATATTTATTATATTCATTTAATTGTACATCATATAATTTGTGACTTATAACATATAACTTTTTGAGCAGCCTAAGAGTGTGCACCACAGACGTAAAATTGGGACAACCACCGCCCAGATGGGTTGAGTCCAAATTGAGACACAGCTAATCAGTGACAGGTGGCGCTGCTGAATTTGAATTGAACCCTTACAGCGCCATCTGACGGCTAGGGTGTGTAGTGCAAGGGATATTTGAAATTGGTTCAACAATGAATATTCTTCTCTTTATTTATAAATACTCTTAGGGAATTTGATGTGCAAATGCTGCATTTTAATTGGTTGACTGTTTGGGTACATTTTCTCTTTGTGTTGCCCCTCACACAGCAATTCGTTAAGGGGAAAGCCGAAGAGCCCCCGATAAATTCTCTCTCTATCTCTCTACACAAATAGCCACAGATGTGCGTGTGTGCGTGTGTGCGTGTGTGCGCGAGGACACTACAATACACAACTCATTTTGAATGCCTGAAATGAATTTCGGTTCGTAGTTTTTTTTTTATTGTCCGTCAGTCAACTAAAAACAAAACAAAACAAAAAATAGAAGATAGATGAAATAAAAATATTTAAGATATTTAATAAAATGTCTGGGGATAAGGCGACACAGATAAATAATAATAAAAACTTAATTAAATCAAAATAAGAATTATATTTAATGCTTAGTACTTATTTTAATATAAAACGAATATAAAACATTTTTGGTTGTCACTCGACAAAGAAAAAATTAATTTATATTAAAAATAAAATACTTTTAAATTTAAATTTTTTTAACAATTTTGGGTTTTCCTAATTACAATTATTGGCATATGCTATAGTGTGTCACATAGGACAGATCGACTCGAATATACATATATACACATCTACATATCTATGTATACAATATTGGATGATAATTCCCTACTCCTCAAACATACAGTTATTTGATTAAAATATTGAGAAAAAAAATTGTGTAACATCTGATCTGATCCCCATAAGATAATGAGCCATGTTTTCTGCACTCACTGCATCTTAGTCCTTTTCAGCATATTTGTGGTGATAATAAACTATCAAAAGGTCGATCTTTCATTAAAGAAATCCCTAAATTGGAAATAGTTTGATAAAATAGCTTAAATATAAGAAGTGACAAATAATAAGTAGTTAGAACTTTTGGCTATGCCAAATTGTAATTTTATGTTTATTATAAAACGGTTTTTGTTCTTAAATGAAGACAAGTTATCAAAGAAATCATTTGAAAAATATGCATTTTCAAATAATAATGTTCGAATATATACATTCTCGCAAGAAATGTTTGGAGAACTTATTAACACGTTTTTAGAAGTGGAAAATAAGTTAGAACGGGGATTACTGACTTCGATTTATAGCCGAAAAATCAAAATTTGAAAAAATTGGCTTACACTGTATTTTACGTATTATGATTATCAATATATACATATTATAATTATCATTATCAATGAGTTTGGAGTGCATTCATACACACACACACACACACACCACATGCTTATATAAATTTTCATTCTACTCATTCCTCACTAGACAAGTTGCAACCACCTCCCCTCCAATCTGGAGGGACAGTAAGCCATGAATCATTTTCTGAGTAGTTTTGTTTTGGGTATATTGGGTATTTCTTAGTTGGTATACTTGAGATTCAACTTGAGTTAAAGTTGAAATTGGAGCTGAGAAGTTCTACTTTGATATATTTGAGATATTTGCCATCAGGATCAAAGGCCTAGTCGAGATTATTGATACATTTCGATTGCCGATATCAATATCAATATCCACGCTTTAAAGGCAAATTATTCTGATATGCATATGCACATTATTGACCAACTGACCAATTTTCATCAAGATTGGTTACATCCAAGCTCTAGTCGAATGTAGATTCTCATGTTGAACTCCTTTCTATCTCAGCCGCAAGCATTTTCTGTGTACATAAATATGTGGGCGCAGCTGTGGGAAAGAGATGGCACGATGCTCCACGCAAGCTTAAACATGTACATATATAGCTACGTTAACTTGATGTATGTATGTATGTTTGCATGAATGTAAATCATGTCACAATCCAGTTAGGATCAGTTCGGGCTTCATTCGCTTTTTATACTTTTCAATGCCTGGGCCTGCGTCTGTCTGAACGCAACTTTTTCCGACACCCTAAGAGATAGAGACTTGAAGCTTGGAACATATATTGGTCTGCGCCCGAGTCAGGAAAGTGTAAAAATTTGAGTGCTAGGAAATCGATAAAATCCATATTCGCAAATCGATAAAGCCACATATCTCCCACAATTTTAAGGCTACAGTCACCAAGTTTCATTGATAGGTTGCTGACGAGGATCGGGATATGCCACGCCCACCCCATTTTAAATGGCTATATATTCCGCAATTTTTGAATTAGAGCCGTCAAATTTGGCAGGTATATGACTAGTGGCCGCCCTTAGGAACCGATAACAAATTTGTATGGCCACGCCCACACCCGCACCCATTTCGGAAAGTGATAATCAATAAATCTTCATATCTCCCACGATTTTAAATTTAAATTGGACCACGCCCACACCTGCCGCCCCCAGGAGCCTTGAAATGCTCATATCTTCCACAATTTGAAAGCTAGAGTCACCAAATTGTGAAGGTATGTTACTGGTAGGTCACCTAAGAGATCGATTAAAAATTGTATGGCCACGCCTACACCGACTCTCTAATCCGATGCACATTTAGTGCACATCTCTACCACAATTTGTAAGCTAGAGTCACCAAATTTAAAGGGTATATACCCTAATACTATAGTACTATATGCTAGTAACACTCTTCAAGAATCTGGAAAAAAAAATGTTGGACCATGCCCAGTCACGCCCCCAAAAACGATAAAATCCTATATCCCCCTCAATTTAGGAGCTACAGTTACCAAATTTGGAAAGTAGCTTATTAAGTTCGTACTCCAACATTTTTTTTGACCACTCCTAAATTCCCTGAAGCATATATCTTCGGCAATTTAGTAGCTACAGTTCCAAACTTGGATGGAAGATTAGTATGAACAATCTCAATAATTTTCTTAGGCACTCCCACTCCCACCCCCAAAATTTCCAACAGCCCACATCAACCGTAATTCAGGAGCTACAGTCACCAAACTTCGACGGAAGGTTACTTTCTTATATCTACCGCAATTTGAAAGGCAAACTTGGACAGTATTTCTTGGCTACACCTACCCTGTTCTGATATCATAGTACTGCAACGTTCTCCCTTGTTTCAATTTATATTTGACTATGAAATTGTACTTATATTTTGTATACTGATATTATTCGACATTAAATAAATTGATAAGGTAAATAAATAATACTCTCTGTTGAAGTGTAAATTCAGATAAAACAGATTTTATTGAATTTAGTTATTATTTTTTATATACAGCTTGCAAAATAAAATATTACTGTACTTTCTACTTTTGTTTGAGTTATTCGTACCATTTATTTTATTTCTGAGGATTCTTTACTTAATTAAAGACATTTTTTCTAAATACTAAGTGCATTCATTTATTAAAGATGAAGGTTGAATTCGAAATATATTTTTGAACAGTTCAACTAAATCAAACAAATAGTTGCAATTCCTATATTCGTATTGAAAAAAATTATTCTGATTAATTCTTAAAGTACTCAACACTAATTAATAAAAAAAATAAATAAAAAAAAAGTTGCATATCTTATATTTTGTAATATTAAAAAAAATTGTGTATATGTATTATTATTTGTGATTCAGCGCAGGGATAGCAACAATAATTCAATATTTCGGACTATTGGTCGACAAGGCAGTGAAAATCTACTTGCCGCTCCTCCACCACAACGCGACCCACCTCACACCTCCCCCATCACTTGAAAATAAAAAAAAGCGAGGGCGAAAAAGAATTTGAATAAATAAGAAAAGCAACCACCGACGACGACGAGGACGACGACGACAGCCCCATTTTAGCCCAGGTTAAGATACAAAGCACAATACGCAAAGCAAAAAACGAGAAGCGCCGAAGAGGAGAGGAGCAGAGAAATCAGCATACCCCGTCCCCTCTCCTGCCCACCTCCTCTCTTCCCATCCCTTCATCACTCAAAGACACTTTTAGTGCAAAAAAAAGGCAACGAAGGCCAGCGTGCAAGAAGAAGAAGAAGCAGTAGCAGAAGCCAAAGAAAAATTGCCATACAAAAGGCAGAATGGCCGAACAAGCGAACAAACGAAAGAAGGACCGAGCCGAGCCGAGCCGAACAGCTAGCCGAGCTTCGTGCGCTGGACGCTGTTGACGCAGCAGCGCTGCTGAGAGTAGGAGTAGCAGTCATTAAGGGAATGGGGGAGGAGGAGGGGGTATGTTAGCTTGTACAAAGCGGCAACGTCGTCGTCAGCAGCGTAATCATCATCAACATCGTCATCATCATCATCATCAATATTTGAATTTAAAATTTCGTATTTTGCAAACACGCGCCATATTTATTTCTTCTTTTGATTTTTCTCGCCTCCCCTGCTTTTGCTTCTTCTTCTTCTTCCATTGCTTGTTAGTCGTCTTGCGCAGCATACCCCCGCCCCCGCCCCCGCCCCCGCACTGCTCACCCCTCACTTCACCTCTATCGTTTTGTTTTATTACGCAAGCATTTTCTACCATTAATAGCCGCGAGGCATTAAATTTTTAAATCACCCGCTTTCTGCTGGGCGAACTTTGAATGGAGTGGGAAGTGGGAATGGTGGAAGTGGAACGCTGGGCAATGGGCGATGGCAAATGCTGATATTGATGGCGGTCCGGGGTTGGGTTGGGTTGGGGGAGTGGAAATGGAAATGGAGGGGGAAATAAAAGAGTTGGGGTTTTTTTGGAGGAAGCGAATTCAAAGATAATGTTCTTGTCGCAAGTACAGTCGCGCACTGAAAAAACTAAGCTCTCTGCTTCGACACTCCCTTAAAAAAATATAATAATAACCGAAACATAGTATCCAAATGAAAATGTAAATGAAAAACTTGGCAATCATTTAGATTTTTAGCAATAACGGAAAGTATTGCTGCTTACCAATAGATGAAAGTTGGATAATATCTATCTATAATAATAAATAATGGAATATATTTACAAAGAAATCACAGTTTATATATGGCTATATGGCTCTCCACTATTGTGTAATTTGAATATCTGAATAAAACTCAAGTTAAGCCTCAGAAACAATGGAAGGTTTTTGTTTTGCAAATATCTAAAGAAAAAAACGTAAAAAAAATAAAGGAAACCAAAGTTTAGATTATTAGTTTTAATACTTGTGCTAAAGATCTAAGTAAAATACAATAAGAACAAAAGGAACTAATGATTAGCTCACAACCTAAAGATCTGCTAAAGATCTGAATTAAAATATATGCACAAAGATTAAAGATAATCCTATAAACTCAATGAATGAAATGGGGCTGTTAGCAGAACCAAATAAAATCCATATAACATATATAAATATATTATCCTTAAGTACTATATTTTGGTGTACCACATCTATTTAATTTATTTTTTAAGATCTAATTAGAATATATACACCAAGAAATTAAAATGTATCCAAAAGACTCGATGATAGGTTATTTATTTTTATTTTTGTTGTATGATGATGATATTCCCGTTTTGCCTTCTTCCAAAAATCAAATCATAATATCCACATCATTTACAGTTTTCAGCATGTACATCTAACACTGGGAACAGAGTATTAAGGAGTATTTCTTAACAATCTTAGGATATCAGATATATCAGATATATCGGGCTATAAGAGCGGTAGTGGGTGTAAGTATTACTATTTATTATCGATTATATCTTACAAATGTTGTGATTCTAGCTTAAAAGCTCTGCTGATTTATATCTCAGATATATACGATATATAAACGATTTGTTCTAAAATTAACAGTTAAAGGTTTCAGAAATATTTTTATTAATATATTCTTATTATTAATTATTAATATATTATACTAAAAAGTAATTAATTAAAAAAAATTACTTTCGAAGTCTAAAATAATTTCAGAGTATTTGGAAATTATATTGATAAATTTATGATTTATCAGAGAATATTTTTTCCTATTTTTACAATAAATAAAGCTATTTATTTCTTCATTTAGCGCTCCGATACCGAAGGTATATATATATATATTGGTTTGTCTCATGCTGTCTATTCGTTTGTACGTCCGTCCGTCTGCCCGAAACACCTTGAGACTTGAATGTTAGAATATATACTAATCTGAGCCTGCATCAGACCAAGTGTCAAGGTGCTACGTTCACTAGTAGGCTAAGAAATCGATAAAATCCATCATCGGAAATCGATAAAGCTATATATCTCCCACAATTTTAGGGCTACGTTCACCAAATTTGATTGGTAGCTTGCTGGCAAAGTCCTTCAATGATCGGCATATGCCACGCCCACCTCCTACAATTTTCAAAGGAATATATATATTTCGCTGTTTTTGAGTAAGAGCCATCATATTTGGTAGGCATATTACTGGTAGCTGCCCTTTAGGCACGATAACAACATTTTATAGCCACGCCCACACCTCATGGCGATTTTGTTTGTGGTTCTGTTGATATTGTGGTCGAGAAGCGACCTCTGGAGTTGGTAATGGAATTATACCGACATAAAAGTATTTACCCATAAGATATGATAAGTATGCAAATTAGTATCATAGGAGGTCCAGGTAGTTCAGGTAGACAACCCTTCAAGAAGGCAGCAAGAATTGAAGTTGATCCTGCCTTAACCCTCCAGAAAACGGATTGCATTTGAAGGAGGCTGTGGAAATTCTAGGGTTTGTTGAGTCTGTTGAGGATATCAAGTATGATATGATGATGATGATGCGGTGCAGCAATTTGGAGGCAGCTGTCTGACCGGCTGGACATTTCTAGCCCACTGGGCGGCGGTGGCAAACGAGTCGCACCTGGAAAACTAGTTTTCTCACGAATCCCTTTTTGGTGACTGTCAACGGGCAAGGAGGGTAATGGAGGTAAGGGTTAAGGACAACAACAGGACAATGGGATAGCAGGACAACAGTAACCGGCTTCGAAGAGTGAAAAAGCTGCCGTGGCAAGTATTTAAATTTGTTTACTTTTGCTGCATTACATGTGAGTCGGACGGACAGACGGGCGGCCGAAGGGGGTTGGCATAGGAGTTAGGTCCGGTTTGGTCCTGTTTTGCCCTGCATAGGTCAACAGGGCATTTATGCTAATTTTGGCATTGCAACGGCCTTCAAAAGCGTCAACTACACTCACAAAAAAAGCAAGCCATCTACAGAAATGCACAAAAAAAACGAACAAAAAAAAATTATTAATATAACTTATAATTAAATTATCAAATTTAAATTAAAATCACCTTGAAAACTTAGAAATAAATAAATTAATAATTTAAAAATTAAGAATAGATAAAAATCGGCTTAAAATTTTAAATGTCATGAGAGCCCGAATATTTCCCTGGTTTATAGAAGTAATTTGTAAAATTCAGAAAAATTGTTTGCAATTAAGTTTGCTCGGATTTGTAATAATAATATTAATAATAAAAGAATAAATTTTATATATGGTTAATTGAATTGAAATTAATTGTTTTATTTTTCTGTATTGTTATTATAATAATTTGTATTTTTTATTATTATTGTTATTTTTGTTATTATTATTATTATTATTATTAGTATTATTATTATTATTATTATTATTACTATTATTATTAGCGATTTTCTAAGTTTCATGTCACTTATTTTTCTGAGTGTAGCAACCGCTGCGTAAAGACAAACTGGTCAAACCGGTCGCGTCACTCTTCTTCTCATAGTATCCCTAATGTGATGTGTGTGTGTATGTGTGTGTGTGCCGGCCACTGGTCTCTCCCTATGTGAGTGGTATTCATACACTCACATTCACGCTCATTCATTCATTGTTATGAGTAATTATTGTGATTCCCCACACACACAACCAATGTATCAACCCCATCTTGGTTCTTAATGCTGAGAGGACGAGAGCGAGTTTTTTCTTCTCAACACATGCCACACATGTCTCACACGCACACACACACACTCATACATGTGCACACATGTACACACAATTGGGAAAATGCGAAACACGCCGAATATTTTGTAATTTGGCTTCTGGCTCTTGGCTCACTTCGATTTTGACACTGAAGCCGGGCGAACATATGTGCAAAAAAGGCTAAAGCTCCCTGATTATATTGTTAATAAATAATAATAATAATATTAATAAAAATATTATTAATAAAACGGCAAAGAAACCCACAATTGGGCGTCTTGAAAAATGTGTGTGCAAATGTCAGTTTTAACAATCGACTCAATTCTTGAAAAATAAATATAAAAAAAGAGTAATGAAATTAATAAATACTGTTTTTAAATCAATGACTCAATAATTGAAATAAATAAATAAAAATTAACAATGGCAAAAAAATATAAATAAAAAATTACAATAAAACTAAAAATAGTAATAGATTGCTTAAAATGTATAATTTTCGACTCAATAACAGAAATCAATATATAATGATTCAGAATAATAATAAATAAAACGACAATAATAATAATAATAATAATAATTAAAATAGGAGTATCCATTAAAATATGTAACTATTTTTAAAAATGATTAAAAGCTCGAAATGAGTATATAATAATTATAGCAATTACAATACTAAATACAATCGAAACTAATATATAATAATTAATAATAATAACAGTTATTACAAGTAGAGTACTGTTTTTAAATTCAAAATTACCGTTGATTATTCAAATTATATATATGCGATGCAAATAATAAATTTATAAAAATCAACAACACCAAATCGATCGAAGGATACCACAAAATATTCAAAGCCATTGACTATCGGAAATAATACAAAATGAATATTGATTGTATTTTCAAAATAAGAAAACATGAATGAAAAAATGTATCATACTTGAATTCAAAACGGCGATTCTAACTGTTGTGCATTTGATTTAAATTACAAAAAAATGCATATAATTTTTCTAGAATTCTACTTATTTATTTGTTTAAAAAAAATATTTCATTAGAAAATGCTAATAAGAAATTAATTAAATTTGGAATACTAAATCACCATATCACCAATATATATTAAATTTATGAGAAAAAAAACTAATTAAGTTGGAATACTTCATCAGCATTATTTTTCATTTATATTGTAATCAAAAATTCAAGCACCTGCTGTTATGAAAATGATTAAGTTCAGCTTACTAAGTAATATAGCTGCAATTTTAAATTTGTGTTGCAATTGTAGATTCAATAATTATTTCTTTATGAAAAATTATTGAAAATCCTGCTTGAGAAAACCTTATTAAAATATATATATACAAAAAAATCTGTAAATATGATTAGAATTAAAAATTGCGGCATTCTTCTATAATATTTATAGATAATGTTTATATAAATATTTATTGAAAAAAAATTAAAATATTAATACAATTAAAGATTGAAGGTTTCTTGCTTACGCAAAGCTTAAGCAAGCCAAATTTCAGTCATAAAAGGTATTTCGAATAAACTGAATACATGCTGGATCTATATATGTATGTGTATACAGAGCTCAAATTATCACTCAGCTGAGTAATGCAATCGAATCGAATCAAATCAAATCATTTCAAGTGCATTTGCAAGAAGAAGAAGAAGACTAACATAAATTTGCAGCCATTTTTCTTCTTATTTTCTCTCATTTTTTGTATACATTTTTTTCTGTACATTTAAATACATTTTTGTGTAGCTATAAGCAAAGCTGGATGGTGTCCTTGTTGTTGTTGTTGTTGTTGTTGTTTGTATTTGTGAATTTGCTTTTGTATTTAAGCCCCTTTTGAAATTACGAAACGCGTGTGAGAGAAAGGGAGAGTGAGTGAGTGAGTTAGTGAGTTAGTGAGTGTGAGTGAGAGGGGTGGATCTCGAAATGGACGCTACACAATCATATTTAGTTGTGTGTGTGTGTGTGTGTGTCGCTGCTTTGCTAGGCCAACCATCTTGTTTCTTGCAGCGCACGCAATACTCACCACCACACAAGCAGAACAAGCAAACAAAAAAAAGGAACAACAACAATAGCAAGCATGCCAAGGCCACAGTCCGACTTCGAGTCCGAAGACGGCGTACGAAACGAAACGAAATGAAAAAAACGAACACCATTCGGGAACAACAACAACAAAAGGAGTGGGTGGTGGCCAGTCTAGCAATGGCAGGGGTTCGTAAAAGGACGGGAAGGCAGGGGAGCGTTGAAATTGATGTTGATGGCCTCAAAAGAGCCATGACAACTGCAACTAAAACAGAAACGAACGCGCTTTTTTCCTTATAAATTATCGACTTTGTGGGTGTGTGTGTGTGCAGGGTGAGTGGAAGGGAGAGGGAAATAGCCTGCGCCCAGTTATGATTGAGTAATAGCGTATGTATGTAAGTTTTCTGAAAAGCAACAAATTCATCTCTCATCATATCTCATTTATTATGTTTTTTTTATAATTTTTTTGAATATTTTTTAACAATTTTGTGCTCTTACAACTAATTATTGGAGCTTTGTGCTGAAAAAGTAGCAGAAAATTAGAAATCTAAAATTATAGCAGAATGAATAATTTTGATTGCAGATAATTACGACTTTAAAATTCGCATAAAATTATATATTATTTTATTATTTATTATATTATTATTTTTTTATGCATTATATCTATACATATACTATAAATATGTACATATATCTTTTTTATTATTTATTTGAATAGAACGGTACTAAAATAATTTTCTGCTATTTTTATTACTTACAATTTATTACAATATATGTTTGAATATTTTCAGTATTTATTATAATAAGATTGAAAGGTCCTAATAATTTTCAGATTTTCTTCATTATTTATTATAATAAATGTGCAAACTAATTGTCAAACCAGTTTCTTGGAGGCCCAAACAATAAATAGATGTGGTAATAAGTAAATTAAATTTGTAACTAGTTGTAAGAAAATAAATAAATATATATATAAAAATAAGATAAAAGAAATACAAGATAATAATAAAGCACATTTTTTGGGACAATTTCTTGACTAAAATATTGAAAAAATTATCTCTGTGAAAGAATTTTGATTTTTTTATTTTAGTGCTTTCCTGTGGAGCGCTTGATACTGAATTTAATTGTAGCACTGGAAAAGAAAAGATGACCATATCAATATCTTCGCAAGAAAGAATATAATTTACAAAAAAAATATTAATTAATATTTATTATTGTATAATTATATATTTGTAGATTTTCGAAATACTTTGAAACCATAAGTAATACCATCTAATAACAGGTAGCCAGGAAATACCAATCTTTAGTAATATACCATCCAAGCTTGTCTTTATAATTGCGGTAAAAATGTTTGGAGAGTTGCCTGGGAACCCGATAAAAGTTTGCTAACCATAGCTCTTAAATTGAGGGAGATATAGGCTTTTATCGTTTTTGAGGGAATTTATGAAGTGTTTGACTAGCAATATAGCTTTCAAATTGTGTGAGATATATGTATTTAACGATTTAGATTAAGGTGTACTGGCTTAAGAATGGTTACCAATAACACACTTTTAAAATTTTGGAGACTCTAGCTTATAAATTGTGGAAGAAGATCCTGTGGGTGGCGTATGTGGACGTTGTCTGAAAATGAAAAGAATTTGGTGTAAGAGCCAACAACCTACTAAATTTGGTGACTATAGCATTAAAATTGTGGGATGTACGTGGCTTTATCGATGTTTATCGATATGTTCCAAGTCTCAAATCTCCAGGGTGTTGATTCAAACAGCATGACGGAACTTAAACAAATCCAAAATATATATATATAATATCAAAATTCAACTATTTGTTGAGCCTTTGGCGCAGTTGATAATTATGAAATGGTGGAAACTATGCTTTCCATGAAGGCAAGGTGATAATTTCAATGAATCGATGGAAAACTAGTTCAACACAGAGCTCAGCTATACTAAAAAAAAAATATGGAAAACTCACCACTTATAAAGTATATTTTTATTTGAAGACCAACCTATATATATATATTCTACATTAGAATCATTCCGGGAGACCATTTCCGGAGTATAATAATTCTGTCAATATTCATTTAACATAGTGAATTTTTGATGAAAAACATTAAATAAAGAAATGCAATTAAAAATACCTATCTCCCTTGACATATAAAAATTAAGAATTAATTATGAACTCTCAATATGTTTGTAAATTAAAAAAAAAAAAAACCAGTTTGTTTCATTTCAATTTTATATTTTAAAGAGTTTCGCACGAGATCCTGAAAAGGTAAATCTTAAACTATTTGAATTTCTGTAAAATTATGTCCAGGGTTGCAGTTGCCAAGTAATTTTTCTAAACTGCAACGGAGCTTTGATTGATAGTAAGAAGTAATCAATCGGTTAAATTCGGTTAACGGTTTAATTGCCAGTTACGATTCCAGTTGAAATCAATCTCAATGATTTTTCTTCCAGATCAACAAAACCAAAAATTTTAGAACCCTTTTTAGGAACGATCGGCAAAGTATTTATTTTTTGCTTTACGAAATAACAAAAAAAAATAATTCCCGTTAGTTGAAGTGAGCACAACTCGTCTATATATAAAAATTTAAATAAACATATATATTATATATATATATGAGATATATATGTCGATGTTTTTGTTCGTTTTTCACATGTTTAATGGAAGAATTTACATGCGTGTATATCTTAGATCTCTTAACATTGATAATAATAATGGTAATAATAATAATATAAGTGATATATATATATATATATGTATTTAGTTATATTTAGTTATATTATGTTATATATGTTACATTACAATTGCTCAATTGCAATACAGAGTACAGAGCAGAGCGGAGCAGATCAGCTGAATATAAATATATATAAATATACATATACATAGCCCACAATTTGATCTGAGCAGTAATCCACACATATATATATAAATATATATACATATGCTATAAGCAAATCTTTAGTTAGATTCGCGACTAGCTTTCTAGAATTCTTTTGCCAGTTTCGCTTTTATTTGTTGACAAAAAATGCGGGATTTGGTGACAAATTCGGTGGCATGGCAATCATATTATTGCCACCTTGTTGCTGCTGCTGCTGTTGCTGTTGGCTTCTCGTATTTGTGGCATACAATTGTTGCTGAAAGCTGTGATATTGCTGTGCGTATTTCAAATCATTCGACGAGGGTCCTACAAAATTGACGCCGACGCCAGAGTTGCCACCCAGATTACTGTTACTATTACTGTTAGTATTGTTGTTGTTGTTGTTGGGTATGCCCATCACATTGGGATGTGGCTGCTGCAGTTGCTGCAGCTGACCCGGTGTAAGACCTTGCATGCCCACGTTGGGCGCGACGGGCACTTGACACATGCCACCACCAGGCATGGGTTTCAAGTGCTGAGGCTTGGACATGGGACCTGGTCCCTGACCAGGTCCTGGTACTTGACCAGGTCCACCTGCCTGTGCAAACATGGGCGGTGAACTGTTGCAGGAGCCGGCGCCATTGTTGTACATCACATTCGGATCGGTGCAATCCAAGCCATCCACGCTAGCTCCTGGAAATTGCGCCTGCTGTTGGCGACTGAGGAGATTATTGCCACCGGGTCCTGGTCCCTGCATGCGTATGCCGAGGCCGCCATGTTGCCGCATTCCATGCGGACGCATGCCACGCACCATTGCCGCCGCACCCAGACTCAATTCATGGCCCACAACATCATCATCAAGCCCGGGCAACTGATTACAATTCTGAAAGAAATTCATGCCATTGTTCATTTTTTGTTGCTGCTGCTGCTGCTGTTGCTCGTTGGGTGAGTTCATGTTCATGGGTCCGCCAGGTCCGGGTCCTGGTCCCGGTCCTGGGCCCAGCATCATGGCGGCGGCGGCATCATGATGTGGCCCAGCCATTTGTGGATTGGCATAGCGTTGCAGGAACTCCAAACTGGGCGCCATGCGCACATTGCCATTGTTGTTCATATTTCCATTATTATTATTTGGATTATTATTTCCGGTATTTCCGTTGTTATTCTGATTATTATTCTGCGGTCGCACTGGCATATATTGTATGGTATTCGGAGTGCTCGCCTTCACCTGAATATTGGGATTGAAGTTCGGCCCAAAATTAACGGGCATGCGTCCTATCATCCGAGCACCCGGCGATGTCAAAATGCCATGAAAACCCGGACCGGGTACTGGCCCTGAACCATCGCGAACCACTCCATTCGGTACGGGACTGAAGCCGGTTGGTAAACCAGCGCCCATCTTCGGGTTCAACATGCGCTGACCCATTGAATTCAGCAGCGGATTGATGGGATGACAATTGTTGGGCGCATTATTCATGTGCTCCATTGCCGCATCCAAGTTGGGCATCATGCTGCCATGATCCATGCTATTCATATCGATGGGGCCAGGTCCCATCATATTCATGCCACCGGCGGAATTACCACCAACGCCCGAGCCGCAACTCGTCAGCTGTTGAGACATTTGGGCCAGCGATGTTATCGGATCAAAGTTTTGCGCCATTTTATTGGGAGGCGGTCGATTGGCGCTGCTATTCGGATTTAGGGGCATATTGTCGGAGCGACGGCCAAACTGTACAGGTGGACCTCCTACAACGGGTCCAACAGGTCCACAATTCTGACGCTGCCAAGAATACAGATTACAAATTAATTATTTAATTATTAAATAGTAAAAATATATAAATATAAATTTGTAATTAAAATAAGTAAATATAAATATATATATATATATTTATATATATATATATATATTTATAAAAATGTCTTAATATGATGTCTTAATTTTCATACAAGATTAAATTTTGAACCGATCATCATATGATGCCTATAATAAAGTATATAGAATAAAAATATATAAATAAATAAATAAGAGTGATTCATATAAGAACTCAATGGTAGATCTGCGTATCTGTTCCGATATCATTTGAAAATATCTCATGAGAACTGCTTAGTAGTTTATAAATTAAAAATTTCGCAAACTCTCTTATACTTGTATTTTATACCTGTATTGTTTATATATAAAACTCTATATTGGATAACTCATTATAGATAACTTATTATTCTATCTGTAATCAAAGTTTTAATCGAAAAATTGCTAGAAACTATATTATATATACATATATATATATATGAATAAATGATTTAGAGATTTGCTTGTTTGGCAGTCTTCTCTGTTGGTTGTGGAGACATGGAAAGTAGTTGCTATTGGGTTTTCTTCAGTCTAAACATTATGTTTAAACTGATTAATTAATATGTACTTCTATATATATAAATATATATAATGTTTAGGAGTGTTTTAAAGTTGAATGTTTACCACATTTCGACTTCTTTCATAATGATTGCTAAGATTACGAAGATTGTTATCTGATTTTATGTCTGATATATTGAAAAAATATTTAGGCTGGATTATCTAAGACAGTTGGGTTGAAATTTTTTGATCTTAATTAAAATTAGTTAATAAGGGAATTGGTCGGATGATGGCTATGTAAACTATAAATAACCAAACTAAAACTTCTACTGCAGATATTTACGTTGACGTCCATTGGATTGCCATTAGGTCCTTTATATTGATGATTCATGGCAGTGTTTGGATTGCCCTGCAAGTGGGCATGGGCATTAAAATTCAACCCAGGACTCGAATTGGGCAAACGTGCATCTAAATTGCTCGCATCTAGCAAATGATTTCCAGCATTCGAATTGGGATTATTATTACCATTGACAGGCGAACGAGGACGCTGTGAAGTGGGTCGTGTAATCTTTAAATCAGCTAAAAGAAATTAAATTTTAATAAATATAGATCAAATATATAGATAGATATCGACATGAATACTACCAGTAGAGTTGGCGCCAAATGCATCAAGTTCCTTGGGCGATAGATGAGCCAGCGGAGTGCTTGGATTACTATTCAGATGATGATTCAGAAGATTGTTGTTGCCACGATGATGTCGACTCGATGGCGAACCACACTCGTTGGGAAAACAGCTCTTCGAACTGACTGAAGTGGAGGCTGCTGCTGCTGCTGCAGCTGCTCCACTTGTGGTGGGCAGCTCCGCCATGCTGGGTGAATTTGAGGGATGACCCAAAGCAGCGCTTGCTGTGCGTGGCGAGGGCAGCGACAGGTTGTTGGGACTCGAGGGATTTGGTGATTGTGTCGCAATTGGCACCGATGCCGAACGCTGTGTGGGATGATAAGGGGGTGGCGGTCCTTGCACATTTAAATTGCGCATGTTGGGATTGGGGTTGGAGGAGTTGACGGATGAGGAGGTGGTTGTTGGCGGGGCAATAGCAGCACCTGCAGGAGGTCCTGGTCCGGGCATGCCGCGACAGGCTGTCGCCGTTTTTCCCACTTTCAGTCGCTCCTCAAAAAATTGTTGCTGTATCTTTGTCCATTCCATGGGCGTTAGTGCATTCTCCTCCTTGTCCATGTTCAGCACACAATTGGAGTTATTAAAATTGGCAATTAACTCCGGTGAATTGTTGCTCATCAAATTCATGTTGACACTGCCAGCTGTAGTCGCAGCCGTTGTTGCTGCTGGTGTCATATTATTCATATTATTGTTTGAATTACTATTTTTTTGTCCACACATCTCGGCAATGACATCGCTGGGCAAAAGAACATCATTTTCGCCCGTTAGATGAGGATTTTCTTGGGTTTTTTGAGCCGCTGCCGCTGCAGCTGCCGCCTGTTGTTGCAACTGTTGTTGCAGCTGCAATTGTCGCATTTGACCAGCTCCTGCTGCAGCAGCACCACCTGCACCACCCATCATTATATTTGCCATATTGGCAGCAGCTGCAGCCGCGGCAACTGCATCACTGGGCGACTTATCATTATCGGGAAATAATAGTTCATTAATCTTCTTTAATTTAGCCATTGCCTCCTCGCGATGCTGGCGTTGTTGCGGTGTTAAATTCTCATCGGGCACTTTGACGCCTTGCAGAGAAATAATATTATTATCCTGACTCAAATCATGATTGTTGCTATTGTTGATATTGCTGTGGTTGCTGCTGCTGTTGTTGTTTATATTGCTGTTGTTGTTATTGCTGCTGCTGCATTTGCCCAAATCATTTCCATCTGTTTCAAGACTGTTTCGATTTGCAGGATTCGCATTTCCCGTTTCCCAGCACATTAAATCGTTTTCATTTACCAATGCCTCATTTGGAGTCGCCTCAATAAATGCATTTCTTTTGTCCGTTGGATTATTGAAATGTGTTTTTGATTTCTGCGTTGGTGGCTGCAATATTTTTGTTAGATTTGGATTCGGGTTCAGATTCAGATTGTTATTGGCCGATGCCGGTGACCAATTCTGTGCAGCTGACATATTATTACAGATGCCCATTCCGAGTGAATTTTGTCGCTGCAATTTATTCATTTTCATGGGGTTCTTCATGAAGAAATCTTCGAGAAAACTCTTCGTCGCTGGCTGTGTACAATGATAGGCGATTATCGTTTGAAATTGTCCACTCAAAACAGACTCAGCGCCATTATTTGCCAACTGTGTGGAGAATACAAAAATGTGATTCTGCTGCTGCATATAATCCAAGCAGTTGCCAACGTTGTTGCCACTGTTGTTGTTGTTGTTGCCATTGTTGCTGTTGCTACTGTTGTTATTGTTGCCCATAAAATTGTTGGCCACACCAGGTGAGGCAATATTGATGCCTATTCCAAGGGAGACACCCAAATTGTTTGCACAGCCTGCATTTGAACTATGAGTCACAGTTGGCGTTTCGTTCATGCAACGTTCGGCATCCAATCCAACAATGTCATCCATGACCGATGCGGGTTGCTTTTCCAACTCCATTTTAACTTAAAGAAATAATAAATGTATTAATTTCAATTAAAAATAAATATTTTCCTTTACTTACCTGGCGTTTCGGCTCGATCGAGAGCACTGCTGCTGGCGCCTCCGCCAATTGAACCAAATCCCACGGGGGACATATTGGGTGAGAAGTTCTCCTCCTTCTTCATGTTCACCAAGCTGCCCAGCAGATCGGTGGGCTCATCCTTGACAGCAGCCACAGTCGCCACTACAGTTCCACAACCGCTCACAGAGCTCACTTTCGTATTAGGATTCGTATTTGGATTGTTGCCGGCGGCGCTATTTTGACTTTGTCCTCCTTGTCCCTTGTCAAGTGATAAATTTCCGCCAGATGATGATGGCTTTGAAGTGCCTGTTATATATATTATATATATATATAAAGATGTTTATGGACACAGAACATTTATGTTATAGTTATGCAATAATGTGCAGGTTTGAAATTTTTTTAAATATGTAAACCCATAGATAATATATTATGGTATGAATAATATTCTAATATAATATTGCTAGTGCAGTTTTAATCTCGAATTGCCCATAGGCTAAATATTTGAAATTATATTTTGATAGAATCCCTTATAAATCAAAATACATTATCATACACATAGATGTGTTACTATATATTATAATTTATCTATAAATCACATCATACTCAAGAAAAGCTATAAAAGTAATCTTATTCCGGCTGCTATTATTTGGATTTACTACAGATAGATAAAATCAACATCTTCAGTTTCTTTCAAATATTTTTGTGTTCCCTACCTTTTTCTGCGAACACTGAAGAAACTGAAGATTAGATAAAAACTTTTGTTTTTACAGAGCTATTATAATATTATTGTCAGACGTTTCCGAGGCCTTAAAGTATATATATATATATATTATATATATATATATTATTATTATTTAATGCTAACTTATTATTAGATCTTAAGCTAGATAGGAGTCTATACTCCGAGACACGTTCTTGAAAGGTCCAATATCAATATATATAGAGAAAAGACTCTAATCATTCAAATATAAATATAATTATTATGATAAGGATAGAGAAATTGGTTGTCTGCGTTCAATTCACGGAGGACACAAACTATTAGAATTACAGCACAATAATTATAATAATCGAAAATATGAATTAAACTAAATTTTTACCGCCGTCCTCCTCCTTAATGCAGATGCTGCCTGCCTTTTGGTTCTTCTTCTTTAGCAGATCCTGCTCCTGCTGGTGCAGATCGCTTTCCAGGTTGCTGTTGTTGCTGCTGTTGCTGTTCGTATTCGAATGATCGCTGGCATTGTTGTTGTTGATATTGTTGTTTGTTGGCGAGTTAACGCTGCTGCTTGAATTCTGTCGGGAATCTGTTGGAGCCGCTGAAGCTGCGCTCGTATTTGGATTTGTTGGATTTTTACTGCCGTTGTTGTTGCTGTTATTATTATGGCTGCTGCTGCTGTTGTTATTGTTGTTGTTGTTGGTATTATTATTATTATTGTTGTTGGTGTTGCTTTTGCCCGCTGCGCCCGTCTCATCTGACATGGTCTGATTTTGATTGCTGGCGTTTTCTAGAAATTCCACATAAATAATTAAATGATATTCAAATATGATATAAAATATGTGTAAGTATGATATGTTTATTTATATATATATTTTTTTAAATACATATTTAACTAATTAAATGAATAAAAAATTAAAAAATAAATACGTTATTCTTAATAAAAATAAAAATATTTTAAATCCAGTTTATTTATTTAAATAAATAAATAAATGAAAACCAAAAAATTAATAAATGTTCATTCAATTATTTTAATTAATAAAAATAAATAAATACTTTTGTGCTTATTTATCTATTGATTGTATATAGTTTTATAAATAAAAAATAATTTGATGTATACTTGTTTAAATTCAAATAAATAAATGTTGTGTATTATTTAAATAAATATATAAAAATAGACATATTCGGTTTATACATTTATTTAAAAAATAAATAAAGATCATCAAATGTTATTTACTTATTTACATAAATACATATAAACATCATATTTTATTTAAATAAAAGGAAATAAATATTATACATTTACTTCTTTGAATAATTAGCTGAAAATGTTGAGATGTTTATTTCAATAAAGAAATAAATATTTTTATATATTTAAATAAATGAATACAAGAAAATTAATGTTGTTTAATTATTTATTTAAATTTTGTTAATTTATTTATGTAAATCAATTGATAAAAACAAATTTTGTCTTATTATTTATATAAACAAATTTTTATTTTTTAAACAAATAAATAAAAATAAATTAATTAATTGCTTATTTATTTAATACTATTTTCTTACCTGGCGATAGACTGGAAAACGGTTCGCTTTTTATCTTAAGCGTGGTTGTTGTTATTGTTTTTGATCCAGTTGTTGTTGCTGCTACTCCTGCAGCTGCTGCCGATGTTGTTGTAGAGGCTGCATCAGTTGTTGTTGCTGCTGTTGTTGTTGTCGGTGATTGGCTAGCACCTCCCGTTGTTGTGGACAGCATTCTCGCTCCGCTTGCCTTGCATGGATTTTTGAACACAAGATTTGTGTTCTGTTCGCTTTTGATCGCTTTCTCTGCTTTATTTTATTTTATTTTATTTTGTTTAGTATCTCTCTCTAGCGCTCACTCACTCTCTCTCTCCCTCTTAAAATCTCACTATCTCTTTCTTACGCCCGGCTGCATATTATATTTATGGAATTATTACACTTTGGAGCCTTCTTATCCAGCTCCTTTTTGTTTCTTATTTTTTTAATTTATTTACTTATAAATGTATTACAAATTACACACACACATATGTATATGTATATATATATATATATATATATATATATATTCATGTACGTTTGTGTATATTTGCGTCTGACTTTATTTGTATTTGTAATTGTATATAAAGGCGAACACTCAAACAAAACAACAAAAAGAAAATTTCTGTATACATACAAAACACGCACACAAATACAAATTCACTCTCACACACACAGGCAGCTAATATGGCACAATTATCGTGAGAAAAATGTATTTGATTCTTTCCAACGATGCACATCAAATATTTTCAATGATTTTCGCATAGATTTTGCCACATTTTGTTGTGCACTTAATTAAGGTTCGTGGACAGAATTTGTGTGTATTTTCAATTTGTAAATACAAATCGCGTTAGCCACTTTGGCATGCTCTTTCTACAAAATATGCAATCCGTGTTGCAAAGTGCTAAAGCGCTATTTTGGTAAAAAGGTTTCGTGTGACGATACAACGGCATGGCATACCAGGTAAGTATTAGCACGTACATTCTATCGAGTCATTTTACTATCTATATATTTACCTAAATTGCGCAACTACTAGTTGTATAAAAAAATGCCATCTGTGTATGAAAATAACAGAAATACTATTAATATTTATTATATTATTATCTATATTTTTATTATAACAGTAAGGTATCGAGCGACGTTACGACTGAATGATGTTCACTCATTCGATTGCATTGTACCGAGTCATATCACTATCGATAATTATTGTTTAAGATATCAATTTTGTTTGCTAAGATAATATAAGCACTATTATTATTTATTGTATTATTATTTATATTATTATCATTATAATAAGAGGGTCTCATTCTTGTACTAAGCTTGCGATATGTAACGAGTCGTTGCTTCAACTCGATAGGTCAATTGCATTCAATAGATTTCTTAAAAATTTAGAAAATAATAAAAATAAAATTTATACAAGTCGGTAATCTACTAATAGCAGCGTTAATAGCAATATATTGAAATGATTTTTGAACAGAATGTACACATCTTCGATAATTCGCTTACCATCTTGAACAGTGCTGCCAACTATCGATTGAAAAAAAAAGTGCAACCAGAAAACGGAAAAGGAAAAAGGAATTAAATGTACTGTGCTAATTGGATTAGCAATGACTTTAATAAAACTATTATTATTATATGTATAATATTTATTGCTTATTATATTTATATCAATTCGCTATCTCCTTTGCCGAAATGGTCTTTTATTTTATCTGGCAACTCTATTAGGTTCATGGTGAAAATACATGTGGCAACGTTTTGCATGGCGGGGAAACGAAAATCGTTTGAAAATTAAATAGTCAACATACCTACTTGTTTCCATAATAAAAAGTGTATTATTTTTACCCTTTAAATAATTTAATAATATTATAGAAATGTTAGTTGTAGTAATTTTTACAATTTTAAAAAATGCTACCAATAAAATACTCAAAAAAAAATGTATTGGTAATTACAATAAATGACATATACAAAAATAAAAATAGATTTATTTATTTTTAAATTCTTTGCACTTATTAATTTCTACATAAACAAAATACAAAAGAGAAATAATAACAATAAACAATAGCACACAAATAAAAATTAAAAATTTATTTGTTTTACATTATAGAGAAACATTTTGTCTTGCATTTAATTTGGATTTGTTTTATTCATTGCATTTATTAATTTATACATTAGTAAATATTTATACTTTGAATGGGTCTACGTAATTGTACGTTCTGTATTTCCAATATTTGTTTTTTTTTTTAGGTGTTTTCTGTGCATTTTAGGTGTGTAACTATGTATGTATTTATGTATGTGTGTATGTATTTGTGTATGTATGTATATATTTGCACCTCGTTTTAGACTAAATTGACTAGCATACATTATTATAGAACTCATATTCATTAATGAGTATTCGCATTCGTATTCATATTCGATTAAATCATAATCATATGTATTACGTGCAAGTCAATAATTAACAAATATAGATATATATATACATACATATATAATAAAATAACTATATATATATATATATATATATATAAATAGTTATTTTATTACATATATATTAAGTTATTGTTGCTAATTGTTGTCAAATTGCTTGGATTCTACAATCAGTGAGAAAGAATACAAATTCAAATATTTGCAAAACCCAAAAAACGATATATGTAAATTTATTTACATACATAAATGGCATATATATACATATACATATATATATTTATCTAAATACATGTATAAAATATATATATATATATATTTGACAAACTAGAAGTATTCATAAAATATTCATTTCGATTATGTAAAAGAGCATTTAAATTATTTACATTTTGTATTATTTTTTTGGTTTTTTAAATTTACGTGTCTGCTGCACATAATTATTTCCCTTTTTATTTGTATTATTATTAATATTATGTAGCATATTTTTTTTATATAAATTTGACTAGATATACATATATAGTTTCACTTCTTTTAACATATATACTTATTGTGAGATTTTTTGTTTTTCTTTTGTTTTGTTTTTTGTTTGCATCACTCGTCTCTAAATCGGCATGTACATGTGAGTGTAAATGTGTGTATGTTTATATAGGACAGAGCTTCTATCTCGAAAGATCATATACATATTGCCACACATCAAACATTTCAGTAAGTTATTCATCTTCTACAACTCTGTGTGAAAAGTTTTTGGAATTTTTCAGTGTTTTTTTATTGGGTCAGGTACAAAAAGGAATTGTTTTTTTTTTTTGTGTATTTTATCTTGTTTTTTATATTTTTGCATACATATTTTAGCTATGGCTTAAAGTCAATTTTTATTATTGCCTTGGATGGATCATGGATACCACCAGAACAGAAAAAAAAATATAGGGGAAACAAACAAAATAAATATTTGAAAATATTACATGAGACCGACCAGATAACAAAGTACATTATATATATTTATATAGATTTATTTGTATATCTACATAATGAATATTTATTATACAGGTAGAAGACCCAATCTTTTCTTACCTCTTTTAAAAATAGCATTACAATTATTAAATGTGTTCATCTAATTTTACAGCATTTTAAATATAAAATTGAAATTGTGGAATTTTATTTTCCACATTGAGCGCCATTTAATGACCAGAGAAATTAATTAAAAAAATAATATTTAAAATTCACTTTTTGAGAGAAAGTAATTTGAAAAAATTTTAATTTAAAATGATTTAAAATAGATTTTTTCGCTACATTTTTAACGTCCTTATTATTCAGAAAATATATATGTCTGATTTTTCATTTCTTAGTTCTAGGCTGGGTCATTTAAAAATTTAGCAGAATTATTACTCCTTTTCAGGGTGTTTTTTATATGGAACTTGAACGCCATTTTATGACCAGAAGAACTAATTTACAAAAAATATATTTAAAATGATTCACAATGAACTGTAGAGGGGGAGAAAACTTCTCGATCTTTCGGCAAGGTTTTAATTGGGAAATTATGACCGGTAGCTAAAGTCGAGTTGTAAATTGCACAAGCCAACAGAATCCATTTAAAAATATAGATAAATATAAAAAACATAATAAATTAACAAATAAATAAATATAAATAAAAGAACAGAACTACACTAATACACTCGACTTTGTTTTCAACTCGCAACCAGCTAGAACGTTTCAAATATTCAAAACACTAAGTGAGGACTAAAAATTGAGTTTTCCAATTTTTTTCAATAAAATTTTAAGGTGTTTTGTAATGTATCTCTAAAAAAGCCTAAGGTATATATATAAACAGAGTGTCAATCCTGAAAAGAACTGATTTTTATGTTTCGGTTCCCATTCTGTATTTTTCGGAATTGCTTATGAGGCAAAACTTAAAAAATGTTTTTTAGGTTAATGATAAGAGCTCGCAAAATTGATATATTTTGTTTTATTTTTAGTTTTTGAGAGGGCAAAACTGAAATGAAACACCTATAACACCTATACCGGCTTAACACATCTATTGGTACTGGTATCTAACGGTACTGATGCAATCATAGCGAGAAAAAAGTGAGAAAAAAATTGAAAAACCGCACCCCTGAAAAGTATTTTATTTTTTCATAATAAAATGAAATTGTTTTCCCGGTTTTGAACCGAATCGCGAAAAAAGTAAAAGCCGAACCGATTTGATTTATTAATGGTATTTTGTTGAAACTTACTTTTCGGGGTTTAATTATAGTTATGTAGTTAAAGCTCATTGAATCCTTAATAATTAAATCCGAAACACGAAAAAATAAAGTTGGAACTGAACCGCAACATGTCTTAATTTATTATAATAATGGGATATTTTCTAAAAGGGATTACGGGACCGGTACCGATTTGAAACCCTACCGGTTGTAATTAAATTATTTAATTTCACTGCGGGATTCTTTGAATGTTTTGAACCGAATGGCGAACATTTTTTTGTTAAAAATAGGATATTCTTTTTGCAGACTTTAAGTTAGTTTTCGGCTCAGTTTCGTCGGCATTTCTATGAGGGGTTATCTGTTCCAAATCCGATTTGAGACCCTGCTATTATTTCCGTGTTTTAATTAAAGTAGCCAAATGAAATGAAATCTCAGTGAACCAACGAATCATGCTCAACAATTTTCAAAGTGGGATCCTTGTAATACTTTAAGCCGAACCTCATCGCGCCCAACTTTGAGGTATTAATACCATTGCTATCCAGGATGGTATCCACATCGACAACCTGACCATTGAAGTACTCAATGCAGTCGGAGACAGCGATATTATCATCCGAATGTTGACCCACAAAACTGTGCGATGGCCAACAATCTCCGCTCGGCAATGAATTCGAATCCTGATTGTGATCCGAATCCATATCTGACTGGGAATTTGTCTGTCTGTCTGCCGTATCCAGATTAAGCTTGATACGGTTTCTCAAACGCTGCCGCAATGGACGCTTTGATCTGAAATTATCATCCGAATCGGTCTGACTGTGACTTACATTATGATTATGATCATGATTATGATTATAAGTGTGAGTGAGAGGTTGTTGCTGTTTGTGTTGCTCTCTTGGGTATTTGCCATTATGTCACAACATATCATCGTGCTCATCGCCATCCACAAGGAAATCATGATGCTCCAGTTCCAGGTCCATATCGCCATCATCATCAAAATTCCCCAATGGGGACATTGCCGTCGTATGCAAACTGTTTCCATAATGCTGTCCATGCTGTCCACTATTGCTCTCTCTATCTCTATCTCGTTCTCTCTCATCCTGTTCGTCCTGCGGGTGCTCCTGGCGATTGTGTGCATGATGCTGGGCATTTTTGGTGTCATCATCGCGCCATTTGTCCATCGATCGTCGACGTGCATTCATAAAGAAGTTACCCACTGTGGTTGGCTCAAGGCCCAACTGCCGGGCAATTGTCACCTGCATCTCCTTCGAGGGTCTCTTTGTCTCCTATATACATATATAAATTCAACATTAATAAATTAGTACTCATTTCATGGCTGAGGTGTAGAAATCACCCGAAAAATCGACCTACATTTGCCATACAAAATTAGTATCAAATCATTAAGAATATTCTCGCAGTAAAAATATTTAATTAAATCGTGAAAAAAACAAGAGCAATAACAATTTAATTTTAAATATCAAATGGAACTTGATTTAATTAATTTAATTTAAATATATTTATGTTAAAAATAATTTATTCTGAATATACAGTGAGTCGAAGCTTATTAGGATCAGGGTCAAAGAAAAAAAGAAATTGCCTGCCATAAACTAATCATTCATTATTTTTCGAAAATTCCAAAGCCTGATGGTAGGTACATGTATTAACCACCAATATCAATGGATGACCCTAATAAACAGAGGTTTGTCCACCTGCTAGGTAGGATTATGTAATATATACATTAAAAATAATTTAATTTTCATATTCGCTATATATAAAACGCAAGATTTGTCTTGCTAAATTCAGCGTTTTTCTCTTCTTAATTCCTGGGGGAAAGTATAAGAAAAACTATTTAAAATTTCTTGGTTGATTTTGGGCATTTTCTCTTCCCAGAAGCAGAGGAGAAATCGTTTCTTTTGTTAAATATTTTATTGTTATTTCTAATATTTTTGTCGTCTTTTCCTATTCATGCTTACCTTAAAAATAGCCTGTAATGTCCTTCGCTGCAGATCGGTAAAGACTAATCGTGGCTTTTTCGGCTGCGGCATTTGTTCCATGTGCGGCTCCTCCTTGCGGCGACAATTGGAGCCGGCGACAACTCCAGAACCACCAGAGGTATTCAACATGTCTGCAGTAAAAGGAAAACAATTATTTAGATAACATCATTTATTTATTTATTATTTGTTTTTAATATTAACTTATTATTTATTTATAAATAAATATTAAATATATATATGTTTTTATATATAAAATATATTTTTTTGTTTTTTTTATTGTAATCATTACATTGCTTGGGCTTCTTAGGAGTACAGCGCTTAAGTCATGACACGATGACAGAGTTTATATCGCTGTATGGAGGTAATAATAATTATTTTGCATAGATGAATCGGATACTCAATAACCCTATCCAGAATCGGACATAATATTAGGAAAGATGAATACTAACTTATTATTTCATTTGGACAGCCCCAAAGAAATCAGGCAGAATTAAGAATAATCTATATTTTTTCATATGATATATAATAAAGGAATAATTAACAGAGAGAAAGCTACACATTCTTCAAACATTGCCAAACTATCGTGAACTATATTACTATTTAATATAATTTCAAATGTATGTCATAGAAAGGTTAGTAAATGCTTTAGACGCTCATTAACAGATCTTTGAGAGTTGATTTTATTTATATATAAAAAACATAATTTAACTTAAGCCATGCCTAAATGGATTCACTTCTAGATTATTACTAAAATTATTTTTTTAATATTATTTTGATTTAACGCAAATTAAAAAAGATACGAGCATTTGAAATGAATTATTCTATTCATATAATAATATCGAAAAGGAAACTATGTAGTGCTCCGAAGAGCCACAATTTGACACTACATCGAGCATAGACTACTGCCGAAATGCTTCTGCAGGTTTATTGAGATCTACTAAACTACTACCATCTTAAAGCTATCCACAATTGTTCTTATCCTACTTAGGACATTATCTAGGTACATATTTACTGCTGCAAATACGTGTAGTCTCATTAGCCTATCAGTTCGGAGAACTCTTATCGCGGAAAGTTTTATTACAGTCACGATTGGTACGTACGTGTCTGTTCCCCTCTAATAGATTTCACTCACCATTCTCGGCAATACTTGAGACGTGCGCAGCATCCGCATTTGTTCCGCTGTTGCCCAACGCTGTCGCAGCAGTTGCTGTGGCTCCAGTCGCAGCAGCCGTTGCATAACCAACACTGGTCATAGCACTACCAGCAGCAATCCCAACACTGATGCCACTCGGTGGCCGTTGTGGAATTTGAGCGGCAGCCATACGCAGCGCTGACATACGTTGAAATTCGGGTTCCTGGAGCCATTTGAACATGCGCCTAAACGTTTCACGGCCGGACTTGAGTTTCGACCAGGGCTTAGGGTTGCGCAACAGATCCGAGAGAGTGCCCTGCGACCGACAGAGTACTCGCTGCGCAAAGATAGCCTGTGGAATGCTATAACGCTTCAGTTCCGCGGATATGCGTTGAGCCAGCTCCTTGGTATTAATCTCTTCGAGGTCTGAGGAACGATTCGAAGCGGAACTAGTTGAGTTTAGAGCCGGTACTGCTGACTTGGGAGACAGCTTGGGTTGCTGAGAGGGTTGCTCCTGGGTAAAGCCATTTTGTTGATGATGCTGGGACTGATTTAGATTGCAGACATTGGGATTACTATTTGTGGGCAGGCAATCATTTGACTGATGTTGTTGTCGCTGACACATCTCCTCCAAGCTGACTCCCAGCGAGCTGCTGGCAGCCTCTCCAGACGGTAGTGGAGGAGGAGGAGGAGGTGTCGGCGTTAAGGAGACCACAACTGGTAGATCCACAGCTAAATTGGTCACCGAACCATTCATGTGCGGCAATGTGACGACAGAGCCCGGTGAATGCAGTGACATTGACACTACCGAGCCCGCTGAGTGTGGGCTCAGTGTTGGGCTGTGTTGCAAACGCAACTGTGAACTGCTGCGACCGCCTGTCGTGTTTATTAGCTCGTGTTCGTGTTGAGGCGGGCCATAAGAGGATTCATATTCGCTGACAACAACGCCGTCGGTTAGACCACTACTGGGCGAGAGGCAAAGCACCTGTTTCTGTAGCACTACTGGCACCAGTTGCCCAACCGATTTGTGCGGTGATATTGCCGTACCGGCAACCGGTGATGACAACGAGGCGACCGTTGAATTGTGTCCATGTAAATCGCAAGCACCCACAACCAAGCCAGACAAACCATGCGTGGGCGAGGTGGTGCTGGCATAATTATGCGGCGGCGTTGAGATGAGTGAAGGTAGCTTATCATAGCTGGCATAAGGCAGTCCGGCCAAACTCAAACCGTGATGATGTTGATGATGCTGATGCTGTTGATGATGATGCTGATGATGATGCTGATGATGATGTCCCGTTTCAATGGGCAGCGGTAAACTGGCAAAGGTACCACATTCATTACTAGCAACATCCGTTGAATTATTTAGACGAACCGTTGCGGCTACTACACTGTTGCTGCTGCTATTAACACTACCGGCTACATTTGAGCTGGAGTTGGAAATGTGACCCGTATACGCAAATTTATCGGACATTGTTGAAATGGGCGGTAGCGGTTGTATTGGCGTCAAGGTGGCATACGATGTGGGACTATAAATCGGTTCTGATATGCGATTGTTATTGTTGTTGGTATTGCTGGTAGTGCTGTGTGTACTGCTGTTATTATTGCTGTTGACGGCTGTTAGCGTTTGATAGGTGCTCTGCTCTGTGGGACTGAGTAAATGTGCACCGGCATCGCGTTCATCTTCGTCGTCATCGTCATCGATATCGTTATCGTTATCATCATCATCGGGCAGCGTGGGCACAATAACCGATAGTTCCTCGCGTTGATTGAGCAGGTGCAAGCGACGCGAGTGGGTAGCGGTAGTGGTAGGATTATGGTGAGTAAGGCTTTGATGATGATGGTGGAGTAATTCCGTTCCATATTGCTGTTGATGCTGCGTCTGCTGCTGCTGCTGCTGCTGCTGATGATGATGATGATGATGATGTTGATGTTGATGTTGGGCCTGTTCCTGTAGCTGCTGTTGATGATGCTGATTCAGAGTGACCTCTTCAACTCCCACCCCTCCTCCCCTGGCGATTCCCCCTCCATCCTCGGACAACTCATCGATCACATTCAAATTGGATAAATCTCTGCGATTATTTCCCCGCTCCACAATGACCAATTTGTGCTCCTGCTTGACGGCTATGATCTGAGTATTGGTTAAGCCATCCAAACTGAGCTCGGAGCCCACGAAATCGACGGGACTGTTGCGTTGATGCATTGTGGGTAGCAGCGAGGACATTTGTATTGTTCTACTCCCTGCCTGTTGTGACATCAATTGATAATTGCTGTGACCCAATTCATCGATGACCATCACCACAGATGGAGACTCTTGCTCCTCCTCCAACTCATGCTCCTCCTCTTCCAGTTCCTGCTCCTCCTCCTCCTCCAGATCCTCTGGCTCCTCATCTTCTTCGATTAATCGATTG
Organism: Drosophila kokeensis; assembly: GCA_035042145.1. NCBI lineage: Eukaryota > Metazoa > Arthropoda > Insecta > Diptera > Drosophilidae > Drosophila > Drosophila kokeensis. The sequence continues at coordinate 279,250 of JAWNLT010000673.1, read as the reverse complement.
CTGCGAGTGCGATTTGTGTTCCCAATTAGCGTTTGCATCGCAGAGGCTTTCAGGTATTTAATGCCCTTCTCGTGCAATTCACTCGGTTCGCATTCGGATTCGCTTTCAGGATTGCCGGGTTGCCCAATGAAATCACTCGTTTCCACAACCAGCTGCTGGCCGAAGGTTTGTGCATCAATAATCTCGTTCATCGATTCCATGCCACATCAGTTTACAGCTTGAATCGCAAATATATATGTATATATAATCGAAGTTCAACAAATAAGTCAGCTGGGCGATTAACTGTAATTAGAAAAAGAAAGAGAGAGTATATCAGATCAGGAACAGATATTGATATACACATAGATACAGATATATTAAATATGTATATTTACTATCTAAGTCTATATGTATATATATGTGTGTTGCAAATATATATTTATTATCTATATCTATTTTAGTATTTGTTATTTTTTAACACAAGTTTTTAGTGTTTTTGTTTTTTGTTTTTTTAATGTAATTTAGGATTTTACCACTTAAACTTTTTTGTGGCTATTGACTTTAGTTGAAATATGTTTATTTTTATATATATTTATATCTATACCTATATCAAATATATCTTATACGAAGTATCCCTTTAAGGAAAAAATCAATCCTACACTCCAACGGGTAAACTTATCTTCTTTATATTCATTCTCATTCGTTATCTATCTTTTGGGCACAAAGTTGGCACATTGATGAATAAATTAATAAATTGTCTTGGCTTAATACCTTGTTAAGAATGGAGTTGTATATGTAATTTTTATGAGTGTATTCTTTAATATTAATTTTCATTTCTTTGGTCACGTATTTGAAATGATGAAATGATTAATTTATTCATCGAACTTAATCCTTCCACAGCTCCTCTTCAATATGCCATATTACGAACCATTGAATTTAATTTTTAGTATTATATTAATTTTCAATATCAGTTGTATTAACCAAAAATGAATGAATCGTTTATTCATACAATTGAATATAGTGACTAACGAGTTCATTTCCAATTGGGTACATATTCTCTTGTTTTACGCACGATTTGATATTTTGAATGAATGAATTAATAAATGAATTTAAGCTTGACACAAAACCTTATGATGAAGTCATAATTAAACTATTCACTTGTATTTTTACTATAATATTTATTTACAAAACAAAAATATCTGAAAAGAGGAGATATTCAATTAATATTGTTGCATTTGCTGCAAAAGGTATGTTTTATAATACACACGTATTTATGTGTGTATATATATATATTTATATATTTACATACATTTGGATGTGTGTGTGTGTATTTGTTTCTTATTTGTTGTCAGTTAACTTGGCAGAGTTTTGTTTTCGTCGTTAGCTGTTGCCATCGTCGCCAGGCCTTAAGGGTTGATTTCCAAAAAAAACAAGTATATATATACATATATATATATACATATATATGTGTTTGTGTGTGTGTGTTGGTGTGTGTATGCATATATATATCAGTATGCATGTTTATGCTTATACCCTCGCCAATAAAAATATATTTATTTATTTAGCAAAAATTAAATAAAATCGTCAGTTACAATTATCGATAACTTTCGATAAAAAAGCTCGATCGATATTTCAGAGTAATGATTAATTTACAGGGTAACTGCCATTCGGTCAACAACTGTGCACTTTTCTATGTGTATGCGTGTGTTGGTGTGTATAAAAATGGGGTTCTTGGGGTTGTTTTTCCACATTCGAAATATTTTTCACAATATTCGCAAAAAAAATGTATAAATTATTACCTCGAACAAATTTGAATGCACTTTGGCTACATTTTTGCTTGTGTTTTATAAATATTATATATTATGTTATTCTTATGATATATTACTTTATTTTTTGTTGTTGTTTAATTGCACTTATACAACAAAATAAAATGGTTTAATCCCATTCTTATTTTTAACGCACTTTTGGCCAAACTTTAAATACAATTTGTTATTTTGTGGACCTTTTTTTTGATGTTTAAAACTTTTAGTTATATTTCAATCACACATATATACGTAAGTGTGAGTGTGTGTATGTGTGTGTGTGTGTATGTGTAAAAACTTTATTATTATGTGAGCGACGACGACTAGGGACCGACGAGCGCCCGCGTTCCGCAAAAGTTTCGGCCCAAACGCAGAATATACCCAATTTTGAACTGAAACTGTGAGCAGCCGAAGCCAAACACGAACACAAAAAACGAGCACATACACGAACAAAGTTTCCACACATCTCTTTAACCCTGATGAGCGAGCAAAACGACCGTTAACCCTCCCCCTGCCCACCCCCTGCACCACGTCCCTCCCTTGCTCAAAGCAACCCAACCACCCCATTTGAGACTTTTAGAGCTACCACATTGTTTTACTCTTGGATAGATAACAGTTAGTTCAGTGTTGTCACACAATATCGGCACAAAAAAATACAATAATACAGAAAACAAAAATTTCTTGAATTAAATTAGAAATAAAATTTAATATAAAACTTAAATTTCACATTTATAAAAATTAGTCAGAGTTGCTAAACAATATAAATATTAATTTATTTAATTTTAACTAAAGTTGGTCGACATTTAAAAATATAAAAACAAAGAAATAGCTTGACTTAAACACAAATAAAATTTAATATTACGAACAAATAAAAAATATTTGATACTTTTATAAGATTTTTATGTTTTCTGGGGTAGATAAATATATATAAATGTAAATATTGTGTACACACTTATAGCTAAAATATTTAAAAAGGATTTGAACATTTTGATTTATAGCTAATTTTTATAAAATGATGAGCATTCTAATTATTATTTATACATTTATTTATAATAAAAATAAAATCGAGCATCGCATTTTTAATTATTTTTTAGCATAATAATTTTTTATTGATGTGGCAACGTCAACGCCAACCCTCTCGCACAAGATAAGAGAGAGAGAGAGAGAGAGAGGAAGCATGCGCTCTTCATATCTGTACTTTGCGTTTACTTTTCCTTTTGCTTTGCTCATTTAATTTACCGCAATGTGAACAGAAGAAGCACAACAGCTAAAATGCCAGAGTTGTTGGCAATATGCAAATGTATGTATGTGTGTATGCATGTGTGTGTGTGCTGAGATGGTTAGATTACATTTTTTAATCAGAACATTTTTGGTCATATCCCCAAAGGACCTATGCGCATGTCTATTTTCGAATTCTACAACGGAGTCAAAAAAAAGAGAGAGCGTTGCAGTCGGGCGGAGCCGACTGCGAAATACTTTGATACAATAAGTAAATCCAACTGAAAACAGGAAGCAAAGAACAGGGTGGGTGTAGACAAGAAATACCAATCTTTGATGGAGATTTTTAGTAATCTACCGTTTAAGTTTGCCTTTAAAATTGCAGTAAATAGGCTTTGTAAGCTTTTCGGGCAAAAGTGGGCAGTTATGAAGAGGGTTTCTCGTAATTTCCGGCGGGAGTGGGTATTGTCTAAAAATTCTTTTCGATCTCTTAGTGGAGTTAGCAGTAATAATTTCAAATTTGCCATCATTTAATTTATTACTTTAAAATTTTAATTAAACATTTTTATTTTAATTTATTTTATTTAATTTTTATTTTTTAAACCTTTTTCAAATTTGTGCATTGTTTTTAGTGAACTTTAAATAAATAATTAAACAATGTAATCGGAATAAAATTTTCCTTTTATTCGCAAAGAAATTTTACAAGGTCTGTATCGAAACTATTTTGCAATTTGTAATAATAATTGTGCCACAAAATGTTGCATACTTCAGCGACTCTTTGAATTTACCGCGCAGTGCCACCAATGCATTCGTATGTTGACTGTCCACCAATCAGATCGCAGAACAAAAAGCTCAATTCAAACATGCGCCTTTGTTATCGACATGAGTTATCGATAAAAACCATACACAGTCAATCAAATCATACTCCAGGCCACAATTTTAATGCTAGAGTCCGTAGAAACCTTCAAAATGTGAATAATATACTCTGCCCGTTCTTGATATTAGAATTTTATGAGCTATAATCGCCAAAATTTAAAATAATAAATAATATCAAAAGCTACCAAAATTATGTTAAACATATTTATAAAAATATAAATACAAATTATAAAATATCTTATACAATTCTAAGGCTACCAGAGTTACCCAATATTGGAAAATATAATTTAAACGAAATTTCTTCGAATATTGGTTGAAGGAAATGTGTTTTGTTTGGTTTTGTTTTAAAATATATACCCCTGACATATATACCCATTTGTGAAAAGATATGACTCAGATTTCTGAACGACATTTACTAACAACTATTTTACAGCAAATTACAATTGATTTGATCAGTGATTGACTTGAACTTACAGTTACTCATTAATGAAGAACATTCGTACTTATTTTAAATATTAGTTGTGCTCATTTAAGCTTGTGCTACAGAGATATAAGATTATATTAAATTGCATTCGACTTAAGCAAAATGAGCTTTAATATACACAATTTTTGGTGTGCTAAGTATAGCCGGACATATATATTTATATATGCATTTTTTATATACTTTTTAGCCAAGTGTCTGCCAACAACAACCTAAAAACTTGGACTTTGTATTTATTTTTTGTATTGTTTGTCTTTATATATATATACTTATACTTTTTTTAACTGACTTATATTATATATAGGGCATTTATCGATTATGTATACCCATTGTAACGAGTGATTAGTTGGTAGTTTTTTTCAGAAGGTTTTTACTAGTAGTATGTTGGACCTATTTTTGTATATTGATTTAAAAACTTGAACAACTTATCTGTCTTATTTTCTTAGGTACTATATTTGTAGACACTTTATCTGATCCAGCTGGGCTGCGACTACCTGACGAGCGAAACTTGAACAGCGATTTCCTATTATCTGCGCAATATTTTATAACGGGTATTCAAGCACATTTGAGCTTTCAAAACGGTTATTTCTTATTCATTCTAGCAACGTTTTTAAGATATGAATTTACATTGAACTTGGCAAATAACAAACTATTTTTAAATATATTTTTAAATATACATATTGAATCAATATCATCACAATTCGCACATTCATTCTTAACATTTAGTTTACCCTTGTAGAAGGTATTTCAATTTTGCAAATCCAAAATAAAATTATCATCAAACATGATATTTATAAGACTTGTACAACGAATTCTTACTTTTTTACTTAAATAATAAAAAATATATTCTTAATCAGCAACAGTAGTCGATTTTTTGCCTAACTTTTAAAGCAATCCTAATGAATGTTTGTTTGTTCAGTTTGTTACAAAAATATGCAGATTAAACTCGCAAATTAGGCAAAAATTAATAATATTCTTATTCTTCCATAATCGGTCAATAGATGAGTTTTAAGTTGTGGGATCGAGAGAGGCTTTGGTACAAATAGCTGCCTTTCTTATAATAATATTAATAGTTAATAGCCGTACCTCAAAAAAGCATTATATAAAATTTATTTGTTTCTAACAAAAAATACAACAAAATATTTCAATTAAAATAAATAAACGACGAAATTGATTTTTTTAAGACACATTATAGTTTTAGCGAAATTCTGCTCTACATTTTTGAAATGTCAACTCCGCTCTACAAGGGCATTTAACCTTCTTCGATCTTCGTTCGTTTTTTTTATATGGTTACTTATACGTATTTCGACATATTTCCAAGTTATTTATTCTTGCTCTATTATAGAAGATATTTTTGGTTGTGGCGATTAATATGTACACTCCAAACCCATTTTAATTCGTCCACCGGGCATTTTTCTGAAGCTTTTTATACTTTTTGAAAACGCAATTTATTTAGCTATAATATTTAATTTAATATCTAAATAGTATTTATACTAAAAATAACAAAAATTAAATTTTTAACCCATACCAAAAATTAATTTATTCCAATTAGAGCTTTTCAACAATATAACATCAATAGAAGTTTGTTTGTTTTTCCGTGGTATTAAATTTGTGGCAGTTAGGGAGTTCCAAAATTCTTCACTTTTTAACCAATTTTGTGAATTACGTAAGCAAAATCCGATTTGTATTGTAAGAGAAAGTTGGTAAATTAAAATCAAAACTATTGGACAATTTGATTTTCTTTTCATGTTCGATTCGATGAAGTTTTATCGATTTGTCTTGCTTGATTTTTAGCGATCGTAAACTTTTTGTTAGATTTCAATATAATCATTCTTACAATTCTTATAAAAATATCGAACAGGCCGAAGCAATTTCATCATTTATATATATTCCTGATTCTTCATATTCGTCTTGCTGTTGATCAAAAGTAAACTCTGATTTTTAGAAAGACACAAATCCAATTTTGGAAGTTTACTTGCTGAATAATAAGGTGCTGAATACTAAGCCAATTTATAAAATTCAATGTTATTTTTATGTTCAGTGCATATCAAATATAGCTACTCTCACAAAAAATGTCTTCCAGGAAGCCAGGAAGTTTAAGGAACTTATGAATACGTTTTAGAAGTGTAAGTAGATTCTTAAAAATAAATTAGAAATAAACAAAACATAAATTTATTCAACATTTTCAACTAATTTAAATTTAACTAAAAATAAAATTAAAAAATTGAATTTTATTAAGAAGCACAAAGTTGAAAATAAATAAACGATTGCAAAACTAATGCTTGGTTTTCTCATTGCTACGAAAAAATGAAGTTTTGCTAATCATTTTTTCATTACAATATATTAATTTTATGTTCGTTGCGGCAATCAAGAATATATACACACGCATATATTCCCCCGATCTAAACGGAGGATGTTGCATTCCTTCCACTGTCGATGGTCAAACTGGAGGCACGCATGCTGAGCGAGGCGAGCGACAAATTGCTGCGATAAACTGCCTTCGGGGAGTCATTTGCAGTTAGGAGGAGAGCTGTGCTGTTTATGCTCGGCATGGATTTATCCCTCAGACTGTTGCTGCAGAAGACGGTCGAACCATTCGCCGATCGCGAGGCCAAAGGAGCTGGCAGTGGCAACAAACTCTCCGAGTTCAGCGACATAATTCCATCCATAGGCAATCCATTGGCATTTAGGGTCATTGTCGCCATACTTTCCCCATCGAAATTCTCATTTTCATTCTCGTGTGAAGCGACGCTGCTCTCATTGCCACACAGATGCAGGCGGGAGCTTAGCAATTTATTGCAAGCGGGGCAAGAGCGTGTGGCAATATTTTTATCACGACGCCGGAAGATCTCGTGAGCACATCTGAAAAAAGACACACGCAAAAAAAAACACTTGTTGAAAATATACTAGTTTTATTGACAAAAACATTTTCCAAAAATATATATATAAGTGCAACAAAAAATAATATGGAAAAGGTTTCTAATAATCTTCCTGCCAAGTTTGGTAACTATAGCTTTTAAGCTTCTGGGAATTTTGGACACGGGTGTGGGCGTGGCCTATTTTGGAGTACGATCTTGGTAATCTACCTTCCAACTTTGGTAACTGTAGCTCTTAAAATGCGGCAGATATAGGCTTTTATCGTTTTTGGGGCGGAAGTGAGCGTGGTCCAAAATTTGTTCAACTAGAAATATTACCAGCAATATACCCTTTAAATTTGGAGTGAGATATGTGTTTTTATCGATTGGGCGTGGCCATTCAATTTTTTATCGATCTCTTAGGGGAGTTACCAATAACATACTTCAGATTTCGAGGGCCGAAGTTCCTGGGGGCGCCGGGTGTGAGAGTGGTTTGAAAATGCCGATCTTTGAAGGCCGTTACCAGCAAGTTACCTTCTCACTTTGATGACTCTATCCTTAATAATATGGATATGAGACAATTTATCGATTTATCGATTTCCGAAATATCGGAATTGTTGAAAAAAGACATACAAAAATTTGTTAATAAAAACCTAAAGGCAATATAGTAAAATTTTAAATTGAAAACTTTTAGAGTCTGGGGGCCTGACTAACATTCTCACCAACCTAAAGTATCAAAGTATAAAAATATCAGAAATATCTGCGATTGCCGATTTAGGACAAACCATTATAATTTGAAGAAAAATGTTTTCTTAGAGAGATAGTGGAGAGAGAGGAGAGAGAGAGAGAGATCCATGCGAATTCACCTTCGTTAAATTTCACCATCGTGTTGTATGCGCTTGCTTAGTTTTTGCCAGTTTGCCAACTCTCACCACTCACATAACACACACACACAGAAACAAACACACACCAATTATTACGGCTGAGAGAAAAAATTAATAAAATTGTAATTGTTTGTATAAAAAAGAAGAAAATTAAAAAAACGAAAAACTCACGAAACATTCTACTACTTAAAGAAGTAAAGATTTTAACTTAAAGCAAATTATTTTAAATTTATGTGAAGAAATCTAAAAAATAATAAGCAAAAAATGATAAACAAATTAAAAAAAAAAACGAAAAAACCATTAACGTAGCACGTTAAAAAATAATTTACAAGTACATTATATATAAAATATAAATGCAACGTTAACAGTTAATTTTAAATTTAGACATTTTTTTGCGTTCCACAAACACGATCCGCACAAACAAACAAACAAACTCTAGTAAACTTTCCAATTCGCATAACGAATCAACCAGAAACATATTGAAGCGAAATTCAATTCAATTCGAACTATTATATGCTAACGGTATATAATCATATGCAATATATTTATTAACTTTTATTTCTAACTGAATAACTCATAATAATTATATGATTCAAATCAAAACATAAAGCGTATCATTATATTATTAATATTTTTTTTTTGTTTATCCGAAATTAAACATACGAAAATCTAAATACAATATTTTTCCATCTTACTATTTTTTTTTTGTATGTTTGCATGTTGAATGTATGATTTCATTTTGCTATCGCTGAGGAGCGATGTAATGATTATATGAATAACTAAATATATACCGATCATTATTGTACTATTATGATTATTATTATTATTATTATTATTGTCTATTAATATTATTTTGTGTAATTGCTATTATACTTCGGAATTATTTCTAAAAGCCAGAAAAATTGGATAGTTTTCAGGGTTTCAGTTTGATTTTTTGCCGAGTGTATAATGATGTTTATGCCTTTTTTTGCCACATCTTTTTGTTTCATTAATACTTAAGTCTTAAGTTATTTGTTTGTCTATTAATTCTGCAGTCGTGATTAAGTTTTTTTTATATTTTAATTACCTGGCATGTAGAATGTGGGCACATGGTAGTGCCTCTAGGCTGGCTGGTTGCAGCCCAAAGACCTCGCCACATGCCCCGCAATTAAGGCCGAGGGCCGCATTCGTTTGATCTGCCAATCGAAGATGGGTATTGCACTGATCCTCATCGCCCAAAGCCCGATAAATGAGTGCCAGGCGACTTCTTATTTTTCGCACCAGCAGCTAAAATATGCAAATAAATAAAAAACTATAAAATATTTCTGACTTTTGAAAAGATTACAAAGGTAAAATACCTTTGCTCCAATTGAGCTGGCCACCTCCAGTAGTCGCGTATTAAATTCCAAGGGTCTGCAATTGCAGATCTTACTCTGGAGTCTCAATGTCTCCAAGCAACGGGCAGCTCCATCCATCGCCTCCATTTGGGCCATGCGATCCCCCAAAGTGGCTGAAGTGCCCATCGCCTGCTCATACTGACGAAATGCTCTCTGCAAATAGAAATTTTCAATTAATTAAAATTAAAATTAATTCTTAGTAAAATAATTATTAACTTATAATAATTGTGACATTTTTAAATTTCTACATACATCAATATCCATTTTCTTCCGATAAATATCGCCCATGACACGAATGCTCCTTGTGTAAGTGGCCTGATCGCCGGAGATCAGTGATAGTCTAGTCGCTTCCTAGAGAAAGACAGAAATAGAGACAAAGAGCGATTGAGAGAGAGCGTAGAGATGACCTACCATGCAATAGTCATGGGCATCACCGAGATCGCCTTGCTTGCGCAACGAGGCGGCCATTCGGAGCAGGGCCGCCCTGTGATGACAGGAGTTAAGATCGCCCAGCTGCAGGGATCTGGACAGATCATAGGCCTTCGAAGCATACGTGGCGCTCTTATCATTATCCTGCAACCGACCAAAGAGCTCCGAGAGTGCCACATAAACCTGCAACTCCAGCGAAGGATCCCCAATTGCCGTGGCTATTTTATGAGCCCCCTGCAAACCCTCCAACGCCCTCGAGAATCCGCCCATTTCCAGATAGACGCGGGCCACCGTCAAGTGAACCAATCCACTCCGGCACTTGGTTCCCGACTCATTGTACAATGAGTGCCGGGCATAGGCCAAAGCCCGCTCCAGTCCCCCCAGGCTCGCATGTGCCCGACTCAGATTCAAATAGGTCTCCGCACGCATATTGGGGGAATCGAGCTCCTCCGATATGCCCAACTGCTGGTGCCCGAAGTCAATCGCATCCCGATACTTGCCCCAGTCCATGTGTGCCTGGTACAAGTAACCTAGCAGCTGGAAACAATCCTCTCGGCGACAGGTGCCCTTCAACGCACTGCGCCAGGTCCGCACGGCGGCAGTTTGATTGTGCTGCTCGTAGAGTCGCAAGCCTCGCTCAATCTGGAATGGGTTTTCGATAGGTCAGAGGTTAGCTGGTTATTGCGAGAGATGTCTAGTGACCTGTTTTTGGGGGAATATTTAAGTACAATGGCTTGAATTAAATAAAGGTGGCTTTTTAGTGCCCACAGCACCAAAAATATTATTTAACTTTTCAATTAACTACGGATTGGATAGGTTAAGTGTAAAGTTAGACGACGAATAGGAAGATTGAGACAAAAAGAATTTGGCGAACAGATGAGCTGATCGGGCTTTTCATTCTTTGCTTTTATATTTACATATTCACAAAGTTATAGATCCTGCCTGGGTGAAGAAGAAGGTTGGGGCAAGGTTGCAAACTGCTTCAACGAGCAAGGAGGCAGTGGTGGATGTTCCCACCACTTCGGACATTCCCTCTTGAAGCACGCCAGCTTGAAAGACCTTGCGGAGGACGAGGAGCTGGCGGAGGTGACGCTCTGCCTACATCAGAGTAAAGTAATGCAGGATGGAGAAGATGCCGATGTTAATTGGATGAGATGCCAATGCACAACACGCAATATGGGGCAGCAGCGACACCAACACGAGGGGCGAGTACCTCGCAGATCATATATTTAAATATAATCTAGACCTTGGAAATGTCGGATCTACACCAAAATTCGTAACTAGAGGCAGGGAGGAGGTCTTAGACATCACCCTGGTCAGTCGGTCTTAGGAACTGGAATGCCTCACCAGGGGAATCTTTGTCTGACAAAGAGAGACAGAGGCGACAACAAAGCAGCAATATCCACGAGGAAGAACAGGCTTAGAATACTCATCGGTCTATTGACACGACATTGTTGACTAAGAAGTCACCTAACCAAGTTAGGTATTTATAGCAGCGATACATGCAGGTTTTATGAAAGCAAGGAGGAGTTCTCAATGCACATACTGGCAGAATGCGTCCCATGGGCCGGGAAAAGATGAAGCATCCAAGGGATGCATGGCATGAGATCCAAAGACATAGTAGCCCTCAACCCAACAACGATTCTAGCATTCGTGGAGAAGCTGGGCTTTATGGATGAGCTATAGGCTCAGAAGGGGCACAATAGATCTGACAGATAGGAGTGCAGGCACTTCACGAGTGTAGAGAACTGAAAAATGAGTTTAAGCTTGTATAAATTAATATAAAATAAAAACAAATAAATAATAAAATAATATCCATATTGGTTATCAATCAGTCAGCGTCAAATATATATTCAGTTAAAAAAAATCGACAATCTTCTCAGTTGTCAAAATATTTAGTAGTTATACATATATATATACACAATATAGTTCTTACCTTTTTTTTTGCAATATATTGACGCAGACTGCGTTGACATGCCCAGAAGCAACTGATAACGGTATTGAATTGGCCGGAACGCGCGAGACCACGGCGTACCCACAACGAACGGGATCCAACATCCCCATCGGGACTCGAACCGTAGCCAGCAATTCTCGAGTAATTCTCGTCCACCTGGCACATATCTGTTCACGATATAAATATTATAATTTCTTGCATTTCTTGCAGTTGACTTCAGCTATGACAGACCATTTGAATTATCCAGCAAATATCGCGATCCGTCCGGTGATGCCAACAAATGTGTGACTGATAAATTCTGACATGGCCTTATGCTGTAAAAAATAACAACAATAATAATAAAAACAGTTCTGGTCCTTAAACCAACCTAAGCAGGTCCTTCGAGGCGATGCTCTCCCATGACATGGCTGCTTCTTATTTGGATTCCACCGACGCCGTTTCTCTGTATAAATAAAATACATAATTAAATTAAAAATCAAAATGCATATTTAATATTTATAATAAAAAGAAATTAATAAAATGTCAAATTTTTAATTTATTTAACGCTGACAAATTTTAGTTCAGTTTCAGCTCAATTAAATATATAATATTTTAAAATTATAAATAAATTCAATAAATAAATAATTTCAGTTATATTATTTATTTAATGTGGATCAATATCTGTCGACACAGAATTATGCAAAATTTTTATATATTATATATAATATTTATTTTTTAGGTATTTATTAAATGAAGAAAATGCAATAAATAAATAAATAAATAATTAGATATTTAATCATATCAAAAACAGGAAGAAACTAACTATACATTTTCAACCAATAAAAAAGTAATGGTTGTGTAAAATTAATTAGTATTTACAAGTATTTAAAATCCATTCGAAACTAAACTAAAATAAGTTATTTGCATTAAAAAAAAAAAAATAAATAAAATAAAATGTATAAACAAAAAGTCTGCTATATTCAATGATGAACTCAAAAATGATTTGAGTAATTTTGCTGTGCTGCATAATTTAAAATTTAATTTTAAAAAGATATTGCGGATATTTTTATACATTTGGGACTCCAAAATGTCGCAATTTATTATTGATGAGCGAACAAAAACACAATTTGAGAAGGAATGAAGAAAATAAATGCGGACCTTGAGCAAATTGTTGGCGTTGTGTTGAGGTTTAATACACGTGACCTTGCCCGATTCACACCCAGATTTACCCAACTTCACAAACGCATGCACTTTTCTTGCACTTTTCCTCGCTTTTTCACGCTCTTCTAAGCTTTTCCTGCTGGTCGCGAGTAACTGATTGATTTCACAGCTGCGCTCTTATCAATAAACTTATTTATTAACTCACTAACATAATAAAATATATATATATATATATATATATATACATATAGATATATATATTATTAGTATGTTACTTTTATTATTATTTATTATTTTTCTGTTATTTTTAATTGCTTGATTCTATTTGACTGTGAACACAATGGGTTAAAGTTGGCACTCCTGGATACTTACTGAGGGTTGCCCTTACTTTCTGTCTTGCTCTCTGTCTGTCTGTTTGTCTCTCTGGATGGATGCTGAGCCCCCAAAATTAGAGTTGACATCTGCCATCTTTTTTCTAAGTTTTAGGGTTGCCAGCATTGTGTGAAGTTTAGGGTTCGCAAGTGGAACCAGTTCAAGCTATAAATTTTGAATGTTTTGCGGTTCTATTTTGAAATATGAAAAATTCATTAAACATACAATATAAAAAAACTTTTAGGAAGCAAACAATAAATTAATAATATCAAAAAAAAGTATTGACGGCACAAGTTACTGAGTTTACATTTAAAAATATTTGAATTTATATTTAATTGAATGTTTATTAGGTATATACATGTTATAAATCATTTATAATTTATTATAATAATATGTGTTATAATTTTATTTATTTAATTAGGATACTCAAAATGCAATTTATAAAAATCAAACTTACAAAATTACAAACAAAATTAAATAAATTGAATTAAATAACTGCTTTCGTTTCTGGAATATCGATGCATTTCGATTTCCGATAGCAATCGATAAATACCACAATTTTAAAGGCAGAATCTTTTAGTTAACACACTGCACTTGCAGCCCTGCTCTCATTTGGGTGTAAAACTTTTTAAAGGGAAATTTCCAATAAAACTATAATACGTTTAACAGCTGGGTTCTGGGTATACCGTAGTCGAGTGAGCTCGACTAGCTCTCTTACTTGTTATTCATATTTTAATAGGCTCAGGTATAAAAACGAATTCTTTACATGGCTTATACTGATCAACGGCGAACATGTTTGACATCAAGAAAGTTGGATCGTTGCAACGTCGTTTGATGGCAACCGTACTCTGATTGGTCGGAGTTGCTTCTTCTTCTGCCTGTTGCGTCATACTTGGGCACAGCTGTGAAAGTGCTGGAAGTATCTGTCACTTTTATTACAAATGATAAATGCATACTTTTTGTAAATTCAAATTTGTTTTTATTTGCGTTGATACATTGTTCATTTCTCCACTCTTGCTTTCGTTTTTGTTTTGTTTTCTTCTTTTTCATACATACACATGCAGTTACATTTTCATTTCATTTTGTTTTATTTCGTTTCGTTTTGAATGCATTTTGTCTTTTACTTATTTTACCCCTTAAGTGGTACATTTTATAGATATAAATTTGCTGTGCTACAATTAAAAACTACAATTTAGTCCTCCCAAATCTCTTCCTCTCTTTCATCTTCTTGCCTACATTTTTATGCCTTCATATATCTTTTTTTAATACCTTTTTATACCATTTTTCTTGTGTTGCATTCATTCATTCATTAATGAGAAACATATACTTATGTACATATATATGCATGTATATGTATATATGTATTACACATTTATTATTTTTAGTGTGGCTGTGACTGTGTGTGTCTATGTATTGGTGTATTGTATTTATGCATCACGTATAATTATTACACCCTACTACATGCATGCAGGGGGGCCAGTTACAGTTACAGTTTGTTTGTGTGTGCCTGTGTGTGTGTGTGTGTGTGCCTGTGTGTGTGTGTACGTGTGACTTATCGGCGGTTCTCTTTTAATTATACGACACGAGTTATGAGTGATGGTGGGGGGAGTAAATTAATTTGCTGTACATATGAAAATTGCTAAACAGAAACGGAAGACGCACAGCTGAAATGTGCGCATGTATGTCTTCAGTTCCGCCAAAAATAATAGCACCACTACAAAATTTTTGCTTACGAATACAGAAAAAATAAACAAATAAAATTACTTTGGCAATTTTTACAAATGTTGATTTTTAATATAATGTTTATTACTGCGATTTAAATTCTTTTCAACAAGTAAAAAGTGCTAAAAAGTAGCAGAAAAATATAACATCATAAAAATCGTTTATTTACAATTTCCATTTTCATAATTATAAGTGCAAAATTTGCAAAATGTCGTTTTTTTTTATCGCTTATTTTTCAAAAAATTGTATTCCTTAATTTGAATTTTAATTCAATTCAAATCAGTTGAAAACCCTGAATAAAATTAAGTTTTTTCCTTCTCCTTATTTAAAGTCTTCAAATTCTAAAAGCGTATTTATCAATTTAAAAGAAACGTTTCTTGCAAGAGCTATTATTTTTGTCGCAACTGTATTGTTACATGTGTATGTGTTGTGTATGTATACACGCTGGATGGCATTACAAAAAGAGATCGTAAAATACATGGAAGGTAAAGGCTGGAAAGCATTCTAATGGAATCTGTTTACTTTTTCTCTATATATAGATTAAATCAAATTTTTTTAATTGAAATGATATTTTACAAATACTTGTTGAGGCATGGCAGACATGTGTGACAGAAGCGTATGACGGACGTGTGTTACGAATTATTACATGGTTGTGGCTTCAGACATACTTGACATGTATGATAGACTTTCTTGTCTATATGAACAATGTGTGAATAAAATAAATTTTAAAATCTTGCTGACCAAAATGAAATTGAAATTCAAACTAATAATAAACAAACAGGTGTTGAGGCTTGAGGTGTGACAGATATGTATGACGGAAATGCATGACTGACATGTATGAGAGACATGCATGACAGACACATATGACAAGCTGAACAACGGTGAACTGTTTTCTGTTGTTGTATTAAGAAACTATTTAGAGCTTGAGAGTATATATGTATGTATGTATATGATTGTTTCTATGTATTTGTATTTGTATCTGTATTTGTATTTATATTTGTATTTGTATTTATTGTATTTTATTGTAAGCGTAATCCTAATCATCTCAATCTGTGTGTGTGAAATGTGTGTATGTAAAAAACTTCCAATTGCAACTATATGAGTGAGAGAGTGATAGTGAGTGAGTGAGAGACAGATAGAGTGCTTAAGCTTTGCATTATGTTAAATTATTGCGGGTGCTTTTTTTTATTTGGAGTTCTATTTCCGATTCTTGCTACGGTTTGTCGCATTGTTATAAATTCGGTTTAGTTTTTAAGTTATTTGTTGTTTTATTTCTTATATTTTTTTTTTGGGGTTTGATAAAGTGCGGTAAAAGTCAAAAAATAGTTTTCTTAAGCTGAACATGAAAATGTGGCCCATGGTGTAGTTAGAAAAACTGATCACGGTTATGAAAGCTATGGCAGCTGGAAATTGGATCCCGACATGTGCTGTGAAAGCAGAGCAAAACATTTGATTATCTTTTGCACTTATTAAATAGCATAAGCAATTTAATTAATCATTTGTATGAAATATTGCTTGCTATGTGTCAGGCAAGCAGCGCATTTGCCATCTCTCTTGCACACATTATATAGCATAGGAAATGTTGGTAATAAATTATATTTAAGGCGCGCAGTTTATAAATAGCAACTGAGTCACCCTGTATAACTAACACCATGATGTGAGTGTGTCTGTGTGTGCGTGTGTATTGTTTTTTTTACTGCTTTAAGTACATTGGAAAATTGAGAGAAAAAATACTGTTAAACTCAAAAAAATTACTGTTACTAATTAATTAATTAACGGGGTTGAAAACTAGACATTATTTTTTAAGTGTTAAAATTTTTGTGAATTGAATTTTGTATTTTGCATAAGAATATTTACTTCATAAATGTCGTGTGTAAATATTTGTTCAGATTGCAATGATGTATGATCGTATGATGTATGATGATGTATTATGAATGGAGCAAATGCTGCTGCACCAATACATGATATACACATTTAACTTGTATTATTATTATTATTACTATTATTATTAAATATACAATCATTATAACGTTTCACCTAAAATTTGTTTTTCTTGTGTTTTTTCCTATTTTTTTTATTTTCGTTTTCGTTTATTTTTTAGGATAATTTGTCATGGTACTTCTACTAAATATATAGATAGATATATATATATATTTGAGATATATATACTGCTTGGTTCATTTACAAAAGTAAAATTACAAAAAAAGTGTAAACTAAAAAACTACGTAAACAAAAACAAAAAAAGCATCAGAACGTAAAACTTACAGTTGAGTTCTTTGAATTTCACCTTTCCCATATTCGAAATACTTATGACGAATATATATAAATATATATATATATATATATATATATATATATATAAATTGTAAACTTTAAATGCTAAATGTTAAATGCTATATGTTAAATGTAAATGCTAAGTGTAAATGTTAAGTGTAAATGTTAAGTGTAAATGTTGAATGCAAATGTTAAATGTTAATTAACATTATTACATACATAGGTTCCACATTTAACATTTACTTGTTCGGCTGTGTATGTGTGTCTGTGTGAGTGTGTTGGCGTGTGTGTGAGGGATACAGATAATGTTCTCTCTCTTTTTAGCTTATTGGCTAATTTCCTACACGAGTTCTATATAAAGACGTACACTAATACATAATACATATATATGTAGATTATTTTTTTTTTGTATCAGTCAAAACTGTCACCGTACAAGGCAATTTTTTAATAGCTGTACGAGAAGTATGTGTGTGTGTAACGTGAGTTTGCCTTTTGAGTTTAAGATAAATATATATCCATATCCATATACATATATATATTAATATAACTTTCTTTCTCATTTTGTTATATATTTTGTTGGACTGAATAAATGTGTATATATATATATATATAAATAAATCTATATATATATATATATATAAATAAATATATATATATATATATATATATATATATATATAAATAAATATATTTATATATATATATATATATATATATAACTGACAGAGTTTTGATGTCAAGTTCAATTTAATGGTATAATTTAAATAAATATATTTTTCAAGTCCAATTTTTATATCGTTTTATATATATATGATTTGGACTGTACAAGTTTATTTAAAAAAAAAAACATATTAATTTTTATGTATGTTTTTTTTAAGTTGCTGCAAAAAGTTGTTTGAATTTTGGTCTTGGAATACTTTTTTAACAAACAAGTTGCAACAGCTTGATTTTAAATATTTTTAGGCAAAGTCAGTTAGCACTTACAACTAATAATCGGTCTTTTCTTTTTTAAGTGTTAAGTGTATTAAGTCTATATATATATACCTATATATAGTCTATACGTATATATACGTATATATAGATATATATAGATACATATATATATATTTATCGCTATAAACTATGTTTTAATGCGCTTGAAAATTTTTCCATTTGTTTACTTATTTATTCTATTTCACCTTTCTCCTTCTTTTCTACTAATCTCGCTTGTTTCTCTTACTTTTCTGTTTTTTCATTTTCTTTTTTTAATTTGGCTCGATTTGAATCGTTCCGTTTGAGAAAATACATAAATTAATCGCCACATTTATTTGATGGCTGTTTTTCTCTTTTTAAAACGAGGCAGGCATAATTCACCGATAATTAAATGCGATCATTACAATGATCCAGTTCCACTTCCATTTGCACAGATGACTCCGTTCCGTTCCGCTGTTGTAGGTGAGTTCTTCATTTTTGACCACCTCATTCGGATGCTTGTCATAGCCGTGATGATCATCTACAAAAAGCAAACCGTTTATATTAATTCGTTTTTTAAAGTTTTAAATTAAAAATCTCTAATTTCATCATCGTGGCTGGTAAAATAATGAGCCCACTACATACACACAACATAACAGCAAATTGGTTGGCATAGGTTTTTTTTTTTTTTTGATACGACGCGAAGATAGTTATTATTTTTTTTTATTAATTTACAGCAAACTTTTTTAAGCAATTATTCAAGTGTACTTAAAAAAACTGCATTCCTAATATATTTTTTTATATTTTGTGTATTGATAAACGAAAAATTGTTCTCTTATTTTTTTTTTGTATATTTATATTTTGTACAAAAATTAATTTTTTTCTAGATTTGTAAGTACATTAAATAAGAAATTTTGAGATGATTTTAGCTAGCTTTTTATCTTCTGAGAACTATTGTGCGGATAGAAAGAGTTCCACAACAATCTTTCCTTGCGGATTGTTCAAAATAACGTTAGTGTTGGAAAGTACTTAAAATTTGTAATTATATATCATAAGATTGGCTTTATTGCTATCGGAAATCGATATGTATCGACTTTTAAGAAACGAATGCTGTTAGCGATAATGTTGTGTGCAGGATAAACAAGAATTAATGTGAAAAATAGTCACTCAGATCCGATCTATATCGTTTCAATTGTTGTTGCTGATCAATAACATGTATACTTGGGCTGGTAGCTGATTTCTTTAGCGTGTTACATAATTGATGATAAAATCATGAATTTATTTAGAAAGAGGTTAGGTTATAACTATGAGCATTTATATTTCCCAAAAACTTTATAAATAGCAAGTGGATTTATGCTCTCTTTAAATAATAGATTGTTTTTCGAGTGAGATTAGAAATTTTGGGCAGGTTTTTTTTTGGGTTAATGGATGAATGCATGAATGCAAGAAAGGAATGCAAGGAGAATGCATTACTAGAAGTACTACTTACGTTTCATCTTATCAATATTGTGGGTCAATCTTACTGTCTGATTAAGTTTGGTGTTAAGTTTGCTACTTGTATTTAGATTTAGATTTAGATTTGTATTTAGATTTGTGTTTGTATTAGTAGTTGTTAGAATGTTGATTGTTGAAGTTGTGTTTGGATTAGTGTCCCAGGCAGTGATTGGCCAGTTAATTGTGCTCTGAACAATATTACTGTGATTGGTGTCGACAACAACTGGCGATAGATAATGTTGTTGATATTGATGTGGATATTGATGATGATGAGTATTATTTGTGGAATTAAAGCCAATTTGATGTATGTTGTATGAATGATTTTGATTTTGATGTTGATGTTGATGTTGATCATTATCATTTGATGATATTTTCTTACCATTCCCATTCGCATTTAGATTATTGTTGCCGGCCTGCTGCTTGTGATGCGGATGCGGCGGCGGCGGATGCGAATGTATATTTGGATTATTTTGATTTTGTTGCACATTCGTTGGCACATTATTAATCCTAATGCCCGTCTGTATATGATGATGACCCGGATACGTCAGATGTATGCCACCACGGCCCGGTGGCAGCATATTAATGCTACCATGACCAGGTGATAAAATAACGCCACCAGGTCCAGCTACTCCAACTCCACCTGTTCCAATATTATTGCCAATAATATTGGGTTGAATGGGTATGCGATTGAATTGATCAATATTTGTATTAATCGAGGTGCCCAGACCATTGATGGGCTTCAAATGAATGTTGCCAGTGTTGCCAGCGTTGACCGTGTTGACACCAATTGTATTAACGCCATTCACGTTTATATCTACATTGATAGCCGCATTATCTACGGCTCCAGTTCCCGTTCCCGTTCCCATACCCGTTCCGGCACCACCCGTATTTTCAATGATCGTTGTCGTTTCCATTGTTTTGTTCTTCTCCTCGGCGGCGCAGCACACTTTGAACACAACTTTCATATTATTTGTGGAACAGCGACCGCCAATGCGACGATACAAATCGTCCTTGGATGAAGTCGCTAAAATATATAAATATAAAAATATATTAACATCAATTTAGAGTTAAATTAAAGTCCAGTTACTACTCACAAATGAAGTAGTAATCATTTCCAGGAAGGAACTCTAAACCACCTGGCTGCGGTGTAAATGGCCGGAACGTAATCGTAAAAAACATTAATTTTTGGGGCTTATCACATATAGCTATTACTCGCGGATCGGCGTTCGTTATGCGACATGTTTCATATTCCACTTTCGACACATTGTAGATTATATATTTCTCCGTTTCATTCTCAAAGGCGCCCGGCTCGTAAACGGGACAAATTATGTGCACCTGATCGAATTCAAACGCCAAATTGCCCTTGTTCACGTCTATAATGTGATCCGTATTATCAATCCGAAATCTGCAAACGATATACAAAAAAAAGCTTTATTTTACTTACTGCAATAATTTTAATATGATCATAAGTGGTTCATTATATAGGTAATAAATTTTGTGAACCAGTTTCTTGGGCCTTATCCCCATCATTTCAATATTTATGCTTATATAAGAATTAAATTCGCAAACTTTAAATATACATAACTAGATAAAATATTCATCAATAGAACCCTATGAAAATATACAAATTAAAATTGCTATAGCCTATTTCACTGCATTACTAATCTATAATTTATGCATTTATTTAATTTAATAAATCAAATTTTTGTTCGGATTGGTTTTTTATGGGTATTCTCAATAATTTTCATAAATTTGATTACCCTCAACTTTATTTTAAGCTTTTTTAAAAATTTTTGACTATTTACATTAAATAAATTAATTAATAAGAAAAATAAAAATAACATTTTTTCTTGATAATTTTAGTACGTTTTCCTTTCATGTAAAAATTAATTTTCGAATTGTTTAATATATTTTCGAACTATTGTTAGTAAGCAACGAAGGTTTCACGACTAAATTAATACGCTATGAATAACGATCGAGAATTATCCATAATCATTATTGATAAACAGCCATGGATTGCCGACTATCAATGGTTACGACTCCCTATAGAACATATAACTACTAGCAATAGAATCTAAAACTATTATGCTAAAAATGTATAAATTATTTATTTAATTCTACTACTTTACTTATTTCCTTATCGTCTCAGAATTTGTTCACCAAATCGTATATGCATTATTAATAGAGCAGATGTACAGGTTACAGGGTATCTACCAGTTGAGAACTTTCTGAGCTGAGACCACTGCTAACTTTTACAGGAGAGGAGAGAGAGGAGCGGAGAGAGAGGGGATTCATTTCAGTGGAAACATCTCTGAGCTGAACAAAGAGGAGCGCTACGCATTTCAACGAGTTATAATCCATGCCCAGCCCAAACCTCCCCTCATGGACTTGGTATATAGGAGAAGGTATAGAAAAAAAAACGTTGTTTATTTATTTTGAAAAATGTTCGACTTTAAGAGAAGTGAAGCTGAAGTTGCGTTTGCATAATGTTGACTCTATGAAAGCGCTACAGTTCGCGACAGCTATACTAGCAGATACCATGTTAAATATATAAAATCGATTAATAGCCCAATTCCAGACTGATCTACGGTATGTAAATTATACCAAATATTTAAAAAATTTTGTATTTTTAATTTATTTACTTACTAGTTTTTTTAATGTCTATTTTTAGTGTTAGAAAAATTCAAATTCCAAAAGTAGCGAATCAATTGAATGAAATTTAAATTTAAATGTTTTATTTAAATTTTTTGTTTTTTAAAAAACACACTAACATTAATTAATATATTATAAATATATATTGCATTCACCAAATCCACCCAATTTATATATATATACATATACATACATATATACATTGTCGGAGTTATTTCATTCGGCCTGTTACACACATTTCCAGAAATTCGGAATACTCTTCTTACTCACTTTATATTTAAAAGAGAACCTCAGCTACAACTCGACCAAGGAGTCCCCCTCTTCTCCCCACCGCCTACCCACTCTCCACTCTCCGTTCAACTCCCCCCTGAGGAAACCATGTAGTGGTTAACACGACGCACGCACTTATGTGTGTCTGCTGTTGCCTTCTCCGCTCCTCTTCTCTTCTGTGATTCCTCAGTGTTCCTTGTGCCTTTTCAAGTTGTTCTTTGTTTTTTCCTCCCATTTTATTGTTGGGAGCTTTTGTAAATCAAAAATCACCCCCTAATGATGAAGTACGCATATTTTACATGTACGTAGTACTTTGGCGACACACACAAAACGCACGCCTCTCCACATCTTATAAAAAAACGACTAGGGTTACAGGTATAACGTATACAGTTATATATAATGTATATATATATAGAGAGACAGCAGCTTGAATAGTTGTCTGACTTGTTTTTTTCCTGCTACGTACATATTTATAATTTATATTATTTATATATTATGTTATTTAATTAAAGCCAGTCAAAACAAAAAAAGTAAAAAGTATATTATATGAAAAAAAAAAAAAAAAATTTAATAATTTAATTTAAATTCATCTTTAAAAAATATCGTTAAAAATTTATTATGCCATGAGAATAATTAAATAATTGGAATTACAAGATTTATTTTAATTTCGAACTGGAAGCATTTAATTTCTTTAACCCATAAACGGACACTGTGCATAAAGTTGTCCAATATTAATATTCATCAAATTCATGAGTTGTTTTGTGTCATTTTTCAGGTCTGTCTAAATTTGAGTGCAATTAATAATAAAAAAATAAATCGGTTGGTTTGCATATTAAAAAAAAGCTAATGCTTTAAAGTTGCCAAGAGTTTTGTCTAAAAATTATTTGAAAGTACTTTTGTTCTAGCTTGTTAATGTTTTGTCTAAGTTTCCCAAGTTCTTACAATGTATGTTGCACAGTTTAACATTTAAAAAATGTTCAAAAATGTTTCAAAATGTAATTTTATTATTCACTTTAAATTTTATATTATTTAATTTGTATTTTTGTATTTGTGAACCGTCTAGATTAAAGAATTAAATTAGTAAGATAAATAAAGTAAAATAGAATTTTTTCTTGTATTTTTAACACCACAAAACACCTCACTACTTTCAAATGTTTACATTTTCATAAATTTAGACGTGATGAAAAATGTTTGACAACTATTATTATTTAAAATTTTGTTATTATATATCTCATATAAATAAAATTTCAATATTATAATTATATTCGCCTTTTCCTGGGTTTTGTTTTGTTTTTCTTTATTTACGACGGCTAAAGACTTCTGTATTTTGTTTTCTTTTTGCTAAGCTGTTTTAATTATTATTCATTGTTTTTTTTTTTATAATTACGAATATTGTTTTTTTTTTATAATTATGAATATTGTTTTCTTTCAATTATTAAAAAATCGTTGGTTTTCATTTCTTTTCATTTTTTACATCGACCTTTACAAGTAGTTTAAATTATAATTTTTTGGTTTTTGTTTTAATTTCTTCTTTTTAGAAGGGCTAAGAATTTATGATTGTTAAATGAATAAGGAGTCTTGGGTTTGATTTGGTTCTGTTTGGTTCCTGTGCCTTTAGTTAATATGTTTGTTTGTTTCAATTATAGCCAACCACTCAACACTCAACAAATAATAATAAGAAGAACACAAGCCGCTTACAAGCAGTACGCATGCACTCACCTCCCCGCAACCGGACTCACCTCACCACGCAAGGCAGGAAGCTTATGTAAAAAGACGCTGAGCAATTCTTCTATGCACTTCTCACTCTCTCTTTCTTATCCTCATTCTTCGTCTTCGTCTCTCTCCTTGCTCTTCCTCTGCCCAACCCCCTTCCTTCACATTAACGTTGTCCTCGCAGTAAAAGCGTTGTAGGTCGCGATGCGACTGTGACTGCTTTGAGGGTTGACATAATACATATACACACATACACACACACACACACACACATAGACATGTGCGTGCGCGTTTCTTTTCTGAACCCTGGACCCCAAGTGAAGTGCGTTGTTATGCGTTGCGTCGCGTTGCGTATTCCATCCACAACCATTGCATTTAGTCGCCGCCGCCGCTTTGGGGTACAAAATCCATGTATGTGTATGTATGTGTGTGGGTGTATGTATTGTATGTTAAAATACTTTAAAATTCTTGTTACATTCGCAGGAGACTCAAAGGAAACCTTGTCGACTTCTAGCAAACTATTATTAAAGCGAGATCGTTAAAATGCTTCGAAAATATATTCATAAATTCCTTTGACTTATCAATTTAAAACATTTCTTGTGAGAGTGGTGCTATTATTATTTCCGCGACTGTATACATATATATATACATTCAAAAATGTGTATCCTATTGCATTAATTCGCCGCTGGAGTACCGCCTGCATTCGTATACGTATTAGTTTTTTTCCCCCTTTAGACCAGCCCATTACTGCCTGCTTTCTTTTAATTTTTCTTGTCTTTACCTTCTTTCGTGTACTTTGTAAAGATTACAATAGACTTCATCATCTGATCATTTCTAAGCCCTTTCTTATTGGTGCTTATCTTAACTAATTCATACTATTTATTTCAGTGTGATTGCAAGATTTTACATTTAATCTTGTACATTTAATTTTTTAAATTTTAAATATAAAGAATTATTTTTAATTTAATTTAAATAATAGTCTTAATATGGATTTTTGTTTAAGTTTAAAAGAGATATGTATGGTGGCTACTCACATGCTGTTCGATGTATTCCAATGCATGTAGAAGGTCTTAGCACAGCTAGACATTGTGGACAGCAGCACGGTCTCAATGCAGATAATTGTTAGCAGAGTGACAAAGGATGTGGCGCCCAACGTGGGTAACGGTATCAACGCCAATTTGCTCCCCTTCTTCTTCTTCAATTTATTACTCTTGCTCTGATTGTTAATATGATTATTCATTTTATTGCTTCGATTGACGCCTGGTCTATGTGATTGGATCGTCTTTATCAAGTGGAATGCATCGCGGTGCATCCCGATGCGTTGTGAGCCGGCACAAATTGTAAGGGAATTGTTGTGTGTGAAATTATTATTGTTCCCCGAAAAATAACCCGAATCAGTTGTTCCTCTTTTATTTAATTTGGTCTTACTTTTACTTTTAGACTTTCGATGCATGGTTGCTGGCATTTGAGGCGCCTCCGATTTCGTTTGCTTTCGATTTCGATGATTTATTTGTTGCTGATGTTTTAGTTGCTGATGTTGTTGTTTTGGCATAAATTTATCGGTGATCGTCGGTGGAGTTGTTGTTGTTGCATTGATATTCATATTGGTATTTCGAGGCTCGTGCAAACATTGTTGCCGGAGTATTACGGTTTTGCTGGTCCAAATGTCCGGCTCCGTTTCCAAGCAACAGCTTTTAGCCAACTCTTCGCATTCGGCATTCTTCTGATCAGGAGACGTTCTCCAGACAACCGTTTTCAGGCCCAATTTTCGATCGAATGTCATTTTTTTATTATCTTTATCTTTTCTCCAGTTATCGATTTATCGGCTAATGCTCGTTCGATCGCTGTGTCTGTGACTCGTTGGTGTTATCGTCTGTCCTTCCTCCTGTCGCCTGTCGTTATTGTTATTGCTGTTGATGTTGTTGCTTGCTCGTAACCAAAATAGAGGTGCGTCTGCCATCAATATGCCGATCTCTCTTTAAGTCTCTGCAATGCAATTTAAATTCATTTATTAATTAATAAATATTTATTAATTATTTGTTAAATAAAAAATATTTCTCATTTATAATATATTATTATTCATTATTCATTATTTACTATTTATTTGTTATTATTTATTATTCATATTTATTAGTTAATTTAATTTATTAGCTATTATTTAATTGTATATGTATTTATGATTTATTATTATTTATTGGTTAATATTTATTATAGATGTTTTATTACTAATTACTATTTATTATTTACTATTTATTATTTACTATTTATTATTTACTATTTATTATTTACTATTTATTATTTACTATTTATTATTTACTATTTATTATTTACTATTTATTATTTACTATTTATTATTTACTATTTATTATTTACTATTTATTATTAATTTGCATTATTTAGTATTATTTACTATTTACTATTTAATATTTATTTTATTATTTTTTTTTGTTATTCCTTATTTACTACTTAATTTTTATTTTATTATTGTGTGTAATTTTTATTTATTTAACCGATCGTCGACTTTCCTAATGAACAACACAAATTATTTTAATGTATTAAAAAAAAAAACCTAAATTCATAAAATTAAATTAAGCTTTTCGCTCAGTACAAATGAACAATAAACTTCAAAAACTCAAATTAAAAAGTTGTTTTTGCAAAGCCAAATTTTTTAAAATTGTAATAAATAGAAAAGAAACGAAAATAATGGAAGCTGAATTAATCATGTATTTGGTACATTTTCTTGGCACTCATCAAAAATAAAGAAAACAACCGTTTTGACTTCTGAGAACTTATGCTACTAAGCATAAGTCTAAAAAGCAGCTATTCAAAATTAAGGCTATGGTTGGTACTATAGCCTTATCTAAATCACAGTATACTTCTATTCCAAATTATCAACCTTCTATGCGAAATTAACATAATATACAAAAAAAATTAGTATTGATATGACCAATCTATTTTTTACCTATTTTTTTGCAAAACACGTAATTTTTCAAAACGCTTTTCTGCATTAGTTAAATAAATAAATAGAATAATAAAATGCTGCCAAAGAATTATTAAACATAGAAAAACTCAACTTTTTACAAAAATTATTTCAATTTTTAAAATGTTTTAATTGAATGAATCTAGTTAATTATTTTAATATTAGAAAAATAAGAAAAATTATTGCTGGAAAAAAAAATGGGGAAAAATGAATTTTATACTTTATTAAAACACTTTCGGAGTAGAAAAAATATACAAAAAAAAAAAAACACAAGCAGCTGCTTTACAATTATTTTCACTAATAACATAATAGTTGGATCAATATGGTAACACTGATCTCTATATATGGATGTGTAATATCAAAACACAGAATGTAAAAACATATACGTATATTTGTATGTATGTACATAAAACGATCTAATCATTTAGCTTCAATGAAACTTATCCTCTTTAATTATTATTATATTAATAATAAATAATAATAATATTTACATTTCTTTTCGAGTTATTTCTAACATAGAAATGGATTGCACACATTTTATTTAAAAAGAACATTTTCATTATTTTAAAGCTCAGTTGTATAAATATATGTACATGTAAATACATACATTCATATTAAGTTTTAAAAATACATACACACACATATACGTTGTTTAAGCTCAGCTGTACATACATGTATACATACATACATACATATATATATACATAAATATACAACGTATATACGTTATTTCAGCTCAGCTGTATAGAAATACACACATCCAAACACACACACATGTATATATATACGCTGTGGCTCAGCTGCATGGACAGAGCTATATATATACACACATATAATTGTTTTCGCTATGCACTTCGAACTATTGTGAATGCCGGCGATTGTGATCTTGTATACAGGCTGCCTGTGCAAATGCAACTTTTTCTTTTTTTCATTTAAATTCAAACGAGACATTTGTAAATTTAAATGTGAAGAAACAAGTAAAACACTTTTAAAACACAATTCACTATTTTTAAAATATATATTTAGAAATAACCATTTGCTTGCAATATACAAAAACAAAATCGTTGGCAAAAAAATGCTTTGTTCAATATTCGTCAGGACTTTTATGGCTTGTTTTGGCAAGGCAAATAATATTGTTGTTGTTGCTTTGCACAGAAATTCACACAGATAGCAAGCGGGAGCGAATGCAAGAGAGGAAAGAGAGTACATTCTTCTTCTCTCTTTTGCACTGTCGTCTTGCTAGAAGCAGACACAAATACATAAACATTGAGCCCGACAAATTTTCTGTATACATACACAAAAAACCCAATACAATTAACGAAAATGTTGATAAATAAACAACGAATTGGAATAAATAAACAAATAATATTGATTCAAGTAAAAAACAATCGGCTCTGCTTTATTTTTTTGAATTTTTTTCTTTTCGTCTTAAACGCAATTTATACACACACACAGAGGCCACTTTTTATGTATACATTTTATTGGGTAATTTTTCTTGGCTTTACATTTTTTCAGCGAATCACATTTTTGTTTTATTTTTGTTTAGCATGAGCCGCCTCCGTTTCCACAGCATGTTTTCGTAAAAATTTATTGAATTACGTATATGTTAATAAGTAGTATTTAAAAAGAGCTATGTTTTAAGGTGTAAAAAAATAATACGAAACTGACAGTGTGGCTGCATCTTAGCAATCTATATGTATCTCAAATATTTTTCCACGGGTATTTTTCAGCTACCAGTCACAGCTGTTACATTTGTGTGCATAAATGTTACTTTAATACTATAAAAATACAAAAATTGGGAATTTTAAAAATTTTTGTCATGAATTTTGTGTATTTATTTGTGACAATTAATTTTATTTAAATTTCATTAGATTCCCTTTTCAGCATCCATATTTTTTAGCATAAATACAATAAAGATATTCCAAAGTGCGATTTATAAAATATTTCCAATTTTATGATTTTTTTATTTAATAATTTATACTTGTTTAGTGCATTCAAAAAGAGATTTGATTTTCCAGTTACTGTTATCACTAGAAAAATACTACACATTGGAATTTAGAAAATATTTGCATTCATTTTAATATATAAAATGATTTAAATATATTGTTATATATTTGTTAGGATATATATTTGATCATAAGTATTTCTTTACACACTAATATTCGCACATATTAATTTGGCAAACATTAATTATTTAAAATTATTTAAATACTGCCTTCATTAATAACTATTTATTTAGCTATATATATTTTATATAGAAATACGGCCTCATTATTGTTTATTTACTTGTCAGTATTTTATAGTACTGCATGAGGACATGTTTTCATTGTGTCTTAAGGAGATTGAAAATATCTTCGACTTAGTAGCTTATTATTATATATATTTAGTTATAGATTATAATGTATATTATATTTAATAATTTATATCTACATACAACCAACTACAAAATCGCATATGCAAGTTCATTAAATTTCAATTGAGCGCTGTCGATTACCTGCCCATCGATAACTGCCTGCACGAGTTAAGCTCATCTATTGCACGTCTGCACACACTGGCGAACAGCTGTTGATTGACTTTGACGTTCGCCAGCTCTGTTTTGGGTGGAAAGTCGCAAAATTTTGTAAGAAAACAATAATGTTTAATATATTTAAGCGTTCTGTGGCTGGGGCAGGCGCCCAAATTTTCAAAACGCCGACATCGATTGCAGCAGCAGCAACAACCGGTAGCAGCATTCTTAGGTAAACAAAATAGACGTAGCCGAGACTTATATAATCAATGTGAGTACAATGCGAAGATAATAATAAAAATCATTTTATTATCTCAGCTCAAATCAACAACGCAATGCTGCAAAATGGTATCCCGATCCGGAATTTATTAAGCAATTCAGCGGTCCCGTTATGTATCCCGATGAAGTCACCTCGTTGTGGAAGGTGCCGCCATGGAATAGTATGTTTTTAACGTATATATACAGTGGCTCACAGTTCAAGTGGATCAGTGTCAAAGAAAAAAAATAATTACCTGCCATAAGCAGGCCATATTGGTGGTTAATTTGTGTACCTACATCGGCCTTTAGAATTTTTGAAAAATAATAAATAATTAGCTTATGGCAGGCAATTACTTTTTTTCTTTGACACTGATCCACTTGAACTGTGAGCCACTGTATATATAAATATTTTATGTTTAGTACATATGAATTTATGTGATGCTTAACAACATTAGGCAAAGTGGTGCCCGTTGAGAAATCGGTGCGCAATCTAACACTGAATTTTGGGCCGCAGCATCCAGCTGCTCACGGCGTGCTGCGACTCGTGCTTGAGTTGGATGGCGAGGTGAGTGCTGTGATCTATAGACAACGACAACAACTAACAACACACAATTTCTTGTTGCAGACGGTGATGCGTGCAGATCCCCATATTGGCCTTCTGCATCGCGGCACTGAGAAACTGATTGAGTATAAGACTTATACTCAAGCGTTGCCATATTTTGATCGCTTGGATTATGTGTCGATGATGTGCAATGAGCAGTGCTATTCACTCGCTGTGGAGAAGCTGCTCAATATTCAGGTGCCGCTGCGCGCCAAATACATTAGAAGTAGGAGCTCAAATCCAGGGGAAACCCCGAAAAAGTTTGCTTTTTTTTACACTTTTTCGGGCATTATTGTAATCTTTTCCGATTTTGAATCTATGTTTCTTTTGCAGCATTGTTTGGCGAAATCACTCGGATTCTCAATCACATTATGGCTGTTGGCACACATGCGCTGGATGTGGGTGCATTGACTCCATTCTTCTGGCTGTTCGAGGAACGCGAAAAGATGATGGAATTTTATGAGAGAGTCTCTGGCGCGAGAATGCATGCAGCCTACATACGACCAGGAGGAGTTTCTCTAGTAAATTAGAAATAATATCAATTTGAATACAATTAATATTAACATATTTGATGCCTTGCAGGATATGCCACTGGGTTTAATGGATGACATCTACGAGTTTGCCTCCAAGTTTGCGGAACGTCTCGATGAAGTTGAGGATGTTTTAAGCACAAACCGTATTTGGGTTCAGCGCACCGAAGATATTGGAATTGTTTCCGCCGAGGAGGCGCTAAATTATGGCTTTAGTGGAGTGATGCTTCGTGGATCGGGCATCAAATGGGATCTGAGGAAACAGCAGCCATATGATGCCTATGATTTGGTTGATTTCGATGTCCCAATTGGCACCAAAGGCGATTGCTACGATCGCTATTTGTGCCGCATCGAGGAGATGCGTCAATCCCTGAGGATTATTGATCAATGCCTAAATCAAATGCCCGCTGGCGAAATTAAAACAGACGATTCCAAAGTTACGCCTCCCACTCGATCCGAAATGAAGACATCGATGGAGGCGCTCATACATCATTTTAAGCTATTCACGCAAGGCTATCAGGTGCCACCAGGTGCAACCTACACGGCCATTGAGGCACCTAAAGGGGAATTTGGCGTCTATCTTGTCTCGGATGGCTCGAGTCGTCCTTATCGCTGCAAGATTAAGGCACCGGGTTTTGCTCATCTTGCCGCCCTGGAGAA
The DNA here is from genome assembly GCA_035042145.1 of Drosophila kokeensis. Classification (NCBI taxonomy): domain Eukaryota; kingdom Metazoa; phylum Arthropoda; class Insecta; order Diptera; family Drosophilidae; genus Drosophila; species Drosophila kokeensis. The sequence goes on along the minus strand of JAWNLT010000673.1, from coordinate 247,273 downwards.
GATTGGCAAGCAGCACATGTTGGCCGATGTGGTGGCCATCATTGGCACCCTCGATGTCGTCTTTGGCGAAATCGATCGTTAGCAGATATATATATATATGTGTATATTTATCTATCATACTTTAAACGACACTTGAGTCTGTTACTAAATTTATGAACATTGCGATGAATAAATAATGACAACAAAAAAAGCTTAAAGTGCCAATCCTATATAATTATTACAAAACCATTTAATATCTTATCTCTTATATCTTTATTAGATAAACTATTCGTATCTTCATCCTTTCTAAATAATTATTGAAATAACTCCAAAAATAATCCTACTTTTTCCCTTTGCTTAATAATTCTGAAACAATCACCATTGGTACAAATGTAACCGAAGTCGCATAGTTTCTCAAGTTTATAATGAAAATCGCGAAAAATATAAAAGCATCCTCAGGATTAATTGTCGTCTGTTGAAGTTTGTAGTTTTGTGGAAGATTATATTTATTGTGCGCCAACTGCACGATACATGTGTGACCATAGCAAGAATATTAATCGACGCAGCGATATTTTATCGTTGCCGTTAAAATTCAAACTAATTTCAACATCGTCATTAGATCGAAAGAAATTGCAATTCATTTTATTTGTGGAACCTAAGAGGGAAAAAGGTTTGTGAGACAACAAATGAATTAATATGATTTCCCGCCTCTACTGTCTTTATAAGTGCAATTCTTCCTGGCGATTAAAATAATATAAAGCTGACGTTGACTCTCAAAACGAATAAATACATTTCTAAACTAAATAGCGAAGGTAAGTATGCGATTTAGGGTTAATTTGATTTAACTTTATTTTCATACTTCATATTCACAAATTTCTTAAAATATTTTTTTGTTTGCATAAAGAACATAATATTCGAAATAACTGTGTGATATCTGCTTCTCAATTGTTCTTGTTCTTTTTGCTGTTGTTGTTTTCCACTAATTTGTTTATATATAAGTAATTATCTTAGCAGATGAGTGTGTGTTGGTTTAGTTTATTTAGTTAACCTCTTTCTGGGGAGATGTTTTCAACATTTTAAGTTAACACACCAATAAGTCGCCATCGAAAACTGTAATTAATTCTTGTTAAATTTTGTTCATTGCTTTTCATACCTACCTGCGGTAAGGGGGAGGGGGTCTCCATACAATGTACAGACTTATCTCTAATGCATATACTAATAAGTATATTAATTAGTGAATTTTAGTGTAGCGCAATTTTTTAATATTTCTATGTATTGGTGTATATTGTTGTTTATCATTTATCAGTAATAAATATTATTAAGTTTATCCATTTAAATAGGCTGAAATTTGATTTTAATATAACACTTATTTTTGCATATTTTTACACATATATATATGTATATACACATATATACATATACATATATTGTATGATTTACATACATACATACTTAGTTTTTTGTTTTGTTTTGTTTTTTTTTTTTGCTATGCATTTTGTATTAGTTCCTAATATTTTTTATTTATTCTACGTGATCACATTGAAACTTTTGTTTTATAAACGTACTTTTTTCGGTTTTTAGTAATTATTTTTAAGACATTTTTATAATTTGTAACATATTTCTAAAAGCTTTAACAATTTTTGTAACATTCATATTTACGACGAAATTTTTTTTAAGTTACATCAACCGGATATATATTTTAAATATATATATATATATATATATATGTATATATATATACACTATGATGAAATTTATACACTTAATTTAACTACTTTTAAATCTACCAAGTGTTTTGTTGTGTTTCTATAATCGATTTAACGAGTAACTAATTGATGTGGCCAGGTGATCTGAACCTATCCGATCCCAGATTATCATAGTATAATTTGCACAAGCAATGATAACCGCGAAGGAAAATGAGGATACATATATATATATATCGAATATATATTTAAAAATATAAAGCTGATAATAACAACTGAGTAGTATTGCACAAAAATTGGTCACAATATTCACAGAGTACGAAATGAATATATATATACATACATATATATATATATATATATAGCTGATCTCAACTTTAATATAGTATATATATATATATATATATACAAAGGTACAGAGTAATATAATAACAAACAATTCCTTCTTATTCGAATTTGTATCCACAATTGCGTGTTTTTTGTTATTTAGCTGCAAATATTATCATCAATAATAATAATAATAATAATAATAACAATACATTGAGTTGTTTAATCTAAAATTTTTGAAAAGCTAAATATTTCTTGGACAAATGAAAAATAAATGTTTTTAATTAGCAATGCAAATGTGATTGGTATGAAAAATGTCTTAATACTTATATTCATCTTTAAGTATTTCAATTAAAAATAAGTGAATAGATTAAACAGAAATGTGATCTAATGTACATATATATATATATATATATATATATATATATCAACAGATCTGTGCTAAATGCTAATTTCTAGTATTTTCATCAATATAAATACAAATTAAATTAAAAGCATTTCGCTTAACGCGTTTCAACAAACTATTATCGAGTTAACCAAATGTTTTTGTTTTTAAATAATCACATAGGTTATTTCCTTTTAGCAGCAGTTGGCATAATAATATTTACAGAATAATATCGTCAACAATAAACATTTTTCTCAGTGTTGTTGTTTGTTCGATCCATGCTAAAATTTTTAACCGCAGCAAAAGCTTAGAATTTGTTTTTGTTGTTTGCTTTTTTTTATGAGAACTCTAACATTTTTTTTGTTGTTTTGTGTTTATTTTTGGTTTTTCTTTGTTGCCAATTATTTGAGACTATTTGTTGTTGTCTGAAGATTATTATCGGCAGTGATTGAATCGGACGATTTCTTCATTTTGTCGCAATAATCGTTGAAAATATCTCGAAATCGTAGCCAACATTTCTCAGGTATAGTTATCGAAGTGCGAAAATTGTTCTTCACCTGTGCAAAATAAGAAAAAACATTTATACAACTACTCAAATAATGCATGGTGTACATCCAGTTGCGAAAAATAATAGCAGAAAACATTATTTTTTGCAATTATTAAATATAATTATCGAATTTAAATATGTTTAGTATTTCTGCTATAAATAAAAGTTTGTAGTGCGCCTGGAATTCTTTTCAATATATATTCAATATAGTTAAAAAAAAAAAATAATAATAACAAAAATTGATTATTTATTTATAATTTTGATGATTTTTAATTAAGTGCCACATTTAAAACGTGCTGCTTTTTTCATTTTTTGGCTTTTTCATAAAATTTAAATTTTTCATTTAAATTTCAATTAAATTTAACCAAGTTGAAAACGTAGAATAATATTATCGTTTCTCTCTTCCTCACTTTTATACGATGAGTAATCTTTCACTTCTAAAAACGTATTCATAAAATACCTAATAATTTAGACACCTTTGCAATCATTTCTTGTGGTAGTGGTGCTATTATTTTGTTCACAACTGTACACAAATATTTGAATTTCATACCTCACTGATGCGCATATAAACGCCGCGATGGTTTTGACCGATGTCAAAGTAAAAGTTTTTATTATCCACTTTCATGTGACGTTCTTCCGGTAAATCACCCTTAAATCTGAAATATTATTTTGGGAAAAAGATTAATTGGGTAAGTTATTTATATATATATATATATATATAAATATTTTGTTAAGATAAAATATATATATATATATATATACTTCTACAAATCAGGCTTTTATCTTAACAAATTATTTTTAATTCATACATTATATAATTTACTTTGTTTATAACATAATTTTAATTTTGTACTTTACTTTTTTATTATGTATATAATATAATTTTAATTTATTGTTCATAGTTTTTTTTTTAATACTTTACCCGCCATCATTAGCGCCAAATTCCTCCAACAAATCAGTCAACGCATCCCGAAATTCAATCATGCCTTGTGCAGGCAATGCAATCTGAGATCTGGGCCCGCCTCTTGTTATTGTTTGCGAAACCTGACAATAAACTCATTAATACTAATATAATAGATATACTTCCACAAGACATGTTTTCAAATGTGTCTTTTTTAAGGTAAAATTCGTAAGTTATTAATGAATACGTTTTTAGAAGTTTAAGATGGCTCTTCAAAAAAAAAAAAGAAGAAAGAAAAAATAACAAATTTTATTAAAATTAAATATCACGTTTAATGAAAAAGCCGGAAAATCATCGACAAAATAATAGCAACATTTTTTAAGAGTCCACTTTAATTAATTATTAAAAATTTGAAATAAATGAACTATTTCTGTAAAGTACTATTATAATTACTTTAAATTAAAAACGATATATATAGGATACTAAACAATAAGATACTAAAATAATATATTAAAAATCCACATTTGAAAAAATTGCACAATAACTTCTTTTTTTTCGTTTACATTAATATTTTGTTCGCAACTGTTTTATTTACTTACCCGAAGGAATCGGCCGCGCGTATTTTCTTTCAAGTCCAAATAATATCTTCTATTGTCCTTCATCATCATCTCTGATTTTAATTTACCATCTTCTGGTAAATTATCAGTATTTGGTGGACCTGGGGTGTTTTTTTTTTTTTTTTTTTTTTTGATTGAAAAATAATAATTAAAAAATAAAAATATATTTAACTATTCCTCAAATGCGTACCTAAAGAAGAATAGTAATCACTAAATGATGATAGATGGTCGCGAAACTCGGCCGCTGTCGACAGTGCTAAATATATTTGACTTCGTCGCCCATCAGCTCCGATCTGAAAATTAATTAAATATATTTTATCTAATGAATTAACAATAGAAATATGGTTGAAATTAGAAACTAAAATTAATAATAATAAAATTAAATTAATAATAATAAATCAACAAAATTAATAATAACATCGTCAACCTATTTTCATTGATAAAACCTTTCAATTTAAAATTTTAATTGGTTAATTTCACAAAAAAGAAAATATAAATATGAAATAAATAAAAATGTATAACTTTAATAATATATAAATGTCCTTCTTAAATTCATCATGCAACTTGTTATTCGTGTGAGAGCCCCCATGCTGTACAGCTGCCAATTTTATCGATTTTTGTGATCGATAATTTAAAGCGGGATTTAAAAACGTATATCGAAAGTCGAAAGTATATTTATTTATATTTACCTCAGCCACTTTAATAAATCGTCCACGGCGATTTTGCTTTACGTCCAAGTAAAAACGTTTTGATTGTATTTGGAGCATTTTTGTAGCCAGCTCCTGTTCATTGACATTTCCAGCTGCAAATAAAAAATACAAATAATAATAAATACCCAGTAAATGAAACAAAAAATATAAAAACAATGCTGGGCAACAAAATTATTGTGCCTATTACAAACTGTACGACTGTGGAGTATAATGAATTTTAAACAACTATAATTTTTAGGACGATTCCAATTCTCAGAATTGTTTTTTATCTAAACGGTAATAATTTCATTCAAATATAGTCATACCTTTGCCAGATGATTCGAACTCGTTTCTGCTTGAAGAACCTTCCATATTACTTGCATTGTACTCTGAAAAATTTTCATTAAACAAAATTTAATAATATAAAGATAAATATTTTTTGATCATGTATTAATATAATTCTAATTTATATAAAACAGAAGATAATTTGGGAGTGTAAATAGGTCTTGCATCTCATACAAATATTTTTCTTATGATTTATACGCTCTTTGTAAGAATAAGACCCATTTACATAAGCAAAGTAGGTGTAATAAATTGGTTGCATAGTTGGATCTTGCAACCACATAAAAAGTACTTTGACTATTATCTAGCAATACTTATGACTTACTTACGACCTATATGCTCTTTATAAGAATAAGACACATTTACACCACTATATAATGCATAACAAATTTGTCGTGTGAATGTGCCTCGTAGTATTTGAATATTAATTTAATATACTACCTTCCATCTAATAATATTTATATGGGTATAAAATGCTAGACCCATATATACGGCATGATATAATATAAGAATTTAATCGTGTTAATGGGTCTTTGCAACCACATGCAAATTATTTTGCTTATTATAAGCACTTACTTGATCCTGAGATACCGTCGTCCCCGCTGCCAAGATCAGACATGTCGATATGCTAGCGCGAAGTACCGTTTTATTCTGTTTTTTTATAGCTTACGATATCCTTCTTGTCTGTTTTAATTCTGCTCTTTAGCTGGTTCTTCTTCAGCTGCTCTTGCCTGCACCGCGACTGACAACAGTGTAAACCCAACGTTTCGGCCGGATCACAGCTCTGCACTCTTGTTCTTCTGCCAACTGAAAATGTTATTGTAAATAAAAAGAAGGAAACGAAGAACAGTTAGGGTTTTAGGTACATTTGTATGTATGTATGTGTGTAAGCGTATACACACATAAAAGCATAAATAAGTACATGAGAACTTTTTCCACTGAACTACTCTTTTCAAAAAACCTTGAACGCTGTACACACACATATATATATATACATATATATCTATCATATGTATGTAAATACACACACACATTGCTAGAGCACATATGATGTTTGGTTTATGTAATTTTATTCACACTGCTAACTCAACTGAAATGTTAATTTAACAGCGCTGCTACTGATTTTAAGAAATTTATTGGCTTATATTGATATAAATATATTTTTGCACACACACACACACTCATAGAGCAGAACAACATAAATTGTTCGTTGATTTCTTTTTTTTTAGATTTTTAGTTAATCAGTTTGCCCATAGTTTTTGCACTTTGGATTTAGGGTTTGCGGAATACAAGTGAATTTATTTGAATAATAAATTATGCTAGAATTTGCAAATAAAAAGAGTTACACACACGCACACACCTATACGCATACACAGTGTGACGACGACGCTCCGTTCGAAATGACACTTTTTGCGCACTACTCACTTTCTGTATAAATATCGATATATAAAGGTACTCATCCGCAGTTGGTGATTTTGTGTGAGTTGTGAAGAAACGTAACGTGAAAATTATCTTTAAAATGCATTTTTTTTTTATTTGATACTTACATATAATTGTTGTCGTTAAAAAAATTAAATTAATTGCAAAACACATTTAGTTTTAATGAAATATAATTATATCAGGGAAAAATTAATCGAAATCAAATCAGCTGTAGTGCAGGAATTAAAAATTTTTTGAGGGTATTTTGATATTTGCAGCTCCTATTATTAATATATATTATTGAAATGCGATATTTAATTCAATACGCTATTTTTCACTAATAATTAATTTATTGATTTATCGTTCCAGCCATGAAGCTATACTTATCAAGTGGAACGGATGGGATTTTTTCAATGATGTGAAACGCTGATATGCGGTATATAATACGTGTATATAAATATAAATAAAATATTTATCGAAGCCACAATTCAAATAAATAATTATTAATCAGAATTTATATCATTCATGAGCAACTTTCAGCGAAATTCTTCAGGCAAACGATCAAAATAAAATCCACACTGTTAGCTCATTGTTAGCCCGAGTGGATACTTTGAACAGGTGTGAATGGCTGTGAATTGCTGACAATTATAAATTATGTAAAAAATAAAATATATAACTGAAAAAGTGAGTAATGGAATGGAAGCAATGCAAAAAATGTTAATTACACAAAAATTTTAACAGCGAATAAATTGAAGCAGCTTTTTTTAGCAACAGCAATGCTGCTAATTATAATTAACCAGCCCTTAAACTACCGGCGATAAATACAGCTCAATTTCAACACCAGTTTGCGTCCAAGTCGCAGAAAAAATATATCGATATCAAATATAAATTGCCTCTAACAGTGTGTCCAGCATAGTGCAAATGTAAAATGGGCAAATGATGTGTTCTCCGTTATAATAAAATACCAAAATAATTATATATTATATTTTAGGAAAAATAATATTATTAATAATGCAGTATGTATACGTTTTTTTCTGCTGTTTATTTTTAAATGATTCATTGTCTTATTCATTTCTAGTATTTTTATTGTATTTTCTTTTCGCTGTTCGATTGCAACGCTTTTGGCATAACTGCTAAGTGCATCAATTTGTTTCAAAGCTCTGTTCACATTGTTCAGGTTGGGAATGTAAAAGAGAATCCACAGTCCAACCGTACGGTCGTGTGCCGCGGACGCCTCTCTCTATATACATATATTCCCATATACATATATATATGTATACATGTATATACCTATATGTGTATATGTATATGTTGATACATAGATATGTATATGTATTTATGTAGTGGATGTGTAGAATGTATTTATATTTTTGCGGTCGTCGTTCGGTTCGCGTTCGTTGCACATAAAAAGAAAAACACCAACTTTTGGTAAAATAAAACATAAAATATGTATTTATTACAAATAAAGAAAAGTAAATTTGAATTTTCGTGGGTGTGAGTGTTGTCAAAAAAGTAAATTCTGTTGTGTAATAAATATCGCAAATAAAAAAAAAATATATATATATATATATATATATACATATATATTATATATACATATATATATATATATATGCATATCATATTTAAAAAAAATATATTTAATGTAAAGCGAAAACAAAAAAATTTGAATTTGCCGCCCAAGGTGTGAGTGCCCTACTAATAACTATACGCATTCACTTGCTTGTATGTTTGTTTTTTACGTATATGTGTGCATTGTATATAATATGTCTATGCTAGATTTGTGATACAAACATACACATTCATATGCACTGCATGGATAATGCTTCCACACACGAACATATTTTTCGTGTGTATGCATTGCAAATGTTTTGTATTTGTATCGGTGTTGCTAAAATGCTGTGAATAAGGAGCAGCAGCAGAGCTAAAAACCACAAAAAACAAATTATAAAATATATATATTTGCGAATGTATATGTGTGCATGTGTGTGTGCCAATAGAATTTTATTTTCGTATTCCTTCTGCGCTCTTCGCTGCTCATACATAAAACCATTGTTCACACATACACGCACACAGTCAAATGAATTTGGTGTGTACATACATATATTTAGTTACACGCTTGTGTGTGTGTGTGGCATACCTACATACATATATATGTATGCGTAAGTGCACAGCCACACATACATATATATTTATGTGTATTTGTTGGTCGCCGAATTTTGTTACGAAAACACATATTATTATTAAATTCAACTCTTTGAGTGCTTTGCATGTGTTTGTGTGTGTGCATTGAAGTGCACTGAAATTTGTCGGTCGACTTTTTTTTTGATTTCTGTGTTTGTGCTTATCTTTATCTGCTAGCTAGATGCCAGACAAATTTTTTTGGACGAAAATTGCCAAAGTTGAATTCAACTAATATTTAACAATATTTATTTATTTATTGTGTTGTATTTATTAATTTAATTTCGACAAATATCAGTTTATGCAAAACAAATAAAAAACGTAGCAAATAATATATGAAATTCAATATAGAAATTTAAATATAATCGTAAAACAAGAATAATAATTAACAAAATTATTTATTTTTGCCTGTGTATTTATTCTTATTTGTTTGTTTACGTATTTATTATCAACACAAAAAAAAATCCAAAAAGTGGTAGCAAACATCTTTGAAAATGCAAATTTATAGACAATTTATATAAAATTTTCCATTTTATATTTAAGTGGATTTAAAAAAATAAAAAATTCAATGATTATTAACGTGTTGAATTTTAATTCGTAAGTAAACACAATTTTAAAAAAAAGTCCAGCATACACCAATATGCCCAATATTCTGTTCTTCTCTGTTTCGGAGTCTGTGGACTTATTCCACAAACAGAATAAAAATGTTGTATGAATTTTCAGATTAGTATAAAAAGTTTCACAGCAAAGATGTAAAATGTTGCACCATCGATATTTACCGATAATGTGCATCGATTGTTTTCGATATTTCTCCATATTTTTATATACGCACCTATGCAACTCTATTTTAAAAATACAAAAATGCAAATTTTTGTAAAAATTCTTTTCACTGAAATCCCCAGAAATTTTATAAATTTATTTTTCATTTTCTTTTTTTAATTTAAATTAAATTTAATTATTAATTAATTTTATTTTTATTTTTCTGCATCAAATGATATTTGACGACATCAAATAAGTGAATAAAAATAATAAAATATTAATTTTCTATGAATTTGGAATCGAACAAAAAAGGAACCGATCAGGAAAAACTACATATAACATTATTATTGATTCAGAGGCAACAAAACTGTTATTATTATTATTAATTTATATATTTTCATACATTAAATAAATAAAATAGTAAATTGTGAGCTAAAATTGATTTTAATCTTCGAGAAAAAAATAAACATTTAAAGGGCAGGGCGTAGAGGCGACATAAATTAATTAATTAATTGAGCTGATCATTTTTCCTCCTTAGTTGCCACATACGAATTATATTCAACTTTTTCGATCTTATTTTTTACATAACATAAATCGAGTAAGCTCATCTCGCTGGTTGAAAGCAGTGTACAAGTACTGCTTGCAAGCAGTGTATTTCATATATCAGACGACAAAACAATAAACTTAAACAGGTTTGAAACTCTTCGAAAGTGGTTTTGCCAACAAATAAGAAACAGGCATTTACCAACACACATGCATATATCTAATAAAGATATATATGTGTATTTACATGTTTGTTATGCACGTGTATATACACATACATGCCTTTACTTGTTCTGGAATTTGTAGTTGTTGATTGGTCTGTGATTTGCAAATAATATTTATATATATATAAATATATTTATATATTTATTTTATTTGTATATAAGGGCATGCACTTAATTTTGTATGTGTGTGTGCCTTGAACATTTGTTAGCAGATGAACCGGTTGGGGCTACATATATATATATATATATGAACATGTGTGTGTGTATGTGTATAGCGAATGTGCTTTTTATACCCTGTACACACAAAAAGTGGGTTAGTTGAATTAATGAAAGTGTTAAGTAACTGGCATTAATTTTTATATAAAATATAATAATATTCATTAAATTTCAGCTCCTCTGTGCGCGGCCATCTTGGCTGTTAGCTGAACCTAAATTGGTACGATAAATGCACATATCGATATTTTATTAGGGGTCTGCAATGAAAATGCAAAATGGCGTGATTTTAGATCAAGTTAAACACGCAATTTGTAATGTAAATATACAGCTTAAATGTTTCATTGTTACTTTTTATTTAATTCGTTAATAATAGATATGTTTGAAATTTAAACATTTAAATGAATAGTAAATTAAATAATGTAAATACAATTATAAATGTTAGTTTTCCAATTAAAATATTTCAAGTAATTAGTTATTTTTTATTTAATTCATTAAAAAGTGATGCAATTAAAACTTTAAAGCAATTTAATCAGTTTTTGTATACATCTGTTATATTTGATTTGAACTCCGCTTTTGGTTCTCACTCATTTGCGTCGCAGAAAATCGAGAAACAAACTTAGTTCATTAAGCATCTGAACGATAAAGGGTTTGATTCATTATCGAATTTTAACAGGCTTGATTAAAGGGTGCGTTCATGATCGTGTGCATAAATTCTCGTTCACATGTTTCAATGCTGTTATTGACATAAGCGAGCAAAACCTTAGGATTTCATGTTAAACAGCGATAAATTTGCCAAAATTAACTGCAAATAAATAAAATTCAAATATAATTAAAATAATATCAGTTACATTTACATAACTACTTATATGCTTACCTATGAACTGCACCTGTATTATTTATATTTATGTATAGGAAATGCTTGAGCATACGTTTTGTTATAGAAATTGGTTATTTCTTATCCGACTTTAATACAATTTTTATGAATTATTTATATATTTATTTATTATTTCTATATATCTTTTGGATAGCTAAGATTGTTAATGAAATTTTTATAATTTATTTATTATTGTTTCATACAGCAGTGATGCTGTAAAAATGGAATAGGGACAAAAGTTACTACAGTAAGTTTTGACTATTATGAATTGGTCCAGCAATCGATTTCGATTTATTAATCTATCTGAAACTTTAAAGCCAACGACACAAAATGTTAACAGCTTCCTTTTTGATTACCAGTGTACATATATATACAAATAAATACATACATAGAAGCGGCTTGTTGTTGGTCACATTGCATTAACAACGAATTTTTTGGGAATCTTCTTTTGTGCACTTCTCTCTCCCTCTCACTCACACACACACAACATTTTTAAGTGCAAAAATTTCAGCTACATACGGACATATCTAGTTATGTATGTGTGTCTGTTTGTGTTTTCGACAAAGCTAGCTTGCTTTTGTTGTACATTTTGTGCGGTTTGCATACACAGGAATACATACATATGTATACACATATGTATTTTGTGTGTATGCATATGTGAATGTATATATATACAGGCTCTTTTTACTCTCACGCCAAGCAGAAACAGACCGCATAGGCAGTGAGGGTGAGTGTGAGAGCGTGCTAGTGGCAGAGGAGTAAAAGCACCGTTATCCATTGGCCCTCTAATGCACTATAAACAAAAATAACATTGCAAAGTGAAATGTTGTTAGCATAGCCAAAATATTAACAATTGGACGGCTTGTAAAATAATGAAAACGTAAACTTTTTTTATTTGTGCACAGTTTGCAAATAAAACTCAAGCAAAGTTATATTTTTAATTGCAAATGTAAATATATTTATTTATGATATCTATATAAATAAATAATACTTAAAAAGTATGCTTATTACATTATGTTTATTGCAATAAAATAAAAATTAATACTATATTTTTAATTTACGCTTTCAAAATTATGTTTGCTTCCATTAATAAATAGATGATATTTAATATGTATACTTTGTCAATTGTGTGCGTTTGTGATATCGAAATAAAAAATGTTTAGTTTTATGCATGTTGGAAAACAAAAACAATTATTGAGGGCCTTCCCTTTCTTTCACTTGTGCGAACACTTTCCATAACAACATATACTGGAATATCGCTAATGAAATTAATTCAACATTAATTATAATTGTATTTAATTAGCATATTTAAAGCTAATAATTTTGTAATTATGTATTTTTATATTTAATTTATGGCTTATTTAATTAGTATGCTAAAAAGCATTATCGAAATAATTAAAGACATATTTCAATTTTATGCTTTTTAAATTATGTTTATAAATAAATAAATAATTTTTATTTATAATTTATTATATTATTCTATGTATATTTTTATTATGTTTCTTATATTATCATAAATTTTTTTAAAATGATGTTTTTTTTATATATTAACTTTTGGTTTTATTATTTTTCTTATTTTTGTTAAGTAATAACGATTACGTATATGCATATACACACACTACACACATCTGTATATATATGCATGCATAAATGTTGTGTAGTGTTGTAATATACCACGTTTGACACTGACTCTCAGTGAGCGTTAACATTCGATGCAACTATTTTCATTTGCCTTCTTCGATTTGGTGTGTGTGTTTTTAGCATTGTTGCAGCTGCTGCCGCTGTTTCTGCCTCTGCTGGTGTTGTTGTGTTGCTGGTTCTGTGCTTTTGGCTCTCGTCGTCGTCGTCTGACTCAATTTGCTCATCGCTTTTTGTGTGTTTCGTTCGTGACAACGAATACACACACATACATGCAAACATATATTTATGTCTGCCCACATACATACATAAACGTTGTTGTGTGTGTGCGTGTGTTGAAATTGTATGTACTACAGTGTTTACATATGAATACACATACATACCCACATAACATATATGTACATCTACAAGTATTTCTTGTAAGGCTAGGCTTTTTTTTTTGAAAAGGTTAAATGTCAACAGTCTTTTTTTGTTACTCGCTTCTGATACCCTATTCAAATCGGATTTTTGACAAAAACAATACATATTTATTTGCATATATATATATATATATATATAAATAATGTTCAATAAATGTGTTTAATTTGTATATAAATGATCAGCTTCGCTCTATTGAAAGTAGAGTTTAGTTTTTGAGGAAGTGGTTCAGTTGTGCCCTTATTGGTGAACTAACGAATCCTTAATTTAGTTCGTTTCTGTTCGATACGCAATCCTATAGCACGTTGATTTACAGTTCGTTTTGCTTAGCGTTGTTTGTCAAACATGGCCTGGATTTCAAACACATTTCAATATTAAAATACTTCATTTATTACATTAAATCTAAATTTATTTATTTCATTTTAATTATATAATTTATAAATATCCTTTTAATTTAAACACATTTCAAAATCAAAATACTTAATTTATAAAATTGAAACAAAATTTATTTACTAAAATAAAACGCTTTTTAAAATTCGTAAATTATTATTAAATTAAAACATCAAAATTCAAAATATTAAATCTAAATTATAATGTTTTGATTTTATAAAATAAATAATAAATAAATTATTAGAGCCTTGCAATAAATGCATTGGTCCTTTTTTCTTTGTCTTCAGCGACAATAAAATAATAAATAAAATGCTGTCTACGGTTTTTTGTGAACATAGTCGTTGAATTAGAATTGAAAAACAAGCAAATCTATTGAAAGTTATTGAAAACAGCTAAGCAAACGATGAAAGTGACCCTGGCTCAAAGAACTCAAAATGAGCCTGAAACGGTTCAGAGAATGGGAGTACGAACTGAACTGAAACAGGAACTTGGTTCACTTTAGGACTTAGGTGACTAGTTCAATTGAACTAATGCAGAAAGAAACAAAAAATAAATGGCTATTCTTTGGCAATATAGGAAAGTATAATAATCAGAAAACATTTTGCATAGATAAGAAGTACTGTGTATATGAATAAATGTATGAATATATAATATATATATACATATAAATACATATATATATATATATATATACATATACATATACATATACATATACATATACATATACACATAAATATATATATATATATATATATATATATATATATACGTATATATTGAACATATACGCATTTTTAGTTTGTGTTAAATATACACAAATACATACAACAATAAATTGCCAATACAATATACAATACAAGCACTGTACACAAACCCATTCAAATAACTATGCTCAAAATGGCAGCAAGCAAATTCTGCAATAATATAGAGAACTAACGCAGTGGGCATATGTACAAAAACTAATGCACTCGCCTGTACAAGTGATACCTCTCATCCACTCCCTCTATCTTCACTAGCATCTGCGTTCAGGTACAGACACACATGCTAAGGTACATATGTACCAACACACGAGCATACATTGTTTGCCAGTGTGTGTGTGCATGTGTGCATAATGTACCATGTGGGTTCAGAGAAATCTACAAAATTGCCTGTCTATTTGTATTTGTGCTGATGTTCGTTGGGGCATTCTTACCCCCTCCTCCTCCCCTTCTCCCACCACGCTCATTCGCTCTGCTGATGCAACTACAAATATGTTTGAACGTGTGTGTGGTAAGTATGCAAATTAAAATCTTATGTGTGTGTTCATATGTATGTAAACTAACATATAACATATGCATATTCATTTACATGTGTGTGTATATGTAGGCAAATGAATAAGAATTGTCAAAATGTTATAAAATCTATGAAAAGCTTTTGGTTAACAGATTTTTATTGATTTATAAAATAACTGTTTATAAATAGTGTAACATTTTAAAACATGTATCTACATTAATTTAAAGTTAAAATAATAAAATAATAATATTACAAAGCGTTTTAAATATTTTTGGCGGTATAAATAAATCAATAAATAATTAATAAAATAGATAAATAAATAAAATAAATAAATTATTTGAAATATTTTTATTAATTTTGCTACACTCATAAAAAGTCGTAGTTTATATAATTCATTTACTTAAATTAAAATAATCCAAATTTTGGAAATGATTTTTTAAAATTAGAGTTTGGACTTCTACTTTTTATACCCTGAACCCATAAAAATGGGTAAAAAGGGTATAATGGTTTAGTGCAAATGTATGTAATAGGCAGATGGAAGCATCTCCGACCCCGTAAAGAGCATATGTGACGGTCTGTCCGTCCGTCCGTATAACACGCGGAGACTATAAGAGCCAGGAATCTAGGCTCTCGAATACCAGGCGCAGATCAAGTTTGCTAATTATTCTAATTCTTCTAATTAATACATAATATGCATATGCATATTATTGATCAACTGCCCAAATTACATCAAGATCGGATAAGTAACACCCAAGTAATCGTCGAAAATATATTCTCATATTGATCTCAATTTTATCAGCTGCCGCATAAATATGCATGTGTGAGAAAGAGATGGAATGATAATCGATGCGAGCGTCAATATGTTTTTGTGTGTATTCTGCATAGTCGCGTATATATATATTTACATTTATGTATGTATGTACGTATGTATATAAGTATGTATGTGTAACTGTTTGCAGCCAGTCAATTCCGGTCAGTTCGAGCTTGTGAGTAAGAATATGCGCTGAATTTTATTAATTATAATTAATGTTTTAATTTAAGGATAAAAATATGTAATTTTCTTATTTGAATTATTAATATATTAATACTAATTTTCTTAATTTACAGACTATGCGCGCCATATTGTAATATTCAAATGAAAATAAATACGAAAGAAGGACGAACAGGAGAAGTGAAAAATTGAAATTGTAAAGAAAACCAAGCGAAACACAACGAGGAAATATTTTGCGATTAAATCCGGCCTAATTGAATGGGGAGATGCAATTGGAAAGTGTTTGGCAAGAAAACAACCCGCTCAAAACTAGTTCCTTCTTCACACATACAATAAAACTAAGAATTATATTATTAGTAACACCCCAGCAATATTGTGCAATAATAATTGACGCGAGTCAACAAAGACTACAACTATACCAAAAAAACCAATTGGCATTAGGCACAATAATAATAATAATAATAATAATAATATTAATAATAATAGCAATCAAACTAAAAGCTGTAAATACTGTGATGGCTTCAACGACAGCCGCGTCAAAAATTGAGAGCGTTGACAACGAGTCAAGTGATAATAATAAAAATAACAGCAATAATCAGCAAAAACAACAACAGCCATTTAATAATAAAAAGTTACATGAAAATGATGCTGAGAAAACAAATGTAGAATGCAAACGCAGCAAATTGGAAAAGGTGGAATTTAAGAGTGGTGAGGATGGGGATGGGGTGGAAGAGGATGATATTGAGAATGAGGAACAGGTTGAGAAGGCGCCCGAAGATTCCCCTAGAAGATTGGAGGATATAGAAAAATCGGGTGATGCCGAAAATAATTCATTTTGTGAGCTGAAAACAACAGATATGACTAAAGCAGATTCCGAGAAATCGCAATATGCCACAAATAAATATATAGCCTCAACAGTAGATTCTTCGAAATCAGGCGATTATACAGCCAATAAATATATAATAGATCGGGCTAAGGAAGAGGATTATATACCCAATAAATATATAGCAGATCCATTGGCCAATAAATATATAGCACCCGAACAGGCGCTAGTCACGCGAGTCGAACTAGTTGTGCCAGCACCAACAATGGATGCCATCATGATGCCAACAGCAGCACCAGCAGCTGCAACATCAGCTGCAGCAGCAGCAGCGTCAGCAACATATTTATTTAATTCTTCTCCCAGTGCTAAAAACAATGGTTGTGAAACAGACTCCGGCTCCAACAACAACATCAACAATTTGAGTGTAAGAATTCCTACTAATTTAACATTGACAGCAACAACATCTGCAACAGCAACAGCAACGGGTGATATTTTGACAACAACAGCTGCTGAGAGGCGAACTGCAATTTGGGCACCTCATGGCGAATATAAAGATGATAATGCCACAGATATTGAGAACGATAAGCAATCGAATCAGCATATAGCATATAGCGCACACCAAGAGCCGCAACAACAGCAACATTTGCAGGCAACACATCCTAATGAACTCTTGTTGCACATTGCAAAGGAAAATTCTGCTGCTACAACAGCAACTAATTTTGAGCAATTGTTACCATTGGAACAACAACAGCAACATCAGGCGAATTTTAGTCAGCAACAGCCAACAGATATGCAGCAGCAGCAGCAACATAGCAATGTCTATGTACACATGTTGCAACAGCAGCAGCAACAGCAGCAAAATCAGCAGCAGCAGCATCCACAGCAGCAACATCAGCAGCAGCATCCACAACAGCAACATCAGCAACTCCAACTACAGCAGCAGCAGCAGCAGCAGCAGCAACATCAACATGAACAACAACAACAGCTACATCCACATCAGCAACATCCACTTCACCAGCAACATCAACAACTTCACCAACCCCATCTGCAACCCCATCTCCTTCAGGAGAGTCTGCTTGATCAGCAGCGACAACAGTCAATTCACTATGCCAATTACAGTCATCAACAATATGCACACGAGCAACTCTTTGCCATACACCAGCAACAACAGCAACAGCAACTGCAACAAGAGCAACATCTACAGCTGCAACAGCAGCAACACCTTCAGCAACAGCCACATCTTCAACAACAGCACCCGCAACATCTGTTACAACAACAGCAACATCCTCATCAACAACAACATACACTTCAACAACAGCATCCACAACAGACACGTCTGCTGCAACAGCGCCATCTAGATTACCATTTACAGCAACATCCACTTCAGCAGCTTGGCCCACACCCACATCAACAGGTGCAGGAAGCTTATCACGATCTGATGATGGATGAATATCATGAGGATCCCTGCTCGGCGTACAAGTTGTGAGTAACGTATGAATCATTTGCTAAAAGGCAGTTGTAACAGTTAAAGTTGAATTAAATAACTGTTCGCTTTAATTCTGCTTGTTCATGCAGTTATCCATCGATATCGAAAGGTTTATTCTGTGCCATGATTGCAACTCTGTTATGTTACAGATGTTATGTTAGTACTATGTCACTGTTACTTATATTACCAGTGCCCTGTTACAGTATCTAGAGCTTTCTATCTAGTCCTGTAAAATGGCGGAGTGAAAAATTTACAGAACCCAATGCAAATCAGTAAAAAGTCAGCCGACACGGCAGGAATACAAAATTTAGACAATCCTTTAAATAAAATTAATAATAAATTAAAATTAAAAAATATAAAATACTTAAAAGATATTCAATGAATTCAAAAAATAAAAATAAAGTAATGCAGAACAATTATAAATTCCCAATAATCTCCAGTGCATCTCAGCTAATAGGAGCATACGTTTTTAAAAACAGAAAGATTTGGATAAGTTTCAACATTAGGAAGAGCAGAGAACTGCATTTTCTTAATTTTTTCGAAATCAATTAAACCAATTTCTGAGCGCAATAAAAGTCGAGCAATAATATATGACCAAATTTAGTAATTATTTATTATTATTTTTATTTATTTATTATTATTTTTATTTATTTATTATTACTTTTATTTGTTTATTATTATTTTTATTCATTTATTATTATTTTTATTTATTTATTTTTATTTTTATTTATTTATTATCAACTAAAGTCAATCGGCAAAAAAAAACAATAAGTTAAAAATAGATTAAATAAAAATAAAGATAAAATTTAATAATCAATTTAAATGAAGAAAAATAATAAATATTTATATGATTACTGAGGGTATTTAAATGCTGCAGCATTTGTTGCACAAATTACGGAAACCCCAGAAAAACTACCAATTTGTATAAAACTATTTATGATAAATAACAATAAATATGTATGACTTGCAGGACGCTCTCTCCGAGCAATGCCAAACCGGAGAATCAAGATGATGGTTATGAGACGAGTGCCGGGGATGTGTTGACACCCAATTCACATAGCTCGTCGACACATTCGGTGACGCCACAGCATCAGATGCAACATGGTGGCATGGGACTGGTCAGCCAAAGCAAACATGAGGAACTAATGGCAACAAAGAACTCCGAAGCGAATCAGACTGCGACATCCACCTCGAATAGTCCCCAGGTGCAGGCACCACGAGCAGCAGCTGCTCCGCCTCCTCTACCACATTTAAATATGCCGAGAATCTCGAGTAGCGTTGATGTCGCCGATCCTTACAGTTTTATGGGTGAAGAGATGAGCATGTTGTCACCAGGAGGAGCTGCCCCTCCTGGCCCAGGTGGTGCTCCTCACCATGTTGTCGATTTACCCGCCGCTTCAAATGCATCGAGTTATGCTCCGACAACAGTGTCCGATCAGATCAGATCAGATATATATAGCATTAAGGATCAACAGCAGCAGCAACCACCTCCTCCACCATCCAATCCCAGTGCGTCGCTTGCCGAATCTCTCGATATAGAGCTCTGTGGCGGGCAATCGATGGATGCCCACAACGATTTAAGTGAGAGATCTTCAGCGGGCTCAGTGCCAAAGCGCAGAGGTCGCAAAAAGAAACTCATTGGTGCTGAGAATATGCAAATGGCAGTTTCACAGCAGTGGTAAGTTCTCTTACTTTTTTTCTTTGACACTGGTCGACTTGAACTGTGAGCCACTGTATATGTAAAAAAGACTATAAAAAACTGTGTGAAAATTGTATATATTGTATACAAGGCTTAGAAATATATCAGTGACGTAGACTTGACTACTAATCAATCAATCAATCTATCATTGAAATCATTTATTAGCAACGTCGAGAGGGATGGCGTTGTATCCAGTGATTTGCTGACAATAAAGCCCAAGGAGCGCAAGAAGCACGATCGATTCAATGGAATGTCCGAGGCGGAAGTAATAAAGCGCACCATTCCCGACCATCTGTGTGATAATCTAGATATCGTTATAGTGAGTTGTTGTAAATTTCGCATATTATTTATACATAAAAAAAAGGGAAAATAGCAACAACAAATTATTGATATAATTGACATTTTGCAGGTGGGCATAAATCCTGGCTTATTCGCCGCCTACAAGGGACATCATTATGCAGGACCCGGCAATCATTTCTGGAAGTGTCTCTATTTATCCGGCCTGACCCAGGAACAGATGAGTGCCGATGATGATTATACGTTGTTGAAACAGGGCATCGGTTTTACTAACATGGTGGCACGTGCTACAAAAGGCTCCGCTGATCTGACGCGCAAAGAGATCAAAGAAGGCAGTCGCATTTTGCTCGAAAAACTCCAAAGATTCCAGCCAAAAGTTGCCGTCTTCAATGGAAAATTGATATTCGAGGTGTTTTCAGGCAAAAAGGAATTTCATTTCGGTCGACAGCCGGATCGTGTCGATGGCACCAATACTGTAAGTATTATATATTATATCTTTATAATAAATTGTTAAATGATCTATTCAAACCACTATATATATAGAATATATATATTAAATCAAAAGTATCAAAGCCAGCTAAAAACATAGGAAATTTAAAGTACTGTAATTTTTATCAATTGATTATAGAATAAACCAATCAGTGCTACGTCCACTAGCCACATACATGTATCTCCCACAATCATATAAAACTACATAGGCTAATAGGTTGTTAGCTTTAAAGATCCCCGCCCCTAATGGCTGTATCTCCCGAAGTGTTTATGTTTGGAGCCGTCAAAGAACCGATAAACAATTTAATAATCGCCAAAGCCTATATTTTGGAAACGCCACACCTCCCACAATTTTAAAAATAGAGTCACCAAACGTGGAAGGTACACGTGCTGGTAAACTGCTTCAAAAATCGGCATACACATTTTTAGACCACGGCCCCCCCCCCCCCCCCACTTGGACCCTAGCAATCTGAAATGCGCATATCTTCCACAATTTGTAAGCTGGAGTCAGCAAATTTTGGAAGTATATTGAGCCACTCACACACAGCAATGGTTGTCGCCCAATAATAATAATAATAATAATAATAATAGTTAAGAGCTAAAGTTACCAAACTTAGAAGAAAGATTACTTGGATCCTTCTCTATAATTTGTATGGCCACGCTCACTCCCGCCCCAAAATTCTCAAAATTTTAATTTTTTAATGTATTTATTTTTACTTATTTATTTTATATAATATCGATTAAATTAAACTAAAGTAAAAATAAAATGTAATATTTAAATGTTAATTCATTAAAAAAATATATATATTAAAAGTTTACTGGGGGTATTTAAATGTAAAAGGGTGCAACATTTGTTGCACGCATTGGGTAAAATCCAGAAAAACCCAATTAAACTGAAAAATAATAGTTTTGCATGAATTAAGAACAATTTTAACTGAGATCAATTTTATTCACGCGACAATAAGTTTTAAATTGACTATTTTATTTTTTTATTTGCTATTTTTTCAATAATTATTATATATATCTAATGCTTATTATATTTAATTGTGAACTTTACAGTATATATGGGTGATGCCCTCGTCGTCTGCACGATGTGCCCAATTGCCACGTGCAGCGGACAAAGTGCCTTTCTACGCGGCACTAAAGAAATTCCGCGACTTACTCAATGGCAGCATACCGCACATGGATGAAGACGAATGTGTTTTTACCGAGCAGCGAATACGACAATGTGCGGAGCAGCAACAGCAGCAAGTTGACTCCCTCAAGGTCACTCAGACGGTGCCCAACGCTAGTAACAACAACAATAATAATAATAATAATAATAATAATATTAATAATAATAATAATAATAATAATGTGGCCAGTGTGGAACAACATGCCAATCAGCCAAGTAATCTAGTGTTTGGCGAGAATTTGGGAGGTCCTGGAGGACCTGGAAATAATACGAATATGGATGCTAGCAATCCGGCGGAGAAATTAATGCCACATTTCAATGCAAATAGCTCGAACAATTTTCTCTACGGCAACAATGAGGAACAAAATTATTTATGTGTCTATGAGAATCAACAGCAGCAACAATCCCTGCAAAATTTGCCGGAGAAAAAGAAACGTGGTCGACCCAAGAAAATAAAGGGCCAGGAGCTGATGGATGCCGCAAGCGGTGGCAAGGTGCAATTAATGCCGCAGCATGATTTTAATAATATATTAAATTTATCCATGATGGCAAGTGGAGGGCCAGTAGGAGCAGGAGCTGGAGCTGGAGCTGTTAGTAATTTGGGACCCGCTCCTGGTGAGCTACCCACAAAAAAGAAACGCGGCAGACCCAAAAAAGTTAAACCTAGCATGGAAACAATGCTGGCCACGGGTAAACAACAAGTCAGCTCCTCTAATCCGGCAATTAATCCCAATAAAAACCCGACGGGAACTACGGCGAGTTTCATGGAACACGGTACAGCATCGCCTCAGAGTAGTAGTCATCAGGCACCGCCAAGTCTCTACAATACACCACCCCCATCTCATATACTTTACACGGCCTCCGCTTCGCCAATGGCATCGCCTGCTTTGAATTGTAGTTACCCCGTGCCACAGGCGACTACGGCGGAGTCGCATGAGAACGCAGTGAATACGGCAATTAATCCTGCGCTGGCCCATTTGGGTGAGACACCGCCGCCCAGTTCACCAAATATGTGCGCTGTGGTCGATTTTGAACCACCCGATGCCAATCCGCTGGCACAACAATCGCCGGAAAGTGCGCCGTATACGGCCACACGTGAACCGGAGCCACTCACACACTATCAGCAATGGTTGTCGCCCAATAATAATAATAATAATAATAATGTCAAGCAGCCAACAACGGCTCAAGCCTCGCCCGTCGCCATTGTTCACTATCCGACGGGCTTGAGCTATACGCCGGAACAGCAACAGCAGCAGCAGGCGGATCACTGGCAACGCTACGAGGAGCAGACGCCACACAGCAGAGACTATATGCTGGGCTCCCCACAGCATCCACAGCAGCTGCATCTGAGTCCACCGGCAGCCTCGGATATGTCACGTAAGAGTTTGTCCGGTTTGGAGTCGCTGGTGGATCAAATACCAGCGATAAGCGAGCACGAAACAACCGCCATATCGTCAGCAACGGCAGCTGCTGCGGCAGCGGCGGTCGAAAGTCGACTGATGGGTTTACAGCAGCAACAACAGAGCAGTCAACAGCAGAAGCGCTGCCTCTCTGATGTTAATGTTGAGCAAGCAGACGGCACAGCGCATAACAGCCATGCGATTAACAGCTTCTCCGTTAGCAGCCTGGCTGCGTCCGCATCAAACACAAACAGCGAAAACACTCATAACAGCAGCAGCCTTAACAGCAACCGACCCGGCAACAGCAGTGCTAACAGCAGCGAAAACAACAACCATAGCAGTAGCAGCCTTAACAGCAGCTGCCTTAACAGCAGCAGCCTTAACAGCGGTAGCGCTAACAGCCACCACGATTATAACAGTCACAGTCCAACAATAGCGGTTTATCCACCACACTTAACAGCGAGCAACAGCAGCAGCGTTAACACTAGCAGCAACAACAGCAGCAGTAATCAGACACAGCTTAATCTGAATTTAAATCATCATATGGCAGCATTGCCACATCATCCGCCCCAAATGTATATGGAGCATGCGCACTTGGCGCACGTGAACACAATGTATGCGCCGGCCTACAACCCACAACATGGTGCAGCTGCTGCTGCTACCACCGATTACGGACATGGTGCGGTTTATGGTGTTCAGGTGCCGAGCCCCAATTATCCATATACGCATTATGGTCATACGCCGCCGCAGAGTAATTATACGGGCTTTGCCCATACGCATCCACATCCGCATCCCCATTCACATCCGCATCAACATCCGCATCATCCACATGCGCATCCTCATCTAAATCATCATTTGAATCATCATCATGGGCATCTGAGCGTCTTTGAGCGTCTCAAGCCGTCCGATATAAGCGGCTATAGCGGATTTTGAAGCCACCCAGCGATGGTAATAGATAGAGACACAGAGCAGCAACAAGAGGAAGAGCGGCAGCAACAACAGCTACAACAACACCATTCACTATATGAATACAGCGCAGTTAATTAAAAAGAAACTGTGCATGTAAAAAAAACAATCACTGTTAAAAATTAGCTGGAAACTTATTCTAGCAACAATAGCCTGCCAAAAAAAAAAAAGAAATTATCGGCACCAGCCAAGCAAAATGCACAAAATGCGTTTCTCTCTTTTAGCTGATTTCTCACTTTGCCGGACATTCGCTATTGGTGTTCAAGGCTAATTAAAGCAGCACAGCAACAACAACAAAATTCATGTCAAGAATTCAGCGGTATCTAAATAAAACATCCGGACGTTAAAAAACAATGCATAGATCACTTCAAAAAATTGGATTGCACATTGTGTGACAATACGTAATTCTCATAAGCAGCTAAGGCAAAATGCACAAAAGCATCCAAGGCAAAATGCACAAATTGCGTTCCATGCTTTGTACAGTGTATAATGACTATTTTGCTTTGAGGGCTAACATACCCGCACAACAACAGCAGCAGCAACAGCAAAAAAGACTGTGCATGTATTTGTGTACATTGATCACTAAGCATAATTAGCTACCACATGATGCAACCGGCAATTGCGCTCAAAAAAAAAAAGAGATTCTCAACAGCAGTCAAACCAAAGCGAACAAAATGCTTTGCCCTGCGCAGTGTATAATAGCTGTTTTTGCACTTTCTTGGTAAGCCGCTCATTCTGTTACCTCGTCTAAAATGCACCCCTCTCCCACTCCACATATGGCGCGGATGATGGCTGATCGACACTCCGACGGCTCTCACTTTCAAGATGGCCGCCGCTTTTGCCGCTTATACTTACATATGCATACATAGAATACATACATTACATATACATACGTGTAGTTTAAGTAACGTTTTACAATTAAATAAGATAACCAAAGACTCCGCCTAATACATTTCTTTTGTAAGCATACGAAAAATTATTAAGTACTTTAAATTTAATTACCAATATATGTATAGGTATACCAATATATATATATATATATATATATATATATAGGAATATATATATATATAGTTATATGTATAGGTATATCAATATATATAGGAATATATATATATATATGTATGTATGTATATAAAGGTACACATATATATATATATATATATGAGTGTGTGTGTGTGTATGTGTATTATATACTAGAATATATATTTACATATGTATGTGTGTATATTCGACAAACGTATAATTTTTAAAGTAATACGATGTAAAAAAAAACAAAAAATATTAAATTATAATACATATTCAGCTAACTGAGATAACACTACGTGCGCATATACAATGCGCATATTCACCAATTTTAATTTAATTTATATGTAGACTTCAAAGGTTGTTCAACGCACAAACACACACATGCATACATATAAAACTTTTAGCTGCATATGTATGTATGTGTGGGTGTGTACATATGTCTCTACTCATTAGCTTTTGCCTTGCTATCCCGGCATTAGAGATGGACGTATGACGATTTGCTTGCCTAGAGATGAGCGTATCTCGAAAAAATTCACTTAAATAGAGACACGAATTTTTAATCGAATTTACCACTAATTAATAAAAAAAATTAAGAAATCAATTGAAATCAAAAAGATACATATTTTTTATTATTCATTATTTTGTTATGTATTAATTAAAAAATATAATATAGGAAGGGTTGACTTTATCACAAATTAACCTAAAAAATCAATCGAATTCAATGGATACATATATTTTGTTATTCGCTATTTTGTTATCCGCTATTATGTATTGAATAAAAAAAAATATAATGTATTGATTCTTTGATAGATGCGTACTTTTTATGCAGTATTAGAATAAGGAGGACATTGGACAAATTTCCATATTATATTCGTAGCACTTAGCACTTTAATAGCAATGTATTTAATTGTATATTATTTAATTCTATGATTTTTGTATATTATTACTTTGTGGAATTTGTGGAACCAACATTGTTCAATATAATCCCAAAAATTCGATCATTGGAGTATTTAAAAATTTAGTGATATTACCAATCTAATCCTGGAAAACAATATCTTAAATCTCAACAATAATAATAATAATTCTTTTCCGGATAGCATTGCTGGGGCTTATACCGAATATTGTGGGTTCCTCAAATTATTAAATGATATTAGGCAAGCTTAAAATTAATAATAGTCCAATTAAAATCAAAGTTATTAAAGTGATTCACCAGTTTTTAGTTTTTTTTTTAAATTAATATATTGTAAAAAGCTGAATAAAATATTTTTATATATATTATTTTTTAAATAAGTAAGTAAGTATTCGTAAATTCAGTTAAAAAGGCGTGTCCCTTTTCAAGTGCATGGCAATGTTTTTATTTTTGTTTTTGAGATTGTGTGCAATATTAAGAGATTATTTATCTAAGTGTATGGGCTATGTACAATCGTCCGTCCGGCTGCCTGTCCGTAACACGAATTTAATCAAACTACTACAGATTTCCTTACTGCTTTCAGTTGCTATTATTATTTTGTTACAAATAACTGGCATGATTAATTATAAACTGTTCTATGAGGGATTGATATATATTATCAACACATAAATTAAAAAAAATATCGTGATATGGATAAGTCTTTATTATGGTGTTTAACACATATATATATATATATATATATATTAGAAGATCTTGTTAGGATTTTCGGGGTTTACTCAGCGCTTTTTTTAACAAATAGTTTTTAAGGAAACTACATCCACGTCCATCTCTAATTCGAATAGAGCTTTTAGTTTGCATATGTGAGTACAATTTACAGTTTAGGTCTATGTTTGATAAACTTTATTCAAAAACAAATCATATATTTATATATGAATATATATATTTTTTAAATTTCTCTATTAAGGTGTACTAAAATATTTATTTAATATAATATTTGTTTTGTGGTGATGAAATAATATCAATTCGTTGTTGTTCTTAGTGTGTGTGTTTTTTTTTCAATATTCTAGTATATTAAACTGATCGATTTTATGATGTCCAAATGATGTCTGATTAAATAGCCATCTCAACTTTAAGAGCTTGAGTCTTCAAATTTGAAATGTTAATGATCGTTTACCTGGAAAATTACACCCATACCTCGCTGCTTTACGACCTAGATACGCTGTCTCTTTCCAACTGAATGAGTAAAAAGTTTTTTTTTGACGTTAGAGCAAAACTTTTTAGGGCTTAAATCGAAAACATGACTCAATTGAAGAAGGCCGATATAGCGAAATGCCGTGTAAGGAGCGGCTGTATAGCAAGGTTTGGGTGTATTTGATTATTTTTTTGATTGATTGATAACTTTAGCCGTTTCTTGAAATATCGAACCGAAATTGAAAAAATTTCCGCCGTCAACAGAACGTAAGTATTTATATTGTTTAATCTTTCAGCGTAATATACTTAAACCTTAAACTTATATAAACAAATATAAATTTTAACTGAAATATGATGTCAAACTACAGAGATCCTACCGAGAGAGATGTAGAGTTCTTAAATTTTATGATCGGATAATGGATACATTGCAACGACAAGTGTGTTAGGCACACATATAGGCTCCCATCTAGGATAAGTTTAATTGTAGTTTTAGATAATTTAAGAGTTTCTATTAAAACTGCCAATGCAATTCAGAAGAATTCTATGACCGCTTGAGTTAAAAAACAAAACATCAACTTTGAATATTAACATCACAAAAGTTCCAATTGTCAATTTTGGATGTTCACCATTTGGTTTTTGCTCAAGACAATCGAAATATTGAGTATTTTTTATTTTGCAAACGCTTTCAGCTTTTTGATTGCATCAGACATGGATCAATTTTCGGTTGCAGCCGACAAATGAACGAGCGCACTTCATATAGGGAGAGAAAGAAAGAGCGCTACAAAAATATTGCGCTGTTAACTCAAGCAGCTGTAGTGTTAAATTAGTTAACAGTTCACTTAGTGTGCAAATGTAAACCAATTAATTGTTGGTTTGTTGTGTTGCTGCTGCCAACAAGAGATTTGATTGAAAGATTGAAAGCTTCTGTGTTTGTGGCAAAAATAAAATTTTCTTTAAATATTTTTGTACATTTTTATTTATACTAAAAACGACTGAAATTATTTCAATACTCTTTGAAAAATGGTAAAATAACAAAGGACATGATTGTCTTGTGGAAAAGTATGTAACAGGCAGAAGGAAGCAATCCAAACCCATAAGATAAATATATTCCTCCGCAGTATCAACACAGCCGAGTCGATGTAGCCATGTACGTCGTATCTCCGACACTAGAAGAGCTACTGTCTTCAAATTTCAAATTCAAATTGCCGATAGTAATAAGAACCATAAGGTTTAGCCTTTAAATGGATATGTGATATGCCATATTAATCAGCTAATTAAACTTCATCAAGAAATAAAACCGAATCCTATTCCCATATTTTTTCTCCTCAATACACCATATTGATGTTATGGCATTTTTAAGTTTCGACTTATGCCTATATGACGATTTTTAGGCCAGAATTTTTATAAATATAATATAGTAATAAGAAATGGCTATGAAAATCAAAATCAATATGATCAATATGGATCACCTCCCGCATGTATATATTTCAGTGTGCATAACACTAAAAGCAATTTTTTTCAATAAAAGAAAAGATATTCAAGACTTATCGTTGTTGAACATACTTTTAAAGTATTTGAAATACTTACTTTAAATAAATAAAAAATAGAATAATACTTATGGTTTGTAAATTTCAATTAATCAGAAATCTTGCAATGCTTTAAAATCAGATTTCAAACGGCGTATATAAAATACAATTTGAAATGATCATATTTCTATTACTTATATTTTTTCACACACGCTATGATTCTGTGTGTGTGTACGAAAAATACACTTTAGGAAAAAATACTTACTTATTTAGGCTGTTGATACTAAAATCATTATGGAAACACATACATGTATGTATGAACATATGTGTAAAAACACATGCAACTATATATATATAATTTTTTCATGTCTTTATTTATAATTTTATAATATCTGCACATCTGTTGCCATTTATTATATATGTAGGAACTTTATAAATATGTATATTTTATTTTTGTATTTGTTTTTCGTTTTTCGTTTTTTGGTAAATTCAATGCAATTATTGCAGCAACTCTGATTAACATTATGATTATTCTGTACTTACAGATACATGAATTTATTGATGTATCTAGTGTGCATGTATACGTATGTAAATTGATGGATGTATTTATGCACGTTGGAAGAAAGTTATATATATGTATATGTATATAAAATAGCTTGCTTCGTTTTGATTGCTAGTTACATATTTATTTTTCATTTATTTATTTGCGCATTTGAATCGTGTTAAACATTTTGTACATAAATATATACCTATCATATACATACATCAGGGACCAAATATGACAACTGCTGTCGGTAATCGGTAATCGGTAATCGAAATCGGAATTATTCTTGTGGGCAAGCAGGCTATATAAGCATATATCCTTACAAAATACAGTGATATGTCATATGCTTACCAGCTCTCTTTATGTATGTAAATATGTGTGTGTGTGTGTGCGTGAATGTGTGTGTATGATAGGCTATTTCCATGTGTGTGTATTTGAGAATGTAGCGGTTTTTATTTTCTCTTTTCATTCCTTTCCTTTTTTCATTGCTAGTAACCTGTTTAGCTAAGCACAATAATTGGACTTACGTCTCATATATATATATGTATATGTATGTATTTATGCATATTGGTTTAATAGTGTGTATAAAGTTTTTCTTTTTTACAACTATTCACTTTGCTGCTGCGAGGTTTCGTGTCTTAATATTTGTATTATTTCATTTTAAGTTTTTAGTGCAAATTCTAAAACATACATATATATATATATCTATATATTCTAATCCCTATACACACACATATGTATACGTATATGTGTATACATTTCTGTTTTTTTTTTTTCAAATACATTCCGTACTATTTTCTAATAGCTAAAAATTGTTGTTTATATTTTTAATACTATAGGAACTTGTAATTAAAGTTTTTTTCTTTATTCTTATTCATTAGTTTTTCATTAAGTGTTTTGTGTGTTGTTTTTTATTTGTATTTATCTGCAAGTAATTCTATGTAGTATTTATATAGTTTAACATGAATTTTTGTCCTCAGCATGTATGTGTGTATGTGTTGAGTGTGTGTAAATTTTATAAAATGTCAAGAAATTTCGAATTTCGAAAAATATTTAACAAAAATAGTATTTTATGCTCATGTCTGTGAGTGCTTGAATTAACTTTGAATCAAATAATTATAATTATCAATTAATTAATGCGTTAAAAAATGTTTAATAATTGAGTCGGCAAATTTGGAATATATTTTGTAGATAGTTCATTACAATAGTAAAGTAGGATGCTCTCTCATGCGGAAATATTTCAAAGTCTCATTAAATACACATTTGCATAGGTAGTTCTCTCTACACTTATGTATGTATATATTATCTGTACGAACATACATACATATGTATAACGTTATCATATTCATCAGGCGAGCTTTGCACATCAGACGCCCGACACTGCAATGGAAGCCTAATGTAACTCAAGTTCTTATTATGAAATCTTCCCCAAATGTATAGCCTCTAGCAAAGTCTAACTTATAATTATAAATAAAATATATAAAAAATTAAAATATTTAAATGTAGTAAAATTTTGTAATTTTGTATTGCTTTTATTATTTTTAACTATGAAATAGTGTTGTCTCCAAATGTACACCGTTTAACAAAATATTACTTATATTTATAATCATAATTAAAATTTAAAAAAATTAAAATTAAATAGTTTAGTTTAACAAATGTTTTTTATTTTTTTAATTATGAAATAGTGTTGTCTCCAAATTTACAATCTCCAACAAAATCGAACTTACAAATAGAAAACAATATAGAACAAATTAAAAAATATTAAAAAAATGTAAATGCAGTTTTGTAAAATTTCGAAAAGATAACTATTTTATTTATAGAGTTTTTCGGATGTCTGTATGATGTCTGCTGTGTCGATTACTATCGATAATCGGTATATATTTGTTACACATCGAAGGAACTGTGAGCGGCTTGTGACAACTTTTATTTACAAAGGGAAAAAAAATTGATTTGTGTAAAAAGCAATAAATTATTAAAAAAAGAGACTCCTTCGAGTTAGTTTATATATATATGAAATACCACCTATGTATATATATTTTATATGTTTAGTTTTGGAAAACCCTAATTGGCATTTCCAAATTATTTTTAAGCTTTCATATATATATATTTCTTTGCGAAGATGGAGTAGTCGATTGGAGTGCGTGTGTCTACGGTCAAGCCAAAATACATGAATAGTATGTATATTTAGCATACATATTTTGGTATGTACATATGAGAATGCAGAGCAAAGGTAAAACATTGGCACATTTTTACAAAATATTTCTACATGCATGAGTTATACATTATATATTATGTCATTATGTATATGTTACATAATTATAATACACATTCTTTTTTTTACACACTTATACTTTCCAAAAAATGTGTTTTATTATTGATCTTTCACAATTTTGTGAGCTTTTATTAAATATGTGTGTATTTTGATCGATTTTGAAAGGTGTATGAATTGAATTCGGCATGCCGAAATTAATTTGTAAACTTAAATTTTGTCATATTTGATTTTTATTTTATTTATTTTTTAATTTATTACTTAAATTGAATTAAAGGCATAAAGCAATACAATGCTAGGAACTCAGTTTGCATCTCTTTAATTCTAATTCTTTTTTCCCACTTTTTTATCAGATTACACATGAATATGTTTTTTAGTATATAAACATATATATATATATATATATATATATTTGTGTGTGTGGTGTGAAATAAAAAATGTAAGTAGAAACAGTATTACTCCCTAATACTCAAAATTTTGTATCTGTATAGAGATTTTTTTTTTGCTACACAGTCATACGATTTTACACTTAGTATGAATTTAGTATTATTTTTAGTGATTCATTTGATAGTTTGATATAATTTTTGTTTGTTTTAAGATTATTGCTACATATAATATATATATATATTTTGAATAGTTAGGAACACTTCCGTATAATTTGTAATTCTTACTAATTAGTTATCTCTCCTTTATTTTTGTTCTGTTTTCTCCTTTTGTTTTTTGTTAATTTACTTATACATAATTATGTATATATTTCGCCGCATGAAATGTCATGCTTTAGATTTCTTTAAAATAGGAACTTTCAAGTTTTCGTAGTATGTAAATATATGAATATATATTATTATGTCATGAATATATATACTATAAGCATTTCTTCTTCTCCGCCTTTTCACGTTCTTTCTCTCTTTCTGTGGCAAACCGTGCAATGGGCTATTAGTATACGAAAGTAATCTGTGATGATTAAATATATTACATGTATTATATATAAATTGTATATATTATTGAGCAACTTACCTACTGATATCCAGCATTATCGGGCGCAAATGATTCCAAATTATTTGCCACCTATAACTGTTAAAATATTCGTTTACTTATTGAAGTTAAACAATTATTTTTTTTTTTATGCTTTATATTTTCTTCTTCGATTGAACTTTAAATTTCATATTCTTTTTTTTTTGGTGCTTTCTACAAATATTATTAATTTCCTTCTGCACTTAAAAATGTACCTAAAAACTCAGATTGCTAAATCGGTAACACTTCGATATTCAAAACTCTAAGTGCAAGTCGATTTAACCTATAAATTGCCCACTATTTTCTGCCAGTAACCAAATTTGATGTATACTGCTGATTCGATATTATTCGATTACACCCAAAAGTTTCCCATTATTATTATTAATTGTTAAAGATGCTTCAAATATGAGCTAATAAATATTTTTCAGTCTTTACATAACCAAAAACCTTCCCAAAAATCGGCTTGATCGATAACATTTCGATAACTAACTTCGATATAAGTTTCATTTAGCCGTGCCGCCTCTAAAAATAGGAAAAAGAATTTCCTTCATAATTTTTGCGATACACCCAACCAATTTGAATAATAATATTAAACCTAAATATAATCCATATTTTTCAGCTACAGTTTCTAAATAAATGAAATTAAAAAAAAACTTGATTGCAAACTCCCTTTTCGAGATTTCAGTACAAGTACCATACCAATATTAAAAAACTGCCCCATCTTTAATTTTTGTATATCTTAAAGTTCTATGGCATCTTGGCATTTGTTGCGGAAAAATTAAAATACTCACGAAACCAAAAAGCAAAAACTAATAAATGAAATGAAATGAAAAAAAAAACATAAATTGAAGACAAATATTAGGTTTATTCTTTGAACAGAATCTTAAAGATTAAAATAATCAGTGTAATTGTGTAATTAATTGATTGCGTTTCTGTAATACTCAAATAAAACATTGTTCTTGTTTGAGGTATGAACTACTTAAGCTAACCTTCGAGACATCAAATATTTTGTGGCAAATATATATATATATATATGCATAAATTTTTAACCGAATACACGTACACATACTTTTTATGTTGACAATTTTCAAAAACCCAAATAAATTGTTATTTGTATTTTAAAAAGCAACTTGACTTAAAAACGGAGAAAGTGAAAGCTAAATAATTTTATTTTAAATATTATAATGACTCACTTATAATTATAATTTTTAGTAAAACATAGGAAACGAAAATGAAAATATCTCTGTTAAACTGTATGTTTTACGCTGGAACAGCAACCGTAATATTATTGGTTTGAACACTAGGTTAATTAAAAGTATATCATTTTAAAGATTTTTTTTTTTTTTTTATAAAGCCAAGCTCATGTTTTTGAAATACATATTGGATTCCAAATTGAAAATTTAGCCGCCAAGTATGTGTATGGTGGGATTTTAGTATATATATATATAAATATTAGCATTTAAATATATATATATATACATATATATAAGTATTAACATTTAAATATATATATATGTATATATATATATATATAAATATATTATCTTGCAGGTTTGAATATATATAAGCTGGAACACTTTAAGAGTTGAGATTTATTTACCTTATCATTAGATATATATATATATACATATATTGTATATATTTTTTTGTTTCAATTCTATTTGCAGTGGCAATTAAGACACATAATCAGTTACATATGAATATTTATAATATATATATCTAATATAAATATTAAATTGCGAGGCATATGTTTATTATACTATTGTTCTTTTTTTTTTTTAAAATAAACCGTATAGATAGTTGCTTAATTATTATTGTTTAAAACAAACTTTTGTTAAGTCTTTGACATTACGTTCGCGAATGCTATATCTTTACATCGTTGGGGAAGGGGACATATATTAAATTAATAATTGTACAATATTTTGTTATTTCTTACATACACACACATATACACATAAGTACGCACATACACACGCGAGTAATCGATAACTCGATTATGCATATATATGTACTAAATTATAAATTGTGTACATAAAAATCAAACTAAAAAACTAGCAATTCCATCACGAAATAATTAAAATAATCGAAT
The DNA here is from genome assembly GCA_035042145.1 of Drosophila kokeensis. Classification (NCBI taxonomy): domain Eukaryota; kingdom Metazoa; phylum Arthropoda; class Insecta; order Diptera; family Drosophilidae; genus Drosophila; species Drosophila kokeensis. The sequence goes on along the minus strand of JAWNLT010000673.1, from coordinate 211,953 downwards.
AATCGAATCGAAATCATATTTAACATTGCCGCTATTGATGCCTTGGAAAAGTATCGCAATTCTCTTACCAGTGATGTGATTGCGATTGAACATCTGTTGCATTAATTCACGATTGGCCGACGCTTGCTTTCGGCTCGGCGTCTCAATTATTGCGTCATCGGCAATATCATCATCGGCCACATCGCTCGCACGACGACGTCGTTTCGTGTTCGGCCCATGGTCCGAATCATCGGCTGCTGTCATCGTCGTAACAGTCGCCGATGCTGCATTTGCATCGAAATTTAATTCGGTTGGCAATGCTGCTGCGGATAGACTGTTATTGCTGCCGCTATTATTGGCGACAACATGCTGCAGCAGAAATGCCTTGGACAGGCTGTAAACACGTCTCTCTCGCTCCGAGTCGTTATCATCGCTACCGCTCGCATTGCTGTTAGCGTACAGTTCACTTGTCTTCTGTTCGAGCAGCTCTTTCATTTTACAGATGTGCTCCACAGTGAATGCATGTTTGTGTATGTTTACATGTTCGCTGTTAATAACATTGGCCATTGGCTCTTTGTTCACTCTCTTTAGGATGTTGTTGTTTCCGTTACTGCTGTTGGCGTTGCCAACTTCTTTGCCATTCGATCCATCAAAACTATTGTTGTCGTCCGAAATGTGCGCATATTGGCGCTGATTTCGTGACTTTTTGTCTTTGGCCCGGGAGTTTTGAAACCAAACCTGTAAGATGCAAAAATGCAAATTGAGCGTATTATTTCTGGCCTATTGAGGCTTTTTTCTGGGCTTAAATACGCCCCGAAATCTAACTAAATCTTATAAATACGTCATTTTTTTAATTTAAATGTATTACATTTTATTTTAGTTTAATTTAATATATTTTTAAATTTTTTGTATTTTTCTTTTATTTATGTGTCGACTGACTTTAGTTGACATCTAATAAATTAATAAAAAAATGTCTTGAGACAAATTGCCTGTGTGACGGAATTGAGCTAAAGCTTCACTGATCGCAGCAATAAATTAATTTGTTTATTTTGTTTGTATAACACGGCAAAACATAATTGTGTAATGTTAGTTGATGGAATTTTAATTACATTGCGTACGTGAAAGCGCTGTCCTTGTGCAGTGCTCTTTTTACTAAGAGCGATGATCTGCCGACAGCCAAAACATTCAGGCGAGGCGAAACATTAATGCGTAATGTTGGAGCGCACTGCACTATTTTTTTAATACATTTTTTTTTAGTAACTACGATTTTATAGTCTTTATTGTTTTTTTTTTTTTGTAATTATTTTAAGTTTTCTTTAGAAGACATTATTGCTGCATTCATCTATAGGTAATGAGGTTCAAACTACGATTTAATTCATATTCGAAATGACTGGAAAGAGATTTGAAGTTTAAATTTAGACTAAATGTTTCCTTTAGCGAAACAAAATTGGTTGTGTATCTTATAATATATAACAATTTATAATAATAGTTATAATATATAAATAATATATAGATAATTTACAAAACAGAATACATATATTTGTAATTAATATAAATAATAATGAAACACAATAATATCATAAATAGGTAAAAAAATATGGGAAGCCAGACAAAAAATAATAATATTTAAATAATATTTATTAAAGAAATTCTAAGATTGTTCTTCTTGGAAGTACTCAAAGAAAGAGTATTCTTCATATGCTGCTTTGATCAGATAAAACTAATGTTCATCTGTGTATATTGTACTTGTTATCCTTGGCTTGTATATTTTTTATTTTAATTGTTTATGTATATTTACATAATTATTTATTAAGGAATTTGAAATTCCATTAAGCTTACTTTTAGTGGTAATGTAGCGATCATTTAATTACCTGTATTGAATTCATCATTTAAAATCTGTACCTGTTAAGGTTAAAACATTAGCAATATCCTTGTCCATTTATAGTAAGTTCCGATATTGTCCATTGTATGTGGAATGTCATTTATTATTTGATTTAAGAGCATAGTGGAAAATAAATTGGTTTTTATTTTTTCATCAATCGCAATCGCATCGAGAAATTGTAATATCGTCATTGCATTTGTGTACATTGCTCACAATTTGACATTTCGATTTGGTTTCTAATGCACAGGGCAGCACTGTGTGTAAATGTGCTTGTATTTCACTATAGTTAACAAAAATAAAAAAATAAAAAGAAAAGTTTAAATAATTACATAAATCAAACAAATAAATAAACAAACAAATAATAAACAATAAATTAAGATTCAAAATACTGAATTCTCCGGCTCAAATTCAGAATAACTCCGGTTTAGACCAATTTTCACTATAATATTTATGCAATATTTATTTTGCACTGTAGCAGCAGGCAACAAGAGACAACGAAAAAAATGATTAGAAGTTTCCTAGTAGACTTCCTTCCAAGTTTTATAACTGGAACTATTAAATTGCTGGATGTATAGGCTTTTGTCGTTTTTGGCGCTGGAGCCCGAGGTTGAAAATTTGAAAATTATTTGATATATATTGAAAATTATGCCGATCTTTGACTACCTGCAAGTTACCTTCTAAGTTGTGCAAATCTATCTTTAAAATTGTGCGAAATATGCGAACTTATCGATTTAAACTTTCCGATATATCGGCATAAAAATTATCACTTTTTAAAGACGGCCAGCAGCAATATACCTACCAAGTTTGATGGCTCTAACTCAAAAATGCGGAAGATATAGCATATGCATACGCATGGCATATGCCGATTTTTGAAGGACATCGCCAACAATCTACCAACCAAATTTGGTGACAGTAGCCTTATAATTGTGGTAGAAATGTGGCTTAATCGATTTGCAATTATCGATTTTATCGATTTCCTGGTAGAAGTAGCAGCCAATTATTACACTTTGACGCGGGAACAGACCAGTTTATGATCCAACTTTCATGTCTCTATCTCAAATAATGTCGTAAAAAGTTGCGGTCATATAGACGGGCAGACAGCATGACGGACATTGCATAAAAACAAGAGGCCTTCGGTATCAAAATTTGTTCATCTCCACTCTTGCCTGCAGCCACAGCTGTCAGCTGTTGATGCTGTTTAGCATCCACAGCTGTCAGCTGTTGATGCTGTTTAGCATCCTTGGAATTTCGCGTTTTGCAATACTTATTCTTGTACTTATTCAATAAATGGCGCGCTGTTTGAATTTTATTATCTCCGTCATTGTATTTGTACTATTTATGATATAGTTACGCGGTAACTCAATTTAAAAACGGTTAGTCTTTATTTATGAAATTTTAAAACATAATATGCTATCCCTTATGCAGAATTGTTTACTGCTGCCCAACATAGAGTCCCTCACGACTGCAGCCGTAGCTCCAGCTGTTGCCTAGTAACCTTATGTTGGCGCGCTTTGCGGTACATCAAACAATAGCGCGATATTCAAATTGTGCAATCGTGGTGAGCCCTTTGAATTTTGCAACTACAGCGCGTCATTCAAATTTAACTATTATGTATGCGTTATTTTTTATATCTTTTTTATATATCAGCTTAATTATTTAATATTTTCCACGAAAATCTGATCATTTTATATTATATGTTAAATCACATAATAGGTTACACTAATTGACTAAATTATGGCACTATAGAGCTTTATTTTTATGCTCAATTCGTTGGCCTAGAAGTTATAAATTCTAAAATGTCATATATATATATATATATATATATATATGTATATAAATGTAAATATAAATATAAATACATATATATATATATAAATATAAATATAATATATACAAATACATAAATAAAAACAACTTACCTGGACCACACGCTTTTTGAGATTCACTTTCTTGGAGATCTCCTCGAGCATTTTGCGGCTCGGATTTGATTCGGTCTGGTAGCACTCATATAGGAAATTCAATTGATCCGGCAATATTGTGGTGCGCAATCGTTTATTCTGCTTGGATGGGGCACTCAGCTGAATTGATGAATCGGAGGGAACACCATCATTGGCGCTGGCCGTCGACAAATTGACACTCTCCACATTGGGACTGGGATTATTATCGTCATCATTGAATGTCAGCATTTGTGAATTATTCTCAATCATGGTGGCATCGAGAAAATCCTCCAAATTTTGAAAATACTGCGTTTTGTCATTATCGTTGCTCGATTTGCGCATGACCAGCAAAGAGGCTTGATTGTTGTCCCCATTGATGATTGATGGATTGATTGATTGATCATTTAAGCCAGTCGAACTGGGCAAGTCGGTTTCATTCTCCTTCGATTCCCTCAAATCGAAATGTTGATTTAGATTAATATGATTATTATTAAATTTCTCATGTAGATCAGCTAAATCATTATTTAAACCGTTTTTCGAGCTAATAACCTGATCGATTTCTGCTTTAATGCCCGCCTTTGTTGTGTAATATTGTAGATCTATATCCCCGTCGTGAGTAGTGCCTAGTGATTCATCGTGAGTGCCGATAGTTTTAATGGTTTCATCCGTCGTCGTGTTCGGCCCCTTCGACGACGGCTGTAATTCGAGGCGACCATCATCGGGTGTTATTTGGGGCGAGGCAGCTAACTGAAAAAACTTTTTCGACTCATTCAGCTGATAATATTGCAATAGAAATTCAATCGTGGGTTTTTTACTGGAACTAAACGATGATTGCTGTGATTTTTGGGGATCTTCATGCTTGCGATAGTATTGTAATAGAAAGTCATAACTGCCACCTTTTTTTAGCTCGCTCTGCTGATAGAAATTGCTCAAAAATTCCAACTCCAAGTCGGACTCGGTTGGCTGTGATTGAAGCTGTTGCTGCTGTTGCTGCATGAGGAATTGTTGCTTGACTTCCGCATTGGTTTCATGTTGCAGAAAATATTGGAAAAGGAACTCGTATTTTTTGTGCGTACTTTCAAAATCGTTCAGCGAAGTCGCCTCCTCTGGATTAGAAGAGCTCTCGGAATATTTCCGCTTTTTGGCTTGCGGTGGCTGTGATTGATGCTGTGTTTGATGTTGTTGTTGTTGCTGCTGCTGTTGCTGCTGTGCAGCCTGTTGTAGTCCTTGCAAAATGCTGCCAAAGGGTCCGTAGCTAGTTTCCCCTGTATTTGATTGATTGAAGAGTGCCGGACTCATCAGATGCATTAATTGATGCTCTCTTAGCAGTTCTAAATGATTGAACTGCAATTCACATTTGTCACACTCGAACTTGGGTAGGCGTTGCTGCTGCTGTTGATGATCAAGGGAATTGCTTCTCTCTCTTTGCGGCGGTGTTGGTGTTGTTGACGGACTAAAATCGGTCAGCGATGAAGATTTACTAAATAAATGCTGTGGCGATGGCGATGAGCCAAAGGCTTGTGTCCCGCTGGAGTGTGCAGCTGCAGCAGCTGCCACAGCCACAGCAGCCACAGCTGCCACATTTGATGAGAGTCCAACTGAACCAGCACCAGCAACTCCATGATGAATATCCATCGAAGAATTGGAATCCTCGGAGCTGAGATTATGGGCAATTTGTGCAGCGGCAATTTGTGCTTTCGCTGATTTCTTATTGTTCTCCTCCTTGAAACAGTGATTTTTCTGATGCCTTATCAATTCGTAGTAACGTTGAAAAACCAAGCTGCATTTCTTGCAGGCATAATTAATATTTTGTTTTTTGGTTTCCTCACTTTCATATAGCGAATTATTTGGTTGATTTTCGTAGATTTTTCGCTGTTTTTGTCGCGCATTTTGAAACCAAACAACAATTACTCGAGGAGAGAGCAGGAGTAATTTGCTAAGATATTCCAAATCACTGTCCTTGGGATAGGAATTATTCTCAAAGAACTCCTGCAGGACTTTGATTTGATAGTCGGTGAAACGTGTCCGATTTGCACGTTTACCACCCGATGTGGAAGATGAGGAATTTGAGGAATTCGAAGAATTGCTTTCGAGTTGATTGCAAGCCGATGAGGAGGAGGAGGATATTAAAGCTGAAGTCGACGCGATTTTCTCAAAGGATTTACCCGATATTTGTAGTTTCTTCGGTGGGCCCATATTGCTGCCCATATTCTCCAGTTGTTGACTGAGTAAATCATTCATGCTGCTGTAAAGATTACTGGCAGCAACACTGTTTGGTGTCGGAGGACGAGAAAGGACATCGGAACTGCCACTTTCCGATTTCGTCTCATAGCAATTTATTTGTTGAGTTTGTTGTTGATGCTGCTGCTGCTGCTGCTGTTGTTGTTGCAATGGCTGTTGCTGCTGTTGATTTGTGTACATCTGTTGTTGCTGTTGCATGCTTTGATCATTTTGGTTGCTTGCTGCTTCGTTTACCTCATTTTGTTGCTTGAAATATTCGAAGACCTCGTCTTGTTTCTTGTGGAATGCATAATTGTTGTCATTGTTGTCATTTGGCTCCGTTTTTATTTGCACCTCCAACGGCAATGGTAAACCAAGTATTTCCTCCTGTTCCTGCTTGGTTTTCAATAGTTCGCTTTGTGTCTTAAAATAATCGGATATGTTGCCAGCACTCGAATTGGCTGACGTTGGGCGGGATATATTTGAAATTGTCGTTGACAAATTTAAATTGCTTTTAACATTTGCTATTGGTGTGGTTGCTGCTGTTGTTGGTGTGGTTGCTGCTGTTGGTGTTGCTGCTGCTGCTGCTGCAGCAGTGTTGCTGGTAGCAGCCGCAGCCGTAAGGGTTGTCTCGTTTAGGGGCGTCACCTTTGTTTGGCCAGTACGTTCATATTCCTCAATATTGAGCGTAGTTGATGGAGGATTGTTGAAATTGTAGGGGGAGTCCTTGTTGCGTTGGCGCTCCTTGAACAACGTGTTGCGGAACCAGTGCTTTACGACCTGCAATATAATGGTTAGTATATAACATTTTAATTACATTTGATAAAACTAATTTCAGAAATAAATTTTAATAAATTAGCCTAGAATTAAATTTGAAAAACAAATGATTTTTTCTTTTTTTTATATAAATAATTTATAAATTTTCCTAATGTATTTCCGATTGCACCAAACTATTTGTTGAAATTAGTTTGAATTTTAACGGCAACGATAAAATATCGCTGCGTCGATTAATATTCTTGCTCTGCTACCACACATGTATCGTGTGCAGCTTCATGTATACCATAAGTCAGTCGCAGTAAATACTTCACAATGTAAAGACGCAGTTGGCGCGCAATAAATATAATCTTCCACAAAACTACAAACTTCAACACTATTAAACAGAAAAAAATTTCTACAAAGTAGAAATGCAAACACTAAATTTTCCAAAAAAAAATTTATTTCTAAAATTCAGACACAAGTTTTGGCTTGGCTTTTATTTTATAATTCTTATGTTGTTTGCCATTGGTGCTACGTAGCTCAGGAGATTCATTAAAATCGTAAAATATTTCAACTTAAGTATATGGAATTTTACAAGCTATGTGTAAAAAGTTGGTGTTCTTGTGAAGAATATAATTAACAAAAAAGCTCATAAAAGAGTTCTGATTTTTAATCTCAAAGAAAACAACGTCCGACTGTACAACCTACCAATATAAAATTAACCACCAAATCCCCCTTTGGTTATATTTCTTAATCAATTTTATATAAGAGTCATCAACTTCTTAAAACTATTTTAGTTTCCAAATATTGGGAACAAATTTATATACTTTAGAAAGGCTTGCTTTAAATCAACAATCACAAAAATATAACGATTTTTTTTTTAAAGTATTTTCTATTATAATTTTAGTAATCCAAGTTCTAAGTAGAAATTCAAATGCATTATTATTATTTCTTGTTGTGATTCTAATTATTATTATTTTTCTTATTATTATTATTATTATTATTATTGATATACTTATTGTTATTGGTCTTATTATTCACTTGCCTTCATTGGTAGATTTGCCTTTTGGGACATTTCCATGATGCTCTCCTCGCTGGGTGAATTGTTGATATCGAAATGGGCTCGCAGAATCTTCAGCTGGTCATCTGTGATTCTGGTGCGAGCTCTCTTCTGATTGCTGCTCAGCTGTTGCTGGAGGGGACCAATGGAGAGGATGTTCTATATATTATAAATATAACAACTGCTGGGATTAGCCTTAGCTTACCTGATTATTATTACTGGCTACATTCGATTGTGTTAGCATATTTAAATTGCTTGTCTCGCCAGATAAATTTGTTGTCTGCTGATTTGTGGCACATTTCTGCTGTTGCAGATCGGAGTTGCAACTGTTGGAGCTGCTCGGAGCAATGCCATTGTTTTGTACTCCACCGACTGCTCCACTTGTGCCACCAGCAGTGGCGCCACCAAATATCAAGGGCGGTGCTAGATTCATAAAATTTAAGGACATCAAATGATGGAATTGCATCAAATTTAGCATATCCACGGGATTGATGGGCATGCCCGAAGCGGAGGCAGCTGCACTCAGCTGCTGCTGGATCTGTTGCAAGTTCTGCAAACTCTGCAAATGACTCATGTTGCCAAAGCTAGAGCCATGTTGCTGTTGCTGTTGCTGCTGCTGCTGCTTCACTTGCAACTGATGCAAATCCAGGGGGGAAATGGGTAAGGATGTTGCATCTGCTGGTCCTGCTGCTGTTGTCGCTTGACCAACTCCATCCTGGTGATGATTCTGCTGCTGTTGCTGCTTGAGGAGAGCCGCTGTGAGTACAGCAAAATGCTGCTGTTGCTCCGAGGTTGGCTCCTCCACCTCGTTGGGCGACAACACGGCGGAGGGCGGCTCCAGTTGCAACGGCGATTGACCAGTTTGCTGAGGCGACTGCTTCACAGCTTCATTCGATTTGGCAACTGCAAATGGAAAGCGATTCAGTTAGAATGTGGCATCTTAAGGACGGGTTAGCTTAGTTTATTTATGTGGATTCGTAATCCTAAACGGGTCAGATCCCACCTACAATCGACAAGCGTCAAATCTAAGCCAACTACTTAGACATCTTAATTTTTCAGTTAAATCAGTTAACTTACCTGATTCACTCGTCCTGGCCGTGGACAAGTCAAAAGCATTTGGTTCTTCCGGTAGTCTTGGGACCTTCTCCATGTCGATAGTGCCAGTGTAATTGGGCGACATTTCGCGAGGACTGCCAGCAGTTGTGGTACTAGCAACAGCAGCAGCGGCGGCACACTCCGCCGAATGAGCCTGTTCCATGTGCTTCTGCAGGGCCTGGGTACTGCGAAAGTTTCGCTGGCACAGCGAACACCTTGTGGCATCCCGCATTGTATGGTACAGCATGTGCGTGGTGAGTTTCTCCTGCGTCTTAAATGCCAGCGAGCACTGCTTGCAGCGATACTTGTAGACATGTCGCTCAGATATGACAAGGCTCAGATGTGTGTCCTTGAAATGGGCGATCATGGCCGGTAGTGTTGCAAAGCTGGCAAAACAGGCACGGCTCAGCAGGCAAAGGAATTCGCCATTTTGCACAGGGAAGTGTTGGGCTTGCTGGGCATGTTGAAGCAGTTGCTCCTCGTGCTTGAAATTGGCCTCACACTGCTGACAGCAGACACCCTGCATGGCACTACCGACGACTATTGCTCCTCCTCCTGCTCCAACTGCTAGTCCTCCTCCACCTGGTGTTAGATATTCCTCGCCACTTGCTTTACGCTCCTCCAGTTTCCTTTCCTCATCTGTTTTCTTCGCGGCCTGCCAAGCTGTGTGATCCACCAGTTGTAATAATCTAGAGAGGCCATCTCTTGTCACGCTGTGCACACTCATCAGGTGGGTTTCCAGCAAGGATTGCTCACTGTAACCACTCTCCAGGCAGAGCGGACAGGAGACACCCGCCTGTGGCATTGATTCACTTTTAGGCGATGAACTCTTTTTGGGATTAGACTCCTCAATGTCTTGTACACCAGTTGTGGCATATTCGTTCTCCTCGAGCCGTTCACGTTTAATATCAATGGGACAATCGCTATCTTCATCGCCACCAGGCATTTCTACATCTGCTCCCGTTCCCGTTCCAGCTCCAGTTCCCGTTACGTTGCAACGTTGCACGGCTGCGAGTGCCGCCGCTGCCACAGCTGTTTGGAATGCCTGCAGCGCTGCTGTGTTTGTTGGTATGCTTATGTAGTCATCACTGTCTGCCGTCGGATGCAGGCTCAAAATATGCGTTTCCATTTCCTTCTTGGATTGCACAAAATATTCACAGAGATTGCACTTGAAGACGGTCGTCTGCAACTCGTTGACTATTGGCAACGGGGATGCCACATGCGATTGCACCTTGCCACATGTTGTCGAACAGCTCGAGACGGAGGTGGGTGAATAGATGTTATGACCCTCACAGGACATGCCCCCAGTAGCAGCAGCAGCCACTCCATATCCCATCTCGGTGCTGGGTGCTCCAACAAGGCAGTTGCCAGTCGCCAGATTGAGGCCGCAATCGAAGTTGCCTTCTGAAATTGATAGATCAATTGATCAGATAGGTTGTAAGCTGATGCTCACTAAATTTGACTAAAACTAAATTAGTCAGATTCAGTATAACATGATGATCAAATGGAGGAGTCCTTAAGAATATCATGCCTAACCATGTTTTCTAAATTTTAAAAAAATAACTTCAAGTGCTATAATATGTGAATATTCGTTTCATAAGTAAAAAAACAAGTCTGTTAAAATAATTTATGGGTCTTCAGTTAAATTACTATATGAACAATTAAAATGGTTACAGTTAAAGTATTAGGTATTTTACTTGACTCGCTCTCTTTCTCTCTCTCCAGAGCAGATAACAAGCATTAGTCAATGACCTGTTCGCATACACGTTTGCACACACACCCGCAGACACACTCACAGACACAACACAGACACAACACAGACACACACACACAGACAATGGTTTCTTTTTGCGTACAGATTAATAATCCTGTGAGAGACCCCTTTGGCTAATCAATGCCTTTGATAATAGGAACGACCACAACAAAAGCGAGCGAAACGCAGCCCGAGCAGAACATAAGCCAGGCACAGACTCTGGATTCCCTCTGCCCGCTCCCTGCCCAACCTCTCCCTGCTGCCTGTTGGCTTGTTGTTCCCAGGTCTCACAATATGGGTCTTTTGGGTCTCAGCCTCAATCTCGGCCTTGGTGTTGACGTTAGCCTCAGCTGCGTACAGTTAATTGCAAGTAAGGGCGCAGGCAGCAGATGCAGGCAGGCAGGCAGGCAGCAAAGGCAGGCAGCGTTGATGCGACCAAATGCGAATATATTTCAAATTCCATTACCAATTTCAAAGCAATTTCCATACAGCTTGATTGCATCGAATTAAAAAGCCGACAAAAAAAAAACGAAAAAAAAAGAAAATCAAGACCATAGCCTCGGTCATGGCGTTCATGTCTTCAATCTGCAGGAAAATGAACTTACTTAAACAGAGAGAGAGAGAGAGAGAGAGAGAGAGAGAGAGCGAGAGAGAGAGAGCGGGACAGATAGTGCAAGTGAGAGAGACAGATAATAAACAAGAGAGAGGGGGGGAGAAACTAAGCAAACTGATATGTGGTTGGGTATTTGTTGTGCCCCTTTTTGTTACTGCAATAATCATGCGCAGCTGTTACAAGTGAAGCAGTCGCGGGGCAACCAGCCACCAGCAACCAGCTCAAATAAACCTTCATCACCGGCAAAAGACGCCAAAACCAAAGCCAAAATAAGCGAAAAGTGATATATCTCAGCTAGCGCATACCCTTTAATCACATAACCTGGTAAAACATCAAATCAAAATATATAAAAAACTAAATAATATCTTTCAAAGCTTATATATAATTTTAAAAAATAATTGAATTAAATATATTTCAACAAATTTATAAGAAACTTAGTTTGTAAAAATGTATTTTATTTATTATCCTTTGCGTTCTTTTCGCTTTTCGCCGAAGGTATCGATCAATATCGATCAATATCGATAAAATCGATATTCGCAAATCGCACATCAATCTCCGTCGCCACCAGTCCACCCGATTCTACAAATTTTAAATGGATATATCTTCCGCAATTTTTGAGTTAGACACGTCATATTTGGTGGATATTAAGAACCGATAATAATTTCGTACGGTCACCCCCCGCCCCCCAAAATTTAAAAATAAATCCCATATCTCCCATAATTTAAGAGCTACAGTTACCAAAGCAAGTTTGAAAGACTAACTTGGACTTGGCAACACCCTACCTGTTCCATGCTACCTGAACTGGCATTACGTATAGCATCAAAGTATTTCGCAGTCGGTCACACCCGACTGCAACGTTCTGTCTTGATATATTTGAAAGAAATAGAGTTTGCACTCATTAGCAAAAACTTTACTCGGAATCGAACTTAGTATTTAAGCACAGATTCTAAATACTTTAAGGGCGACGAGATGCGTGTGACTTATTATACAATTGGTTTTTTTTTTTGGCAATACCTAAGGGATTTTGGGCATAAAAAGGGCGAAGAAGAAACAGTCTAACACCAATAACAAACGTTGGCAAGCAGAGGCTTAAAGGCTCACTTACACCTTGACTTAAGATGGGCCTAATTACTTAGCTGCGATCAATCATGACTTCAATATAAAATCAACGAATTTCACATTCAAGCATTATATTTTGTAAATATATTTTATAAATTACATTTTATTTTTAATTTAATCGAATTGATTTTCTCCTTTTTGTATTTTTTTTGTCTCGACTGATGTTAGTCGATATTAAATACATCATTTAAATACCTACAGAAATATGATCATTTTAAATTTAATTTAATTTGTTTTCTTTCTTTTGTACTGCACACAAAAAAGACCGTCTAAAACTTTAAGTGCCCGGCACAAAATGTTATATGGCCTAAAGAAGACCAAGTGCAGAGAGCCTGAGCACAATTACAACAAGCAAACGTGAAACTGAATTTCTGCTCTTCAATACAACAACACGGGCAAAACACTGAGCGAATGCAAGACTAGACTCAGAATCCCGATTGAAGACTGAGGAGGACACAGGATGAAGAAAGGGGGGAAAGGAAGAGTTTTGTCAATTTTGCATATATAAACTTGCAACAACACGCTGTAGAATGGAGCAGTGCGGCATATGCAATTATATGTATACCCTGTAGCTGGATGGGGGTGTATTGTGTGTAACAATTCCAAATCCAGATTTGCAGTCTTTGTATGTGTGTGTGTGTGTGTGTGTGTGTGTGTGTGTTGTGTCTCTGGTTAGGGTCTCTGAGCTCTGATACTCTGTGGTTAGGTGCGATGCCTGCGGTTCCGAACCACGCTCAATGCCGCATCTTGTATCTGATATGAGAATATCACACTGGCAATGCTTCTTTTTTGTTTTTTTTTTCTCTTTATTTTTTCATTTTTTGTATCGGCAACCTGGAATGGACTTTTTAAGTTGTTGTGTGTGTGTTGAGGTTGGAGCAACAGCAAAGTGTGCACGTCACTAATTGCAAATTCGATGGATACATATAATCGTTTTTGCATTCTTAAGTAATTTGTAATAATTTCCTCAAGGGTCAGCGCAGCGTCAGCGTATAAATCTCACAGCGCATATAAATCGCAGCAAGGGCAACAAAAAAAACATGAGAAGAGCGAGAAGTGTAGCTAAGAATTTACTTACGCAAAAGAGACAACGAATCAGAATGAGTGTGAGTGCGAGTGCGAGTATGAGTTCGACTTGGAGTTGAAGTTCGAGTTTGAGTACGAGAGACACGCGAGGCAAAGGGACGATAATAATCGAAGAGTAAGGGGCAAAAAAAAAAAACGAAACGAAAGAAATTGAACTGAAATCAGCGCTTAATGATGAGTTACGAACCGCACAGCAGAAGAGTGTCCATATTACAATGTATGCCCATGTACTTAAGCAAAAGACCTCAGTATCCATCGAGACCATATACGTACGTATATGAGAAGGCGACTGTGTGTGTGTGTGTGTGTGTGTGGGACGATCAAATTTTAAATGCCTCGATATACATATTTGCTACTATTATTATTATTAGTAATATTTTTTTGGTATAAGTATGCCTCGGTTTTTACAGATAGAATTTATTTATTTAATTTATTTAATGTCGACTAATAACAGTCCACTCAGAAAAATAATAGCAAATAATAAATAAATAATAGAAGTAATATTTTGTATATATGTATTTATTATTTATACATAAATTGTTGCCAGAAAAACCAATCAGTGTGAAGCAGTTAAGATCAATACCAAACACAGAAGCATGCGAAAATGTTAGTCATAAGATAAGACATCTAAAATTGAGTTCATAATAATAACAATATAGGATTCTGTATTGATTGAATGATAAAGTCGGTTGTAATCATTACAGAGTAGTCGAAGAGGCACAGGTAAGAAATAGTTATTAATACAGCGAAGCGATTAATAAGGAGTATCGGGACTCAAGGGAACAGAAAAACTAATTTGGCTCATCAGGCAGGCAGGGTAATCGATTTCAGAATTCAATAATTTAACAGCAAACACAAAACCTAGCATAACACGATGATTAATTAGAGAATTGGTTAGTCAGTAAGACGATTTATGAACACATTTAAAATGCCTCAATATGTACACCCTGTTAATATTATTAATATTATTTCTCTGCTTTGAGTATACTTCGACATACACATTTGTTTTTACTACTACTTTATTTTAGTGTAGATAAGACATAGTTCATATAATTTTAAGGAATTTATTGTTGGATAGATAAGGACATACTTATGTATAGTTTGTAATATTAACCACTGAAACATACAGTGAGTCACACCGAAAATCGCTCAGCGTCAAAGAAAATAGGCTACTTTTTTACATAATCCTACCTAGCAGGTGGGGAAACCCCAGTGTATTGGGGTCAAATATTAATTTAGGTGGTTAATACATGTACCTACCATAGGTCTTTGGAATTTTTGAAAAATACTAAATAATTAGCTTATGGCAGGCAAATACATTATTTACTTGACGCTGAGCGATTTTCGGTGTGACTCACTGTACATCCATATGCTAAAGCGAATATAAAAAACCCTTGCTGATTGAGGTACAGCGCACAAGCTCTAAATTGCTTCACAATGCTTGCTATCTGTTTGTATTTGCTCCAGCTATATTTTATTTTTATTGATTTGTTTTTTTATATTACATATATTTATTATTTTTATTGAACCTTTTTGTGTACAGTGGCCGACAGCTCAAATGGACCAGTGTTAAAGGCCAAAAGTAATTGCCTGCCATAATCTAATTTTTCATTATTTTTCAAAAATTCCAAAGCCCGATGGTAGGTACATGTATTAACCACCAATATGAATGGATGACCCTAATAAACTGAGGTTTGCCCCCCTGCTAGGTAGGATTAAATAAAAAAGTAACCTTTTTTAGGTCGATGCTTATTTGGACCAGGTACATTGTAGACACCTGGGTGCCATAAAACCCGGATTGTTTACTTCAAGTTGAATATATTCGGTATAAATAGATCAATCCTTCGTAGTCAGTTTAGTTATATCCTGCATCTCGACTACAAACGGACTACCATTGCACAACGGAAACTCATCATGGAACACTTCAAAATCGTATATTCACATCGCCAAATAGCTGAAATGGTCAATCTGAGCAACTCAACTGTGTACAACATCATTCGGCGCTAGGTAGGAGTAGGAGCGGAGGCCGGACGGAATTATGTGTGGCGACAGTCCAATATTAATCTGAATCCCAAACACGTAAAGGCAACAGTCAAGCATGGTGGAGGATGTGTCATGGTATGGGTATGTATCTCGTCAGCCGGATTCGTGAATTTTGTGATTTTTGAAACAACAATGGACAAGAATGTGTACCTCAATATACTAAAGGAAAATTTACACCTAAATGCCGAGAAGCTAGAATCCGACGTACTTTCCGGTTCTACAAGGACAACGATCACAAGCATAAGGCCAAGATAGAGTACAGTCCTGGCTCATCGGGAACTACCCCCACATGATAATTCCACCTGCCTAGTCTCCAGATTTAAATGTTATTGAGAATTTGTGGGCTTTGCTGAAAAATAACATCCGGAAGCACAGCATATCCAGCAAAGAGGACCTCAAAAATGCTCTGCGGGATGAGTGGAGCGGATGCTGTCCGCCACTGTATATAAGGTGCTACCAATTCGCTGGTTTTGACTTTCTAATATGAGTATGATTTAATAATAATCGGAACATGGTGTGAGCAATTTAGGCTTTTATGGAGTTTATGGAATTTGAACTGTACGGAGTACATACCTTCCGTGCTGCACGGTAGTTCTTCTGTCACCTTGAACACCTCGTTGAGTCCGAGCATTTCCAGGTTCTCGCTCCTGCGTTGCAGGCAGATGAACTGCTCGACCTGCAGGTGGCGTAAACCCTTCACATGCTGCACCATCTCGTGCAGATTCTTGGCCACAAAGTTGCACAGCTGGCAGCAGAGTGCCTTCTTAGACGATTGCTCTGACTGATCCGAGTCGACACCCAACGGAGGAGAGGAACGGAGACGACTCTTTTGGATGATGAGTAGTAAATGCTGGAAGATCATGCGCATTGTGTCGTGTCGCATTTGCTGAGTGTGAAGTGATAATTTCTGTATGGAATTCGTGTGGAAGTCGCAACAGTTGCACTTCAGCTGCACCACATTTGTGGCAAGTTGCGGCTGCTGCTGGTACTGCAACTTGTACTCGTTGCGTGCGCCACCCTCTCGAATGTGATTGATGAAATTCAATTTCTGCAAGTGTTTGTCCGTCTTGCTGTGCAACTGAAAGTTCGCCTTTAGATTTGTCTTGTAATTACATAGCCGACAAATGTAGTTATTATTATGTATGACCATTATATCCAACGAGGCACTCGACGATTGCCGCGAACGATCCAATAGCAAATGCTGATTCAGTTCATCCATATTGTTGGTGCTGAAACAATCGCAGATGAGGCAACTAAACATTGCCGTTGGCCACAACTCCGGCAAACTATCCGGATAGGAGTCGAGGGAGTCCCCGGGGGTTGTCCCAGACTCTGTCATGTTCATGCCCATAACCATCCCAGGTGGCAGCTTCAACAGCTTGGGTGAGTAGGAGAATGTGGCATGCAACTGATCGGGAGTGCTGACGGGCGAGGGCGATGTGGGCGATAATTTGCTTGCAGCAGATTGTTGCTGCTGCTGCTGCTGTTGCTGATGTTGCTGATGTTGCTGCTGCTGTTGCTGACTTGCAGCATTTTGTTGAATGAGCTGTATCATCAATGCCTGGTTGTAAGCCAAATCAGCGAGTGCTACCTCGGGTACGGGCAAAAAACTATTGCCAGCCGTACCCGGTACGGCTGTTGCACCTTGTTGCTGCTGCTGCTGTTGCAAGAAGTTGAATGCCTGAATGTGTTTGATGTTATTCTGCAAGACAGCCATGTTGTGTGTATGCTTCTCGCTCGTCATATGGATGCGTAAATTGCGTGCCACGGAGGTCTCGTAGCTGCAGATGTCGCAGCGAAACGAGGGCTTTGGCTTCAGCGAGGAGACCGTTGACGCACCCGCACCGCCACCCGAACCGGAACCCGAACCCACTGCACTGCTGTTGGATGCGTTGCTGACATTGCTTACGGTGCCAGCACTGCCAGCACTCGACGAACAGACTCCGCCAACAGGTTGTTGGCTCGCGGAGACGACGGCAGCAATACCGGCATTACTGCAACCACTCACAGAGCCTTGTGGCGAAGGATTGGGCAACATCAGTTTAGCTGCCGCTGCAACGGCGACAATGTTTTGGGAGCTATTCAGTTCCTGCATGTTGTTCAGATGCTTGTCGGACTGCATGTGAATGGAGAGGTTGCCTTTGGTCGTCGTCGAGTAGTTGCAAATCTCGCAGCGGTACGGCTTGTAGCCACACGAATAGGACTCGCCACGTGCCAGACGTGGATGCTGTTGGCCTGCAAAATACGATTATAAAAAATAAATATGTATATTAAGATTGGCGATTCGCACTTAGAACGAGGCATGCAATTGATCGTTCAGCTATTTAAATGATATAATTTAATATTAGAAAAAGTGTACTCTACTTTATCTGCATTTCGGAAGCGGTTTGGATTGGATTGATCCTAACTAATTTTAATAAATTATCGATTGTCTTAAGTACTTTGACCTATAAGGGACAACATTGTGTACGAAATTCGTAAAGTATGTTGCGAATGTTGGAAATGTTTTATAGATTTTGTGCAATTACCTGCCAAGCAATATCCACAGGCGCTCTCTCCATCTGGATGCTTCTCGCGCATATGGATTTCCAGTGTCTCTTGGTATTTGTAGTGCCAATTGCACTGCGGACATTTGAGGGTTTTGCAGGAGTTGCGGGTGGACATCTGGACACCGCTGTTGAGTCGCGCGGAGCTCAAAAGCATTTCGCAGCTGCCAAGAAAACAAAAGACATAAATATTAATACAAGCGCAGAATGGAAAATAAACCTCTCTCTGACTAGTTGATTTAAAAATGTAAATTAAAAAAATCAGATATATATATTTATGCAAAGCAGAGGCTATTTAAATACGGATAGCGATAACTATGATGACAGCAATGCACATTTAATTGAAGTGGCATTCATTTATAGGGGCTTCAATCTCAGCATTGGATATAATCCTCAAGCCCATGTGTGTGTGTGTGTGTGTGTATACTTATCATAATTACTTAATTTGAATTCGAGAGCCCCAACACAGCAACACCCAATGGTAGTTGTGGTAGTTATACACAATGGCGGTCGGTACTGTGCGCACCCTACAATGTGTTGATGAAATTTTATGATCCGGAGCCGAGTCGGGCAGTCGTCAGCAGTAAATTGCGACAATTGAATCTGTATATAGAATTTATGAAGTGAAATCAGCGCAATTGGTTTAATTTATTTTAGTTAAGCCGCCTTGCCCTTGCCAACGTCCGCCCGTCTCCTTTACACAGCTTATTCCCATTCTCATTCACCATTCCCATTCCCATTCTCATTCCCCATTCCCATTCCCCATTCCCATTCCCATTCTCATTCCCATTCGTGTTCATATTTCCAATTCCCAAATAATAAGAGTGATTTTGTGTGAGTTAATTTAGATAAGCTCGTATTGTAGTACGCACTTATATAAGTAGTTTTTTTGCGACTTAACTTGAAACCAAGCCATTTCAGATATTTATCGCTATATAAGACCTAAATATATATTTATATAGTGCAGATCAAGAAACTAAAAGAAGATTGAATGGTCATGCATGCCCAAATTGGAAAGAGACCGAAGTGAAGCCTGGAATTATGAATAATTTATATATGTCTGAACTTAAAATTCACAAAGTTGTGCTGAAAAAAATTAAAAGCCATTAGAAGCATTTGCGAATCTATAAAGTTCCAAGTCGGCCTTTGCATCTTGTAAATCTTACCAATATATATATATATTTTATAATATCAAAATTGCCTTTAATTTAATTTAAACGGTTTTTCCTTTTGTGTCTTTATATGTCTTAAAAATATATTTTTTAATTTAATTGTATTTTTATTTTAAATACATAAATAAACTATAATTTTCTTATTGATTTGTTTTTCTGTCGACTTACTTTAGTTGCCGTAAAATAAATAATCTTATAAATTCCTGTCATGCCATAAACACCAAACCAATATATCCTGCAACCTGACAAGGCAATTAAATATTAAAAAATTTGAAATAATTCTGATAATAAATATATGGGCGATCGCGAAGAACAAACTAAGAAGATAGCCACAGACTATCCGATTTGGTTATTAATATCTAAATTACCATGGAAAAACAAAATCATGTTTGACTTAAGGTTGGCAAAGACTTGTACCCTGGACTTCTGACATGGTCTGTCTGTTCCATAGTCATGGCCCGTGGTAAAGGTTCAAGTTATAGTTCGAGGTAACCGGCCGGAGTAAGGTGCAATGCGATCCTTGCCGACAGTCAGCTTGACTGGGGGCTCGAAAATAGCCCAGTCGGGCGGACGGAGCATACCGGATACCTGGCGACCTCCGATATTATAAAGCCTTCACTGCCACACGATTAAGAGAATCCGTAGTCTGGATTGCTCAGGACTAGGGCCATGCATCTGTTTTAAGAGGGAATACTAATATAACAAAATTTCACTAAAAACACTACTGTGTGCCAGTAGTACACCTTCATACACCCTTCCGTTCATTCTTCAAGGGAGTAATGGTCCCACGGCTCTCTAGGACCATCGGACCACAGAGAGAGTAAGACAAAGGGGACAAAGGAGACCATATTATCAGAACCTCTGCTTCAGCCCTGCACAAGCCAGGAGACGACTCCTACCCTGGGTAGCCCCTTCTTATCTAATATGTTAGAGTTGGCAAATATTGAACTTCATCAGCGCAACAGGCTGGAATAATCTCTATTTTCTATTTACACAAGTGCAGAAGAAATCCGAGTCAGATCCGAATACGGTACTACCACAACGGACCAAGCATTGCCTAAGTAACATCATTTTAAATTTTTATTTTAATTTATTTTTTATCCTTATGTCTACTTGTATGAGCCCATATAAATTTGATATTTTTAAATATATTGTTAAATTGCAAATACATATTTCATCGCTGTTTGCTCAAATTTCATTCATTTTGCAGTTCAGCACACTCGACGGGGTGGATGATGGGAGGATTCATTATCGAATGCCCTCCTTGTCAGCTGAGTTGTTAATATGCCTGCTGTCCATCGCATCGAGCTGATGCAATCAATGTGATCCCACAAATTGGAATTATCAGGTCCCAAGGTTCATTTGCGTTTAAATGAACAATCGGCATATAGCCAGAGGCTGAGCATGCGGAACACAGACTGTGAAATTAGACTAATGAGTTATTGTATGGCGGTGGATAAAACCCCTTGCGTCCTACCAAAGTTCAAACAGCAGCAATAATTACGCATATTATACGCAGTCTGAGCGAAACCCTTTTTGCGCTCTCAGCACGTACGAAATGTATACAATTGGGGTCAAAATAATAGTACTGCTGCGCTGCTTCTCGAAGCATTTCATTTTATGGTTATCAAATCGAGACCTCTTCAAAATCTTCAATATGTAGGAAAAATTATTATTTTCAGTATTCATAGCTTGTGTTTAAATCAAATTTTTTGTTTATAACATTTTCCAAAACATATTTGTGCACTTCTATTGTTTTGACCGCAGCTGTGGTTATATACACATATGTATTTGGCACCCCTTGCAAAACTTGAAGACTTGAGGACATCTGCCCGGCCCGGCTGTGGCAAGTAGTAGTTCAGACAGGGCCTTCAAAAAACAAAACATACAAAAAAAAAGCAAAAAGCAAAAAAGGAACCACCCCTTACACTAATGGTAATGGCAAATGAAGCGCCGGCAGCACTAAAATTCGCTTTCTCACGCTTAAATTGGTAATTCTTCACTCGAATGATATAATTCAGCCTCAGTGCTTTGTCCTGTCTCATAAATTTGATTGCATGCTGAAAATATTACGAAAGCCTTTAGTAGCACCTCGCAGAGATTTCGAAAATCGCTTTAGACACTAGCAAGATTTTCTTGTTGTTTTTCAAAATAATATCTAAATGTAAGAAAGCATTTTTCTTAAATTTAGCAAGGCTTGCCATTCGACAATCGAAAATCCCAAAAATATGGAGTGATCTTTTCTATTTATACATACATATGTATACCCTGAACCCAGTTGTTAAAAATATTCTAGTTGTATTCTCAAATTTCCCTTTAAAAGTCTTGCACCCAAAGTAAGAAGGTCTTCAAGTGCACTCTTTTCTTAAGGCAGGGTGCAGTAAAAAAAACAAAGCCAGCGTATATTTTTATTCAAAAGCCCGAACTGACTTATCTATACGTATAAATATATATATAGGTAACGGGGATCTGCAGAATACACACTACAACATATTGATTATCATGACATCTCTTTCTCACACATGCGGCTGCTGATGGAAAGGAGTGCAAAATGAGAATCTACTTTCGACTATAACTTCGATGTTTCTTATCCGATCTAGATCGATCGATTTGTACAGTTGATTGATAATATTAGAGTTAACAGGAAGATATTTAAGTATTCCATATTTATACAAAGTATGAACAGAATCAAAATTAATCAAGCATCGAAGGAGTGCAGGGAATGTTCTACCCCTTCTTCTTCAAACAAAAACTTCAAAAATCTATCTATCAAAATAGGGGCTTTAGATCAGAAAATAGTGGAATCTAAGTAATTTAAAAATAAGTGAATCAAGCGGGCTGATTTTCTTGAAAAATGGGCGCAATAATTTTAATTTAATTTTTAATTTTTTTAAATCGATTTCCCTTTGCAGTAAGCTGCTCTTCTTTTCTTAAGTATTATAGACCCTGCTATTTATACAAATTTTATCTCTTATGCATAAAAAAAAAACATTTTTTATGCGATCAAACACATGCAGAGCTTAATTCGAACGGTAGCAACAATTTTAATTGGCTGCCATAAACTAATTATACATTATTTTTCAAAAATTCCGAAGATTCCGATGGTAGGTACTTTATAGCACTTTATAGCACTTTAAATTTTTACTTGACACCGTTCGAATTGAACTCTGAGGCACTGTATCTATAATAGGATAGCTTAAAAGAAATTGATATCGCTGTTCTTCGAATCGATGAACACTGCATTATCTTAATGTATAGAAAATCGAATATATTATTTGAACTTTTATTGTTAAAAGAAACTGAAAAGAAGTCAATTTTTTTTATAAATAAGTTTTTTAATTTTATAAGGAATAAATTCAAAAAAATAATTTTGGTCCCGTTTATGTAATCAAAATTATAGATATTATTTCAAGGGAAACTGAAACGAAGTGGAAATAAATTTTGGAATATGGGTACTTACCGAGCACAGTCGACGCCTTGAGGTCGCCCATTGATGTGATCGGAGCAGGCGCCGATTGTAAAACTGGACGCAGGCGGATTACCCACATTGGCAACATTGGATGAGGCGGCGCTTGGCGAGATGGGCATGGACGTGGACGTGGACAGACTGGCATTTGGCGAGCGTTGAGATTGCGATTGAGACTGAGAATGAGACTGAGGAGTTGCTGGCGACTTGTTGCGATGCTGGATCTCAATTAATTCACAGGTCTTGCAATCGACACCCTTGAAATCGGGATGTTCCAGGCAGCTGCTGGGGAACAAGAGATGCTTTTGATGCTGTTGCTGTTGCTGTTGTTGGTGTAGCTGCTGCTGGAGGAACTCGGTTAGTAGTTTGACACCCCTCGCGTTCTGTTCGTTGGCGAGCGCTGCGAGGGATGCTTGAAAGGAACTAAGTTGTATTTGCGCCTGTGCTGTTGTTGACGGTGGGTAGACGCAGCCACTCGCTGTGGTGGCAGCCACATTTTGCATGGACATTAGGTGTTGTTGCAATATATCGCTAGCTGTTGCTGTTGCATCTGTATCTGCCACATGATGTTGCTGCTGTTGTGGTGGTGGTGTCTCCGCGGCTGAGCTTGTCGCATCCTCCGCGTTGTGGCTGCGTTTATTTAACTTATCGCTACTTATATTATCAGTACTAGCTCTCAAATCTGCCGTGGGAGGAGCAGGAGGAGCAGCGGAAGGAACAGCTGCAGGAGGAGCAGCTGCAAGAGGAGCAAGAGGAACAGAAGAAGAAGCTGAAGAAGCAGCTACAGAAGGGGTAGCTGCAGCGGAATGAGGAGCATGAAGAGTAGGAGGAGCAGCAAGAGGCGAGCACTCCCGACTGCCACATTCTGATGTTGCCTCCATTGCATCCGCTGGCGAATGCCGAGGCGATTCTGATAACGGTGAGTTGCATGTTATCGATGATGTTGCAGTTGCAGTTGCAATAGCTGCCGTTGCCGTTGTTGTTGCTTTCGTAGAATTATTAGTCTTTGTTGCTGTTGCTGAATTTAAGGAACCAAATTTCACAGACGCCTGCGCAGCTGCTACTTTTACAGATGTGTTATCGTTATCGTTTTCGATATCGTCGTCATGGTTATCGGCATCTCCAAAGCCAACCTCATCGTTAACGTCATCCCCGACGTTATCGTTATCGTTTTCGTTTTCCACATTGCTCGTAGCAATTTTCATCTGATTGCTGGCCAAATCGACAGGCTGCTGCTCGAGATTGACATTGGTTAGACAATCGAGTGGCTGTAGAAACGATATCTGCGGTTTCTCATCCATATTCCGTTGAATAATTGCACTCGATAATTCGCGATTCAACAGCTGTTTATGCAGCTCCAACAGATTCAATCGATGATCCGTATTCGCATGCAAACTAAACGAATTCACGTTGCCAAAGGACAATTTGCATATGAAGCACATCAATATCGGTTTATGCTTATTTTGTTTACTTGTTGTTGTTGTTTGTTGTTGTTGTTGTTGTGCATTTGGATTCGCTGAATTGAACTGGATTTGATTGCACGCATCTTGAGCAGAGACCACACGAAACGAATGGATTTTTGGGCTTAACTGATAAGCACCTTCTCCTACTCCTACTCCTACTCCTACTCCTACTCCTTCCTCGTCCGAACCTTCGTCCGAGTCCTTCTTGTTCCTCGTTTTTTTTTGTCCTGATTTGAGAAATGTTGTCTCTGCTTTCAATTTATCACAAGGGGATGTTGATGCTGATGTTGTTCGGGCACCGCTTGTAGTTAAATGGTTTCCGGGCGGAGGAGGAGCAGTCGTCGCATTGCCTGCGTCGATTATAAACGCACTGCCGTCGAGATTGTAAACTATTTTGCCATTGAAGGTTTCAACATCAGAACTGGACATTGGAGAGCCGTTAGCATTATTGGAGTGCTACAAATAATACAGATACAAATACAAATATATTTTTAATTAAAATCATTATTTCTTCTCTTAAATTACGATTTAATTATTTTATTGTTATTATTTATTTACTTAACATTCAGCCAACGCAATATTTTTTGCTGAAGTATTGTCAGGCAGAAAGACGCATATATACTCTGTGAAACTCGATTCAATTTGTTAGCGAGTCGATATGTGCGCCTGTCCGTCTGTCCGCCCGTCCGCGGATCTCAGAGACTAAAAGAGCTAGAGAAATCATATTTGTAATATAGGTTCTCTAATACCAGGCATAATATACATATTTATTGATCAACTGTACATCATCAAGATCGGATAAGAAACATCGAAGTTATAGTCGAAAGTAGATTCTCATTTCGAACTTCTTTCCATCAGCAGCCGCAAGCATTTTCTGTATATATAAATTTGCGATCGCATGTGTGAGAAAGAGATGTGATGATATACAGTGACTCACACCGAAACGTGCACAGCGTCAAGTAAATTATGTAATTGCCTGCCATAAGTTAATTATTCATTATTTTTCAAAAATTCCAAAGAAATATGGTAGGTACATGTATTAACCACCAATATCAATGGATGACCCTAATAAACTGAGGTTTGCCCACCTGCTAGGTAGGATTATGTAAAAAAGTACCCTATTTTTGTTGTCATTCCAGTATTTTTTTAAGCAAGGA
The DNA here is from genome assembly GCA_035042145.1 of Drosophila kokeensis. Classification (NCBI taxonomy): domain Eukaryota; kingdom Metazoa; phylum Arthropoda; class Insecta; order Diptera; family Drosophilidae; genus Drosophila; species Drosophila kokeensis. The sequence continues at coordinate 186,606 of JAWNLT010000673.1, read as the reverse complement.
TCTTATCTATTTCCGGAACGTACAACAAAAAATCATCATCATGGAACTACTACATCTTATAGGTCCCATAGGAACAACCGGCCGATAGTTGAGTTACATAACAGCCTTTCTGACACATTATATAGTTTATATTATATTATTAGTTATTTATTTATCTATTTATTTAAATATTTAATTATTTAAATATTTAATTACTTTACTTTTTTTCCAAGAAATTACTTAGTATGAATAACTTTAGATGCAAAATCACAAATGCATGCGCAAATTGAATTTACGAGAAATGAGTTCCTAATAATAGACTAGAGGACTTCAACATAACTCCTCCTAAGATCGGTTAAAAAAGTTCTTGAGAACACCCACCCCACCCCACCCACATAAATTGCATGAGCCAATATCTGGTACAGTTTTTGAATTTGAATGACAAATTTATGATTATTCAATGGCTGCCCAAAATACATTTTTGTAATTATATATTTATTTAATGACAATTAAAAGCCGTCCACATAATAGTATCAATTAAGTTATTAATTTAAAATTAAAAGTAAAGTTAATAAAATTATTATAATTAAAATTAAAGTCATACATTAATTATTGAAATGTGAAATTGTCTAACATTGGTGAAAATCAGAAGAATCAAATCAGACCCAGGAATAAATTGACAAAAGGAAAATTGGAACTTTGGAATTGGAACAACAAATAAAACAAATCTGCATGCATTTTTATGATGTGTGTATGTGTGTAGTTATCACTGGCATCAGTTCATTTTTATGCCGTTGAGCAACAACAACAGCAACAACATCAGAAACAGAAGCGATGACAACAAGACTAAAGAGAGAGAGAGAGAGGGAGAAAGAGAAGGGCGGCCAGAAGAAGCAGAAGAATACTAACAATGTAAAATGGGTAATTACTTGACAATTATCTGAAATACGTTTTGAAAATGCTTTATAGCTATTTAATGACAACTGTGCCATGATGACAACTTAAATGTATGTAAATATGTGCGTGTGTGCATGCATCTCTAAATGTTTTTATTGTATGTGTGCATTTTTTTTTTTTTAAGTGTGTGCACTCAATGTAACTGCAATTTGCATTCAAATAACTGTTACACACATGCATATATACAATTAAAGTTGAAAGTTGGAATTTAGAAGTTAAATGATTTAATGAACGAGCTTCGAAGAACTTCTTACAGGTTATAGTTGGTTAAACATTAACTTTCATTTGCAGACTCGGCATTAAATGGCACTAACATTAAATCGAGTTCATAAAACAGACTAGGAAAGTATTTAATAACCGTCATCAGACGACCCATGGCCCGTGAATGATCTGTACACATACACACATGTATATACATGCAAAGATACATATGTACTTATATATACATTGATTTATTCTATATTTATTTTAGAAGCTCCAAGTTGTATTCTTATTTTTGCATATTTTGTTAATTTTCAGTTTAATTTCCGTAGTCATTTTTTGATCGATTTTTTTACATTCGCGTAAACCTTAATTGTATTCATTAAGGAGCACACGAAAAAGGTACGGACAAGGAATAATTATTAATAAATTAATAAATTTATAAATAAATACGAGACCATTTTTATCTAGCTAATTAGACTTGCTGACCTGCAATACAAATTTGTTGTTGGTTATCGACAATCTGATTATCGCTGATGACATTTTAATAGCAGTAGTTTGTACGAAAGTGATAGTTTGAGGGAGAACTTAACTTATTTATTATTATTTTGATTATCCTTTTTAATTGCCGAGTCTCTCTCTCTATTTGATATCGACGTGTTCAAAAAACTTGAGCTTAAAATATATCTAAATCGGCTATTAAATCTGACAAAAATATGGTATATATTTTATTGCAATCGCAGATTTTAAATGGGTTCAAGGCATAAATATTGATCAAGGCACAAGGCACAAGGCACATCAATGCTTTGACATCAGGGTGTAATAATTTCTGCTGCTGTCTGTGAAATTACTTCATTAATAATTTTCAATGAGTTTAAGGCATAAATATTGATCAAGGGACAAGAGACTGAGATGAGAAAGTATCGGATCAGAATATAGGAGGATTGATTTCAAATTAAACTTCGAACTAGAATTTCAAACCAATGTAGATCGGCTGAATAAAAATAGTATACTATATATACATAGTAAATATATGGTATAGATATATTTTGTCTGATAAATACTTAATTAAATATTTTGTGGGTTCAAGTCAATAATATTGACCTCGAGCGCAGCCGCATCGATACCTTCCCAACAAGGAAATAATAATAATTTTAATTTACTTGAATGCAGCTGAGAAACCAAATCATTTGGCATGGAGAGATAGAGATAGAGACAGAGAAACTCAGCGAGAGGGAGAGGGAGAGAGATGGGGGTCCAGAGGCACAAGTGACAATGGGCACGTTCAAGTTGGCTTTGGTATTTTTCTGCAAAGTTAAATTTGCATGTGTTGTTGTTGTTGTTGTTGTTGTTGGAGTTGTTCAAGTTATTTTGTATTGCGCATATTGCACCGGCATCGGCGTCAAAAGAGTAACAAGAAAGAGTTGAGAATTATGAGGACCGAAGGTGTAATGAAAAGACTCGCGCAGATCGCACCAAAAGGCCTTTGACTTGCCAACTGATGAGTCTTCTTTTATTTTTTTGCATACCAAGAGACAGACAGAGAGTCGGAGACAAACCAAACCCGAACCAAGCCCGAGCCCATATGCATAAGCATAAGCATAGGTATAGTGGTAAGGCCGCATGCCACACGATGGTGCTGCTTGATATATCACGGAATTTTGTGTGTGGGTGTACTCTCTGCATAAGCAAGACTCAAACTCAAACTCAAACTCTACTGACTTGAACTGAACTGAATATATATAAACCAGTTGAGTTGAATATGAAAACAGATAACGACGACTCCACACACAAATAAAGACATACAACAGCAACAAGGCACGTGCAACCCGAAGACATACAAACACACACAAATACATACAGCGGCGGTCAAAATAATAGTTCTACACGCATAAGTTTTGCAAAATGTTTAAAAAATAGATTAAATATATTTCAAATGGTTTAAGCATTTTATTTAAACACAATACTGCGGAGGATACGTCGTAAACATTAAAAGCTATCAAATTTATTAACAAAAAAAAACAAAATTAAATTCTCTGAATTTATTATTTTGATATATATTTATTTTTACATTACATTTTTATTGAAATTCGTAGTAGTAGTGGAATAATGGTTAAGTTTTCTAAATAATATGTCTATGAACTAGATATGATGGGTGGATAATAACAATAATTTAATTAATAACCATAAATAAATAACTATAATATTATTTTCTTTAAAAAACTCTTAATAAAGTCTTTCAGTCTCAAATGTTTGGACTATTTTCGCTCGGAAAATTGCTACACTTATATAAAACGGCCCCAAAGAAAAGATAAGCAAAGGGAATATTTAAAATGTGGGAGGAAGGAATCGAATGGATTTATAAAAGTATCAATGATTATTGAGATATTTGCAAAAGCAGGCACTACTATTATTTTCGCCGCCACTGTACACATATTAAGGCAACAAAAAAATAAACACAGATTCCTACTCTTACGGCAGATTCAGATATACAAAGGCACAGTTAAAGTCAGGGGAAAGAGTATTAGGGAGGGTGAGGAAGGGGGTAGAATTTGATGCAAGGAGAGAAACCTTGACTCGCCTTTGTTTTCCTTTGCGTATGCAGCCCGAGGAGGCAGTGAACTTTTCTGTTCTTTGCCAAGTACGTTGGGGCAATATCTTCAGAGTAGACATGTGTTCACTTTTATTAACTTACTAGTACCTATCTAGGTATTCTACCGGCTTTGCGCGGGCCAGAATACCAATTCAATTATCCATAATCCGCAAGAGAGAAAGAGAGAAAGAGAGAGAGAGATAGCTCGACTACGAAATACACTCAACCCTGGTGTTAAATATGTTTAATCGATTACTATCTATCTATATATATCTATATACTATCTCTTCAATTATATAGTTATCTATACAATAAAATAACCTTCATTTGCGTAAAGTATAAAATAAATAAAGTATAAATTTAATTTAAAATACAAATATATTAAACCTATTCATCCTGAAAATATGTATACTTTACATACTTTTCGACAGTGAAAAGTTCATTTAAAAAGTTCAACTTTCTAAATTAAGTAATTCTTGATAGTCCATTGATGGGCGACACAGATTCCCTTTCTCAACTGTATCGTTTTACTTTTCTAGTTCTTGTACCCCTTCCTTTTTATTGCCTTTATGCATGCCTTCCACAATCATGTTTGTGCTATTTGCAAATCTTAGATTGCCATATTTCACGAAATACAAAAATATCTTCGGAAAATCTGTGAGTTCTTAAGGTTCTTAACTTACAGAGACAGATTTTTCTATCTCTACTTTGTTTTCCTTGAAGCATTTCATATTTTAATACCCGCCGATTAATTACATCCTTTAAATTGTTTAATATTTGTTTTTCTTTTTAGCTTTTAAATTAATAATTAACTTCTTATGATATAAACTGTAACTTTTTTAATAAGTATTAATTGCAACTTTGGTTTTCGGGTCTTGTGATAATAATTCTGGTCAAAAATAGAATGTACCCCCTGCCATTCACTGTACCTGCTGGGGTACAAACACATTGCCTCATTCAAATAAGTCGACACAAAAAAAGGATTAAACAGCTTCAGTTTAATTCAATATATTAACCTTAACTTTAAATTTTATATTTTAAGAAGATTTTAAGTGGAACAATTTATTAATATGATCATTTATTTATTTCTTTACTTACTTTATTACTTTATTTAATGTCAACTAAAGTCCGTGGTAGAAAAAAATCAAATAAAAATTCAAATAATAATAATAAATTTAATATTAAAATTAAAATAATAATAATAATAATAAATTTAATATTAAAATTAAAGTTAAAAAATAATAAAGATTTCTAAGTTGGCTGACTAGCTTCCGAATAATTTGATTAATGTTATCGTATTTGGATTCTGTTTGATATTTTTTTCGTATATATCTCAAATTATTTATGTTATTTTTTATATAACAAAAACATAAAAACTTAATGACTTTTGATTTTAAATCATTAATATCTACTCTACAAATTAAATTTAAAATAAAATGTAATATTAAATTGAATTTAAAAGAATGTGCTGTAGTCCAGTGAGCTCGACTACGATATACCCTGAACCCAGCTGTTAGATATATTATAATTTTATTTGCAAAAATCCCTTTAAAATTCGAGCACCCAAATGTGAGAAGGTCTTCAAGTGCACTCTTTTCTTATGGCAGGCACAGGGGACTGCAGAGCATTTTTTTATTCACAAGCCCGACCTGACCCAAACTTGCAGGCTACAAGCACGTACTTATACATACATATATACGTATGTATGCACACGCAATCGTATGTAACGGGGCTCTGCAGAATACACAAAAAACCATATTGACGATCGCGGCGATTATCATGTCATCTCTTTCTCATAAATGCGCTCGCATATCTATGCATACAGAAAATGCTTGCGGCTACTGAAAGAAATGGGGATCAATATGAGAATATAATTTCGACAATAACTTTGAAAATTGGGCAGTTGATCAATGATATGCATTTGCATATTATGTATTAGTTAGAAGATTCTGATTTAATATTTGGATTTAAGATTTATAATTATAGTATTTATTGCTATCGTCAATCGAAATGTATCGATTTTCGAGTAAAGGAGGCAGATATCGATCAAATAAAGCAAATTTGATCTTCGCCGGGTATACCAGAAGTCTCTAGCCCTTATAGTCTGAGATCTGCGTGTTCAAACGGACAGACAGACATGGCTGTACCGACTCGGCTGTTGATCCCGATCGAGAATATATATATTTGATGTGGTCGGAGATGTTTCCTTCTGCCTGTTACATACATTTGCCTAAATCCATTATACCCGTTTTACACATTTTAATTGGGTTCAGGGTATAAAACATAAGAAATATTTTGAAAATAACTAGCTTTCGCATACTTTAATTGTCGTTCATGAAGTCTCCCTTTTGTTATTTAACTACATCAGAATTACGGCCAAAATTGAAGGATTTTCAAAGTTGTGTATCTTGTTGCAAGGCAACCCAGGGAAAGGCAACGTAAGGTAAAAGAAGGTAAATTGACAGACCAAGAGGATGTGGAGAATGAACATGAGCATTGTGGACACACCTACGCGAGTACCCCGCACATGTGTGTGTGTGTGTGTGTGTGTATATATGGTTTTAGCTACCTTCAGCGATGGATGGGTGCTCAGTACAATACAAATCTCTTTTTGTTCTGTGTGTGTGGAGATTTTTACTAAGAAATCGCCTTTGTTCTCCGATTCAGCATAAAAAGTTGCGAATATAAAACAAAAGTGTCACTTGCTGTTCGCCTTTTGCCGACGACGACAACAACAACAGAGGCAATCTGAGCTTGCATTGTTTTTTGTTTTTTTTTCTTTCTGTTTTATGCATGTGTTGTGTGTGTAAATGTTTTTGGATGTGGTCATTTCGATTTTTTTTTTTTTTGCTGCTGCTGTTGTCCTCTTCAACAAAAGCTTCGCAATCATTCATTTCGGTGAGATCAATGGATCGATACGATATATATAACTCTGGCTTCCAAATGCAATGTGACAAAAAGGAAGAAGACACAGACAGAGACAGAGGGTGGGGTAGAGGTGCCCAAGCTTGGGGTCCTCACGCTGAAAGAGAGAGAAACGCTGATGAACTGTTTTCAAACTCTACCGCAAAAGTCCAATTTGGGCAACGACAAAACAATAAATATCATTTATTTTCAAGTTGTCCGTTTTTTTTTTGCGTTCATTAAAATTGTCGCGAATTGTTTTCAACGCATGAATATGTTAATGAATTATTGTCTACAGATATATATATATATATTTATTTATTTTATATATTTATATATACATGTGTATTTGTATTTTCATTCTTTGTGGAAGGGTCACGGCATGGGGCCACAACTACCAACCGGAATCGCACAAAGGGTACGGCTAAAGGGTGCGGGTTACAACATTGCAAAAAGTGTGAGACCATTGTTTCGGCAATGGGCCTTTCTTGTCTTCCGGCTACCAAGGCAATAAGAGTTCAAAATAATAGTAGTGGACACATACATATGTTTTGCAAAATGTTTAAAAAAAATAAATACGTTACTTTATAGTTTAAAAAAATATGCAAGTTTTATCTGAATACAAGCAATCAATACTGAATATAAGCAATCATTAAAAGGTTACGTAGATATAAAAAATAAATTAAAGGCTTTAAACTTATTATTTTTATATTTATTTTTATTAAATTATTATTGAAATTTATGGTTTTAATAGTTGTGGAATAAGTATTCTTCGCTTCTTACTAAAAATCGGATACGATGTGCAGGTGTACTTTACTACGTTTAGTATTTGGAAAATAATAGTATTTTAAATTAATTCTTACAGAAACTAAACATTTTTTTATTTGACAGCATTAAAATTTTGTTAATTTTGAAGATTTTGAAGAGGTCTCTCCATAAAATTAGACATATTTTTATGAAATACTTTGAGAAGCAGCACTGGGTTCCTTATTATTCAGGAAGTAAGTTTCGAAGTTGAGGTTTGTGGCTTTCTAAAACTAGGTTTAACATTTATACTTTTTTTTTTAATTTGTTTTCTCTGTGAACATTTTTGTATATATAACAATTAACAAAAACTTATATTTTTATGCTTCACATATGTATGTATAAGGAACGTATGAATATGTTTATATAAGAGAAAAAAGAAACAGAAGAAAAAGTGAGAAATAAAACAATCATAATTGTGTTCGCCGTTTTCAACCTATTTAAATTTATTAAATATTGCACTTAGGAATTAAAAATATGGAAGAAAATTAACAAACAATGATAATAGCAGAATTTTTCAAATGTGCACTTATAATTCTGAAAATTATAAATAAACAAATAAATAAGTGGTGCTGAATTTACAACTGCGTAGCAGCAAGAACAAGAACAATTGCTTGGCTATTGCTACCAATACGAACTTTAATAGAGCAATATCAGATAAAATTGCAGAAAACGCTAAAGAGTGTGCTCTTTCGAAAGGCCGTGCTCTGTAATTTGGTAAAGTAATATCAGCTTAGGTAGCAGCTGTCGTAGCGTACTGCTATAGCGATAGCACAAGCTGTTCTGTTTGTCTGTCATTTTATTTGTATTTGAAAACTTAACTAGTTGCATTTGAAAAATTTTGTATATATCAAAATCCGTTTCCTTAGCCCAAAAGCAGGCCAATAATTTAACGCTAATTCATTTTTTCCAAGTAAAATCAATTGCTTGGCTCTTAATCTATGAAACACAAATTTTAATTTGTGATGATATTTAAATAAACAAAACGTTGTGTGTACCTTTGAATTGTGTAACCTCCTTTTGAACTAGTTCGATTGAACTACTAATTTAAGTCAGTCGTTTCGTTCTTTGAGTCCGATTCTCGTTTGCTTAGTTCTTGAGTATGATTTATCGTTTGATCGATATCGTTTTCAGTAGACAATAAAAAGAGCAAATGCATTCCTTGCAAGCCTCTAAAAAACAATAATGTAATTAATTTATTATACCAGAAATGTCATATATTTAAACGTGTATCTGAAATGTGAAATGTACATATTTGACTAACGGTATTCGGACTTAAGCGAACATAAAACGGACATCGGACATTTACATCTGACTTAAATGATCTGTGGACTTTAACGAACGTTAATCGGAATTTAATGAACAATAGCCGGACTTAAATGAACGAACGAATGAACTAAATTAACCATTAATTCGTTCACATCTGAACTACTTTCATAGAATGAACTTTGAAGTGGCGCTTTGCCAATTATGAGAGGCAAAAGTCGTCGTTAATTTGTAAGTGCAATTAGCAAAGTAAAACATGATATACATATTAAAATTACCCAATGCAATAGTCAAACATGTGTAAAGGTAATTGAACTCGCTGCAAATGAAGATTTATTAGCAATGTAATCGACATAAGCTTAACCGCAATGCATCAATGCACTTCAACTAAAAGCTGCCTGCTACACAAACTAATTATAACATATCATTCCAATAATCGCGAACCACCTGTACAATTAATTAACAAAATTCTTTCAAACCAAAAACCAGAGTTTATATAATATAATATTAAAACAACATGAGAAATATGGGGAACAAAATACTTAACAGAAATTTATAACTTTTTTTTTAACTCATCCATGGTAATCTCAATAAATTACAGAATTAAAGTATTAGAAAACAAGTAAGAATGCTGAAGTCGAGTAAGCTCGACTACGATATACCCTGAACCCAGTTGTTAAATATATTCTAGTTTTATTGGCAAATTTCCCTTTATAAGTCTTGCACCCAAATTTGAGAAGGTCTTCAAGTGCACTCTTTTCTTATGGCAGGCCCAGGGCACTGCAGAGTAACAAAAAACCAAGCTAGCGCATTTTCGTATTCACAAAAACAATATACAAAATATACAATATACAATATACAATATACAATATACAATATACAATATACAATATACAATATACAATATACAATATATATACAAAAACATATTGATTATCATACAATCTCTTTCTCACACATGCGCTCGCATTTTTATATATACAGAAAATGCTTGCGGCTGCTGATGGAAAATATTGAATATGAGAATCTACCTTCGACTGTTTCTTATCCGATCTTGAGGAAATTTGGGCGTGGATCAATAATATGCATATGCACATTATGTATTGAACTTGTAGCACTAATCGCTATCGGAGATCTAAATGTGTCGATATTCCTGAATTATTCCGGTGGCAGTTATCGATAAAATAAAGCAAATTTTTACTGGTATTCGAGAACCTATATTCCAAATTTGGAGTCTCTAGCTCTTATAGTCTCTGAGATGAGACGGACGGATAGGCGGACAAGACTATATCGACTCTGCTGTTGATCCTGATCAAGAATATATATACTTTATGGGGTTCTTCTGCCTGTTATCCATTTTTAATGGGTTCAGCTAGAAAATCAATGTATGCTCTGATAGAGCACATTTCTTAACTCATTAAAAGCTGAGGCTTTTTAAATTCATGTAATTTGTTTTTTTTTTTGTTGTATTTGTACCCAAGCGACTCCATATGTAATGAATTTAATAGGTGAGCCAAGGAAGCAAACATTTTTTATTTATTGCAAACACTTTGCAACTTAAAAGAATGATCTAATTTTTGTAACGCTTATGCTGACATTCTAAAGCTATGAAAAATGTGTAAAGAAGTAATAGGAATAAGGTCGATTTGTTGTACACCAGCAGGTACTGTGGCCGCGAATTGGTTATCGTAATTCGCAATGTGCAGTATGTTAATAGACACCGCACATTAGGGGGTTTATACGAATTAAGCTGAGTTGGAACGGATTTTCTGAGTTGCTACTTAATTTTTTTAATTTCAAAATATTTTTATTTACCCTTAAACTCATATTTATATTTTTGTAATACTATTTTTCTGTTTAAAGTTGAATTTACCATTTTTTTTAAATTTAATTTTTTTTCTGCAAAAAACCAATTGACCTGAGGAGATTTTGAAGGATCGTAGATGAATGTGTGTATGTGTGAATGGATATCTGTTAATGGACAGCTCCGTCTGCGACACGAACACCAACACCAACACCAACAAGTAATTCATCATTTATTTATGCATCCTGTATGTATGTGTGTGTTGAGTATTACAATAAATGAGGCTTAGGCTGCTGCGGCTGATTAGCCTACAAACAAACAATACAAACACAAATACAGGCATGCACTGTCTCTATCGCGCTCTACTATTTGCAATGAATGCCAGATTGAATGGACTCACACACACACGCACACACACACACACACACACACACAGCCATCCATCGTCCCTATGTTTGGGATTTAAGACGCTGCAACAGAAAACAAAACAGAAAAAACACAAAAAAAAAACAGCAAAGGGCGATTCACATTTGAATCCATAAATTCATAAGCGAGCAAGAAGAAGACAATGAGAAGGAGGACAAGGAGTAGGAAAAAAAGACAAGTAGGAAGAGTAAGAGTGAAAAGTAATAATAAAACGAATTAATGCACTGTAAATATAAATGTATGTGAGTGTGTGTGTTGAGCACAATGCAGCAGAAAGGACAAAAACAAAGACAAGCTATAATAAGAAAGGAAATACATATCTTTGTCGTATTGTGTATAATATTAAAGGAATTGTTTTCTTTTGCCTCCTTTTTCTCAGAAACGGGTGCTACATACACATACATACAATATTAATACAATGCGACGACTGTTAAGGGGGAACTGAAACCGAAACAAGATGACAGACGTAAAGACACAGAAGCAACAGCCGCAGAGCTGCCAGAGTGCTGGCAGAGCACCAAAGCGAATAATGTGTTATTCCGGCAACTACAACTACAGCAAGATGGCAACAATGACAACAATAGGCTCGGCTCACAGCGTAGCGAGTTTCCAGTTATGAACAGCACCACTACAAGCAAGGTTATGCATGCGAGTGTGTGCGTCTGAATGTGTGTACATATGCCTTGTGCATAATCCGCAGATGATAGAGCTGCATTTTGGTTTTGGTTTACTTTATTAATCGGCTGCGCACTGAGTTTTCTTGTCTTTATTATATATTATATTTACGTTTCTTATTTTTTTTTTATTTCAATTTAATATTAAATTCTACTCTAAATTTAATATATTGCATTTTTTACTTTTTGTATTTTTTGTGTTAACGAACAACGTACAAGAGACAAGACCCATCTTGTTAATATATTAGTATTTATTTGATTTTCTATGCATTTTTATATTATGTTTTATATATTATATTTTGTATATTAATATATACAGTGGCTCACACCTCATTTCGCTCAGTGTCAAAGAAAAAAAGTAATTGCCTGCCATAAGCTAATTATTTATTATTTTTCAAAAATTCCGAAGACCGATGGTAGGTATATATATTAAGCACCAAAATTAATATATGACCCCAATACACTGGGGTTTCCCCACCTGCTAGGATTATGTAAAAAAGTAGCTTATTTTTTGTTTACTGCTTATTTCGCTCAGTCTAAATAAAATAAGATATTTTGAGTATAAAAACTTAAATAAGGATGTTAATACTTAGAATGATATCCTTTAGCCTTAACCACTTCCCTTAACCTATTATTCATGGAAGATACCAGCTTCCTGGTAGTTTCTGGGCTGATTCTGCTCCACTCATTCCGCAGAGCTGTTTTGAGGTCTTCTTTTCTCTTAAATTATCAATAGATGTTGATATTTTAACTTAAATTTAAAATATAGGAAACATTTATAAGATTTCTGGGCGTATTTAAATGCAAAATGGTAAAACATTTGCAACAACAAACCCAATCAGAACAAAAAATAGCATAATTTAGTTAAGATCATCCTAACCAGAATGCATGCAAAAATGTTAAATACGAGATCTAGATAGAAATAAAGGACTCTGAATCGAATAGAGAATAAAGTCGAATGCTTACAGAGTGCTTGAAAATATGTATCAATTGGAAGAGAATGCCTGGTAAACGAGAACTTATATTTTAAATTTCAAGTCTCTGGCTCCTAAAGTCTATGAGATCGGCGTGATAATACAGACAGCTCAACTCGGCTGAATAAATACCCCAAACGTAGATTCTTCCTTCTACCTGTTCTACATTTTTACATCATTTCATTACCCATTTTAATTGATTTAGGGTAAAAGTATGCAGATCACATACAAATTCAAATAATTACGTGCTCAAAATACAAAATGCTAATATTTTAATTACCAATGTCAAACACTCTGATCTCATTTAAAGAATCGAGTATTCATTATTTACATACAGTATATAAATAGTTCGAAGAATATATAGATATAGAGTTATATAAATATTATAGACATATATAGAGCTTACCAATTGAAAATGGTGATGCATTCACCCCATCACAACATTGTGTGCGCTAAAAAAGAAATCGAGAAATGGAACCATTAAAATGATGTAATTTATATATATGTTACATATACATGTTCAATCATGCACAATAGGGAATTGTTTTCGAAGGACAAATACCGATTAATCCGATTTAGTAATCAACATTTTGCCTTAGCCTAAGCAAAAATTAATCTGATCATTTGACTGTGAGATAGATTCTTCTGAATTTCGAAGATTTTCTTTAAAAATTAGACTAGGTGAGTTTGGGTAAAACTACTCAAACAAACCTAGTGTAATTTTATACTGTGCAGAAATTTCTGTGTGGTCTTTTTTCCATGTTGTTCTTGTTTGTTGGTAATATTATTTTCAAATAAACTAAGTATAATAAGTTTAACCGTCTTCTGATTCAATGGGTCCAAATGTGGCAAAGTGAGCGACGAATTCAAGAAAAAATATTGAGCTTTCCAGTCAGACCTAATCGATAACATCGATAAATTTATACCGATATTGGCTTTATATTTAAAAAAAAAAAAAAAAATTGAAGGCCAGAATTAGCAACTTGATTGATTTTTTAATGTCGACTACGAAAAAAAAAAATGAAATAATAAAATAAATAAAAATGAAATAAATAAAATAAAAATAAAAAAAATAAAATAAAAATATTTAATAAAAAAATAAATATAAAATATAAGGAAAGAAGGAAATAAATAACAATAAAAATAATTTCTGGGAGTAAAAGTCAGATGGGTTTCTTATGCAAAAAATATGCTAGCCAAAGTTACCAATTATAAGAACTTTTCGAAAATTATCTTACAAAAATTCAAATAACTCTTTAGTGAAAATATCTTGTTGGTGTAACATAGATTTAATTATAAGGCTGTACATACATAATGCAAGAATTTAATCACATCTATAAGAAGTTGAAGCATATTTATTTTGAGTGAAAGCATATCATTTATGTTAAAGTTATTAAACAATAGACTAAAGAAAAAACATTGTGAAAAAAATATTGCTTAAGGTATTTCAATCGTCAAGAAAAAAGTTTACTTATAAAGGCGACAAATGAATTCATTAATTTTTTGGCACTCAGCAGACTTTGTTTACAGCTTCCGCAATCGAAATATATTCCAATTTTGTGAGCTATATGTTTTGTTCGATCTGTAAAAAGTGCTTAAATGTTCTCAGGAGGTTTATTAAGTCAAAAGGTAACCCTACCCGAATCAATTTCCGTAGCGTCTGAAATATATTTATCTAATTAATAAAAATATGCATGCTCTTTGAAGACTTTTTTTCTTTCTTCATTTTTTTTTTAATTTTTCTTTAACCCCTTTGCGCTACTTATGTGCTGGTTGCCTCAGAAAATAATTGAATATAATAACACATAATTAGAAACGAAGTTCTTTCTTACCTTGCGGTTATGCGTTAACCATATGGAATTTGGACATTTGAGCAAAGGTGTATAATAGCATTGTTGCAAAGAACCTAAAAACCGAAAGAGCTAAAAGGGCCGGACTTTGTTCCACTCCGAGCTGGAGTCCAGAGTTAGACCCGTGATTCCAGCTCAGCCAAGCCAAGCTTTAATAATATGTCTGAGTTTGGAGTTTCTGAGTCAAATTTTGCTGTCTGCCCCGTTATCTGCCTAATTGCCTTCAAATTAGAAACAGCTGGCTCTTAAAATTCGCTAATTTTCAACTCTTCGCTGGCTCGAAATTCTGCTCTTTTTTAGATGTCTGTTGAAATTCTTTCTTTCATTTTGCTAATTTATCTTTTAATTTCCTTCTCTTTTATATAAGCACTCTTATCGGTATGTTCGATAATCGAAAGAGTTCAATTTCAGCCACCTCAGACAAAACGAAAACGCTCTACGCGTTTGCTCAAATAGAATTGCCCATTAAATAAATTGACTTTGCTTATCAATTGGTAACATTTGAAGAGCACAATAGACGCCTAATTTAATTGTATTTTATTTTCATTCTCTGCATGTAAGCCGCCCTGTAAATGTTGATACCATAAGCAGTCATCGAGCTATATTTCTCTTTATCGATAGATTTCGCTTATAAGAAAAAGAGCAGCGCTTATTGCTGAATTCGTTCTTTTTCGATTAATCAAAATATCGATGCACATATGATTTATATAAATGAGCAGAAAATGGACAGACTTGATGTAAAGTAGCGATATTTTTGCAAAATTAAAAAAATATATATATATCGCAGTCATTGCAATTTTAAAATTTAATTTTCTATATTTTGTATAAACTTAAAAAAAATGCAGTTGAATGTCTTCCGTTTCTTCACACTTGAGAGTCCCGTGGCGTTATGTTAAGTTAATCTTTGTAAAAAAATATCTTACGTTGCGTTAATAATATTGTTGTTTTATAACTTGGATAATTCTACAAATTGTATTTATTGTAGACTTTCTATATTTATTGATTACAAATATAATTAGTTATCGATACTCCACATTTCGAGGCTACACTGAAGATACCACAAAGTATAACTATTACAAACCGTTTTCGTAACGGGATCTTTTCGCTGCTGATACACTTTTCCTCTATATCGCTCGCTCTCTCCCTCGTATAGTGGAGTGTAGAATAGCGTAGAAAGGAGACCCATAGCGTCGCAGCCTCGCAGGCTCCTTTTGATAACCGTTTATATGTTTAATTAACCCTTCTCACCTGTGCTTTTCTTTTTCTATTTGATTTTTAATTTTTTTTTTTTAATGCCAATTAAATATTCGAATCACGTAAGTGGCTCTATTTATACAAACATATACACACACAAACACATGTACACTTACAGCATGAAATAATTTGCGACCCAGTAAAAACGAGATATGTACAGCTGCGGTCAATATAATAATACTGCTCACTTAGCAAATGTAAATACTGAAGATAAGTAAATATTAAATAATGGCGTAGATATAACATTTATTTATAACAAAAACCTTTAAATTTATTTGTATACATTTTTATTAAATTATTATTATTATTATTATTATTATATAAAATTATATACAAAAGGAATAGTTAATATACAAAGTAAAACAAATCGAAGTAAGTATTAAGTGCATTTGTAAGAAGCAGGCACTACTATTAATTTTACTGCAACTGTATTTATGTATGCGTATGTATATATTTATATACTTATGTGTGTCAGTTTCAATCTGCGTGGCATTTTGCGCATGATCATGCTGGGCATTAAATTGAACAACTGAACTGAACAGCGAGTTCAATGCCCAAAAAAAAAACTGGCAAGCGACATAATTTCGTGTCGCACAAAGAAAGGTGTTAAAAACTGTTTCAAATGCATGACGAAACAACGCCAATCATCGCAAACGGACCAACAAATCACGTACGAGTGTATGCGTGTGAGTGTTTGTTTATAGAAGCTGCTGGCCTCGCACACAGTAAAACGTAAACAGAAGCGTCAGCAGAGACGTCAGCAGAGGCTAACGGAACGTAACGCAACGCAATAAGAATTTGACGATTGCTAGAGGATAATTAGCCAAAGTGAGCAGCAGGGAAAGGACTTGTATTTGGCTTAGAATTGTTTGAATTTGTTTGAACAGCTGCTCACAGGTGCAGTAACAAAGGTTCTCAGTTTTAGCATATTTTTTTATAAATTCTTTTTTGAGATCACATTTATCAAGCAAATCGAAAAAAAATATATTTATTTTTATTATTATATATAAACGAAAGCAATCTTCCGAAAACTTATTACTAATCATATTTTATTATTATGTTTTTCTGTAATATTCATTAAATTACAGTTTGGGAGCTCAGAAAATATATATATTCTGATGATCTCAGCAGCTGAGTCGATGATATAATTCGAAAGGTTAACATTAACTTTGATTTTCGTATTATAAAGCACCTTTAAGAAAAATGGTGCAAATAACTGTGATGCATAAGAAAAATATTTATTTTATTTTTATTTATTTAATGTCAGTCGACACAAAAAAAAAACAAGAAATTAAAATTACAATTTAAAAATTGATTTAAATTATAAATTAAAGATATGTAAATACGCTTAGCTGTTCTAGGGTATTTGTTGGCCTATTCAAAAATTATGCAGTTAATTGTGTCTCTTAATGAGCACACTATAAATAAATAGATGAAGGCAATGAATGAAAAAATTGTAGCCACGATCAATTGCGTGTGTGTTTGCTTCTGTGCACAACAAATACATGCCTTACTTTTGAAGGTGCATCAAAAATCAGGTGTATCAGCAGCAGTGATTTCACATTTAATAGCTCTGCTGCTCGCTCTGTGGTTATAAGATTTTATACAAATTATAAGTGGAAAGAGTCTTAATAGTAATTATCTTTTGTTTCTTATTTTGGTCGGTCTCTCTTCGTCTCGTTTTCTGGTGCTTGGAAAAAACTTGTTTTTTCGACAATTTCTACGACAAAAGAGTGTGTTTATGTGTGTGCGTCTATCTGTGTGTGTGTGTGTGAGGTGTGATTGTGGGTGAATAAAAAAAAAAAAAAAAAAACTGTAATTCGACGAAGATGACTCGGAAAGCAATTTGAACAATAAGAGCGGCCAGCGCAACGGATGTTGTCGAGACGCCTTTTCACTCATAATTAAAAGAGATTATTATTATTGCTGAAGGAGCTTAGATGTATGCTTGGATGTATGTATGTGTGTGTAACTCTATATATAAAAATACAGCTGCGGTCAACATAATAGGTGTGCTTTCTTACAATGCATTTACTCAATATTTGGATAGCTCCTTTAATAAACCACTTCTATTCCCTGGACTATTTTTATTATTTTTGTATTTTGAAATATTTAAAACTGAATGAGCTTAAGAGTTTTTTATATAATAATAATTTTAATCCATTAATAATTGTTGCATATAATAAATAATATAAAAGTAATTTATTTGCTTATTGTTTATTAAAATATTTTAACTTCACTATTATTCCACTACTATTATGATGATAAATTTAAATAATAATTTAATAAAAATAAATTTTTGAATAATTAATTTTTAGATTTGAATTTGGTTGTTGTTGTTTATAAATTCAAATGTATGCTAACTTTTCTTCAGTATTGTTTGGTTTTGTACAATTAACATTTTCAAAATTTGTAAATCATAAAATACATTTTTTTTTACATTTCCCACTGCTTTTATTTTGTCTTCTGCTGTATGTATGTATATATTTAGAGTGTATAATAATATTTAGGGCCTACAATTTTTCTTTGGCTTCAACTAGAATTAAAGCTGTAAATTAATGTTTATATACACACATATATATATATATATATATATATATATATATATATCGAATATAATTATTTAAGTACACATACGGGTATACAAAGCACACTCACAAATAATGATTCACAAATTTGGTGAAATTAAAAATGTTTGTAGTATTTTAATGTGGCAATAGTTATGGGATAATTATTAGAACAATTATCATTAAATTGGCGAATCATTATCGTCTTCCTCTTCCACTTTGCTGCTCAGCCAAGCAACGCCACAGGTCACACACACACACTTCCATACACACGCATTTAAATGCAGCCTCTCCCTTTTTGTTCTCTTCGTCTCCGCTCATTCGCTCGCTGTGCACTTTTTATACCCTCAGGCCATTAAAAATGGGTAAAAAGGGAATAATGGTTTTTGGGTAAATGTAGTCCGTCCGTCAGTCCGTGTATGAACACGCGGATCTCAAAGGCTAGAGCGCAAATCAAGTTTCCTCTATTTTATAGATAGCCACTGCCACTGTTCTGTAATATCTATACATTTCAATTTCCGATAGCAATAAGTGCGACAATTTTATAATTAATACATAACAAGCATATGCATATTATTAATCAACTGCCCCCCAATTAGTCGAAAATATTTTGTCATATTGATCTCATTTCTATCATCAGCCGCAATCAAATGTGTGAGAAAGAGATGGCATGATAAACGATGCGAGCGTCAATATGTTTTTGATGTGTGTTCTAGAGTCAGAGCCCTACTATCTAACATTGTTAGTACGACCTTGTTATCGTATTTTATAACGGTATTTCTTCCTCTTACACTGTTATGTGTTAAAGCACTAAGCAGACAACATATAGACGCGTCAAATCTACAAAAACAGTGCATCAGTTTTTTCCTCAGAGCCTGGGGGTCTCAGCAGATCCCAGGTTGCGAAGCGTCGAAAATTTTGCAGGGTTCGTTCGCATGTCAAGCCACAAGCGCATTTTATTATTTCATTTGACAACATAAATGAAAAACGCAATCATTTTTGAGGTGCACATCTTTTCTAGTAGACACTAATGGGTTATGTGCTAAAAAAGAAGCTATATTGTTACCGGATTGCGCAGACCTGTGTGAATGTGTGAATTTCGGGAATGTTAGAATATGTATATAATTTCCAATCAATTCAATTCACACGAATTGAGAGCAAATTTGCTCTACTACTTGAACTTGTAGCCGGACAAATTTTATACAACCAATAAATTTTGTTTTTAAATGAATGTAATCTATTTTTTACTTGTATCTATTTGTTGTCAGTCGACTGGCTTGAGTTGCCATGAAATAAATAAAATAGTAAATAAATTATCATTTTAATCAATTAGTTACATAAATAATAATAATATAAAACAATTTTTCAAACTTAATTTAGTGCACATTATCCAGTTGAATATTCCGTAAAGTTCCTTCGCTTAGATATAGAGATAGATATTAGATATAGTGTAATAAATCAGAGGCTGGTAAGCACCAAGCTTGTGTGGTTTTTTTTTGTTCCGATTTTAATATTCAATTCTGTGCAACAAATACCAAACACATTTATATTATTTTCAGCACCTTTTTTTTTTGTTATTTTTTGCACCCTCAGACTGTAATTTAATGAATATTACAGAAAAACAAAATATTGAGACTTATTAAAAAATATTAAGGAAATTGTTGATTAGCTCTAATCGGTAAAATATTTTTAGTGTACAAATTAATAATGATTTAAATTACATTTTTGATTTTGAAATTATTATTGTACACATTTTATGTGATATTAAATTGAATATTTAAATCAAAGTACTACTGTCAGAAAAATGCTTTAGTGGTGAAAACAATTTTAACTTAATTTGCTTTTCAATTTGCAAAGATAAATTTATTTATTTATTTTTGTTATTTATTTATTTTTCTTATTTGTTTATTTTTTGTTATTTACTCACGTTGATTGATTTTGTACACAAATTAAACAAATTAATAAATTAATGTTCTATTAATAAATATATATATATATTTGTATATACATACTTTATTTACTTATAAGTATATGTGTATTTATATATTTACTTATACATATATATATCTCTCCAATTCGCCGACTTCCTTTTAACCCTGAGAAGAGAAGAGCAATGAGCTGAAGTCATTGGCTCATTAACTTGCGAGGTGAAATCACCAGAGAAAAAACAATTTACGCCAACTGGCATCTGGCAGCTTGGCCCGTCCCCACCACCCCACCACCCCACTACCACGCCTATGCTCATCAGCTCGGTTTCCTGGCCAATGGCAAAGCTGCTGCGACAACTCCTTTGTGCACGGCACTTCTCCCCCTCTTTCATCTGCCATCAACACATACACACACAGCATTCGTTTGTCAGCATTGGCAATTAAACCCCAACATTTACATCGGGGGTGGCAAGGCCACAGTTACAGCTACGACTGCACTCACAGACACTCACACAACAACAGCAACAATAATAGCCGCATCAGCAGTGGCTAATTAATGCCCGCCCCCTCCCCACCCATTCCCATCCACGCTCATCACTTTGAGCAGAGGCCGTTTGCAATTGGCTATCGCAACATTTTCAAATGTACAAATGTATAGACCAGTACATAAAGCGTAAAAGCTATATAAATAACGTAATAGCACAACATATTTTGAATTCAACTAGAAGCACACGTTACGTTACGTAGATGTATATATATATATATATATATATATTCTTCTGCCTGTTACACACCTTTATCCTTAAACTTATGCTTACCCTTTGAATCGTTTTAATTTGTTTAGGGTATAAATATAACTGTAAATCTGTTAATCTGGTAAAGGTTTCACGATATTTGACCATCTTTGAAGGATTTGCAAACACCATATTATCTAGCTGTATATACTCATATATATTCATATATAATAAGAAATCTTTCTGAACTTTTTTATATATAAAAGTATATATTAAAATGTTAAAAAATATTTATAATTTTATAAGAAATATACAGTGGCCCACAGCTTAAGGCGGGCAGTGTCAAGTAAATAATGTAATTGCCTGCCATAAGCTAACCAGGATTTTAAGTGGATCTCCCAAGTTATCGGCTCCAAAAGTGGCTCAACAGTTGCAGGATGAAATGGGAAAAAAGTGCTGTGGAGAAACTGTGCGCCTGGTTCTGCGTAACCATGACTTCAATGCCCGAGTACCACGGAAGAAGCACTTTTTAAGCGCGAAAAATAAAGGGACCCACTTGGACACGGATTTGGAGTTCTGGAACATAGACATATTTGCAAATGAGTCCAAATTTAACATTTTTGACTCAGACGGATGAAGTTATGAGTGGCGACAGCCCAATACTGAGCTGAATCCCAAACACGTAAAGGCAACAGTCAAGCATGGTGAAGGAAGTGATATGGTATGTGTGTGTATCTCGTCAGCCGGATTCGGGAATTTTGTGATTTTGGAAACAACAACGGACAAGAATGTGTACTTCAACGTACTAAAGGAAAATTTACTCCAAAGTGCCGAGAAGGGAGGAATCTGACGTACTTTCCGGTTCAACCACGACAACGATCCCAAGCATAAGGCCAAGATAGAGTACAGTCCTGGCTCATCAGAACGGCCCCACATGAAAATTCCACCTGCCCAGTCTCCAGATTTCAATGTCATTGAGAATTTGTGGGCTCTGCTGGAAAATAACATCCGGAAGCACAGAATATCCAGCAAAGAACACCTTAAAACAGCTCTGCGGGATGAGTGGAGCAGAATCAGCCCAGAAACTACCAGGAAGCTGGTATCTTCCATGAATAATAGGTTAAGGGAAGTTGTTAAGGCTATAAAATATCTTATTTTATTTGGACTGAGCGAAATAAGCAGTAAACAAAAAATAAGCTACTTTTTTACATAATCCTACCTAGCAGGGGAAACCCCAGTGTATTGGGGTCATATATTAATTTTGGTGGTTAATATATGTACCTACCATCGGTATTTGGAATTTTTGAAAAATAGTGAATGATTAGCTTATGGCAGGCAATTACTTTTTTTCTTTGACACTGAGCGAAATGAGGTGTGAGCCACTGTATATATAAATATATTTACACATTTATATTGTAATATTTTCCATATGTAACAGAGCTTATGACGGTATATTTATTTATAGTAAGTCGATATATTAAGTAAAAAACTATAAAAATTAAAATTTAACATTACATCGAAATGAATAAAATAAGAAACATTTAGAAGATTGATAGGATTTCTGACGGTTAAATGGATAAACGTTTATTGCCTGTGTTTGGAAAACCCAATCAGATCAAACAAACCGTTCCAATGCCTGATTGACACACATACTAAAATTTATAGTAAAATTTAGAGTCGGTAATTTGAGTGCGCTCTCAAGGATGAGTATAATCTTTGGCGTACCTCAGATAACTGTTCTTGTCAAATGTTTTAAATTGCCTTCTCATCTAACTCTATCTCTTTATCTGTCTCTATCTCTCTTTATCTGTCTCTGTCTACATATCTCTGTCTGTCTCCATTTCTCTTGATGATTCTATCTGTATTTTGCTTGATGTTTCTCTCTGCATCTCACTTTATGTCTCTCTCTCTCTCTATATATATATATACATATTTCTCTCTATATATCTCTCTCTATCTATCTCTCTCTATCTATCTCTCTCTATCTATCTCTCTCTATATCTCTCTCTATCTATCTCTCTCTATCTATCTCTCTCTATATCTCTCTCTATCTATCTCTCTCTATCTATCTCTCTCTATCTATCTCTCTCTATATATCTCTCTCTATATATCTCTCTCTATCTATCTCTCTCTATCTATCTCTCTCTATATATCTCTCTCTATCTACCTCTCTCTATCTATCTCTCTCTATATCTCTCTCTATCTATCTCTATCTATCTCTCTCTATCTATCTCTCTCTATCTATCTCTCTCTATCTATCTCTCTCTATCTATCTCTCTCTATCTATCTCTCTCTATCTATCTCTCTCTATATATCTCTCTCTATCTATCTCTCTCTATCTATGTCTCTCTATCTATCTCTCTCTATCTATCTCTCTCTATCTATATCTCTCTATCTATATCTCTCTATCTACCTCTCTCTATCTACCTCTCTCTATCTATCTCTCTCTATATCTCTCTCTATCTATCTCTATCTATCTCTCTCTATCTATCTCTCTCTTTCTATCTCTCTCTATCTATCTCTCTCTATCTATCTCTCTCTATCTATCTCTCTCTATATATCTCTCTCTATCTATCTCTCTCTACATCTCTCTCTATCTATCTCTCTCTATCTATCTCTCTCTATCTATCTCTCTCTACATCTCTCTCTATCTATCTCTCTCTATCTATCTCTCTCTATCTATCTCTCTCTATCTATCTCTCTCTATCTATCTCTCTCTATCTATCTCTCTCTATCTATCTCTCTCTCTATCTATCTCTCTCTATCTATCTCTCTCTATCTATCTATCTCTCTCTATCTATCTCTCTCTATCTATCTCTCTCTTTATATCTCTCTCTTTATATCCCTCTCTCTCTCTATATATATATATATATATATATCTCCATCTATCTCTCTCTTTGCTGTTTGATCGTAATAATTTCCAAATTTTCTTTCATTTCGTTTTCATATTGGCTACTTCAAATGCAACAGGCCAGGACTTGTATTTCTTCGGCAAAATCGGCAGCTAACACGAAAAATCATGTGAATGCATAGGTATAAAGGTGTATGTGTGCGTGTGTGTGTGTGTGTGTGTGTGTGTGTATATGCGCGTCATTGTGAATGAATTGCCACCCTTAAACCAGGTACTTGGACAACAACAAAGGAGACGGAGACGAAGACGAAAAAAACCTTTATTGACCGTAAAGATAAAAGTGAGCACTTACGAGAAGGAGTAGGTGCTAAAACATATACACGTTCACACAAACACACCCACACACACACACACGCACACACAAAGGGAAAGGAAAACAAACAAACTGTGGTCAAACATGCGATACGACGACGACAACAAACTGAGACCTGACCCGTCCCAGTGGAGACGGCCGAGTAAGGGAGGAGTGGGGGAAGTAGAGCAGAGCGCGTGTTGTAAAACTAACAAATTGTATCCGAGTCTCGTTTGCTGTAATCGAACAGCAGTTACACACACACACACATACCAGTCAGTTGGTATTCAAATAGTAAGTAATAGTTTCATTAATATTGCACATATTTTTAATATATTAATAACATAATTTTCGTATGTTAAAAAGGTTTAAAAAATAATAATAATGAAATGAAGAAAGCATCTCTAATAGAATAAAATAAATATATTATAAATAAATACATCGAATGCAGCAATAAATGCACTAAATGGGACGAAAACAACATCTAAAGTAGTTCATGAAGTAAGATCCAAGTTTGACCAACTCGGGAAACATAATAGGCTCACCCTAAGATGGGTTCCGGGTCACAAGGACATAGCTGGAAACGAAGCAAGCAAGACTGGGGGCAGAGAGACCCATGATAGGCCCTGAACCGTATTGTGGTGTAGGAAGACACACAATACGGCTACAAATCAGGAATGTAGAAAGACTGATGCGAGAACAGAGCTGGGCAGAGACACCAGGACTCCAGCCAGGACAAGCCAGAAGTCTCCTAGGTGGCTTTAATCAAAAACGATTTAAGCAAATAATATCCATGGGGAAGAATAGACTCAGAATGCTCACAGGTCTATTGACAGGGCACTGTAGACTGAGAAGTCACCTAACCAAATTAGGTATTTACAGCAGCAGCATATGCAGGTTTTGCGAATATGAGGAGGAATCCTCAACGCACATCCTAGCAGAATGCGTCGCCTTAACAAGGAAAAGAGGCAGCCTCCTAGGGCAGCATATTATGGGGCCCATGGACATAGTAACCCTCAACCCAACAAAGATCCTAGCATTCGCTATAGCATAGCTATAGGCTCAGTAAGGGGGCACAATAGACCTAAGAGGTCGCAGTGTAAACTTTCCCCAATTATAATAATAATAATAAATACATCAAATATGTTCTTGCCAACATAAACAGCTGAGTCGACCTCAAAAGCTGGTAGACATACCTGGTGTATACACAAATTATTAATTTTATTAAAATTAAAATAAGCATTCGATTTCTTAGAATATTTTGCTCCTTGAAATATCGCCTCACACCTCTTCGAAATATTTAAAACTGATCGAGTTTATTAATAGTTTTTATATAATTTTATTATAATAACAATAATATAATATTAACATTTTTAATATAATTAATAATCATTTAATATAATAAAATATTGCTTGTCTTATATTGCAAATATCGGTTATGATTTAAAATATTATTATTTTCCAGTTATTATAACCACACATCATATGTTGTTTATACAAGTATTATTTTGGTCCAGCTAAAGCTATGAAAACTCCACTATTATTCCCCTAATAATGACAAATTTCAATAATAATATAATAAAAAAAAATGTTTCAATATTCATTTTTGAATTTTTCATGATTTGCTTTTAACTTTGCCTAAGCATATGTATGTATGCTGTATTATTATGCTGACCGCAGCTGTACATATACAGTCAGTCAAATATTTATGCGCTCTTGTTTCATTTCAATGCCTAGTTTTTGCAGATCGTCATAACTACAGTTAAATAAATTGTCACCAAATGCAAAAAGAAAGAAGTGTGAAGTAAAGTCCGAAAAAATAAAGAGCATACAAATTTGTTGTACTTTTTCTGCTACTAGCAAATACAGTTGTAATCAGCGAATTTTTTTTTGACAATTTTGAGTATTATGCGTTCCCATTGAAATGGAATGGAATGGAAATGGAACAAGTTACAGGTTAATCGAACGGATAAACATAGTTTGCTAGAACTAATTGCGTTCCCATTGAAATGGAATGGAATGGAAATGGAACAAGTTACAGGTTAATCGAATGGATAAACATAGTTTGCGAGAACTATTATATATATATATATATATTATATATATATATTTATATTTAAATTTGCATTTATATTTAAATTTTCATTTATATTTACAGTTAATTATAAAATAATTAAGCACTGGTGAATATATTCTTATTGTTAAAGCAAGTTGGGATACCTGAATGATAAAAAAGCAAAAGTACCCATTTTCTCCCGTTTTTCCATTGGTATATTATATATCTAAGATGAGTACAACTCATTTTTTAGTCGGTAAAATGTGTATTTTTGTGCAATACAAAAGTTGAAGTTTCAAACACAGAGAAATGATTGCAATTTGTAAATAATAATTATATTAAGCAATGCAGTTTGCCAATTTTTAGCCTATTTAGATAAGTACTTTCCAAAAATATATTATTTACAACGAAAATATAAACTTTTTGTGATATAATATTAAAAAAGAATAATTAAATAAACATTACAAATATATATTAAAACAGATCATTTATCTTAGCGTATTAAAATGTCACCTAATTTAAAGTATTGAGGAAATCAAGAAAAAACCCAAATATTATTGAAGAAAGTGAGTAAAGTACATTTTAAAGGAGGAGAGACAATAAGATTTGCAGATAATTTCTTAATTAAACGAAGATAAGCGAAGAAACTTCTAAAAATTACCTTTGCCAGTAGAGTTTTCAGTTGTTGTCCCAGCAACTGTTGTCCTGGGAGAGACAACAAACCTATCGTTCTCAACGGAAGCCTTTCTATGTTTTTCTCTCTCTCACTCTCTCTTTTATTTAAGACTACTTTTACCTATTTCGAAAAATTTGTGGATAATAAAGCTGTCCATTCAAAATTAATAGAATTAAGTCAATTTTGCGTAAAAAGCCAAGTCGATTGCTCATTTCCGTACATCTGTCTGTTTCTCTGAACTCACCGATCTTGGATAAAACTGTAAAATGTTTATTTTTCTAATCTAGAATTTTATACACATCCTTCGTATAATAATTAACACCTGTATAAAATTATAATTAGACTTAAAACAATATAAATTTCAAATTAAATATAAGATACGAATTCAAAATGTAAATTATATATTGCCAAGATTCTTTAAATATAGTGAATTTCAAATGAAAATAAAAATAATAAAGATGTAAAATCAAAATTTAAATTTAAAGAGTTAAATGATATGAAAAAAAAATGTATAAGTCAATTGATATTTTTATAATTAAAAAATTTAATAAAATTAAAAATTTATAAGTAAATAATGCACTCTTTAGAAAATATAAATTTGAAGTGATACAAAATGAAATGATGTCAAACCTAAAGTGAAAAATTAAATTCAAATTTCAAATGAAAATAATGGAAAAGTTACTAATGCCCAGATTTAGAAATAACAACTAGAAAAATTACCAGTCCGAGCGGCTATCAACTACAAATTGAAACGAAATTAAAATATATATAAGAATAAATCAAAATTAAATGAAAAAATAATAAAATAAAATAACGAATTAATACATAATTAATGAAAAGATTCTATTAAAAATATAAATTTGAAATTAAAGCAAAGATTAAAAAATAATAAGATCAAATAAAATAAAAGCTATTATGATGTATGCTTAATAAAGATGTATGTATGTGTAGCAGTGTCATGTATGTGCATTGCACATGATTGTTACAAGCACAAATCTAAATAAGGGGAATGAATGGCTGCTAAGACAGCCACTGACTCAACTCAACTCAACTCAACTCGAGTCAACTCAAGTCAAGTGGGTGGAGCCGAGTTGAGTCGAGAGTTGAAACTGAAACTGAGACTGAGACTGAGACTGAGACTTCGACTGAGGGCTGAGCGCAATTGCTTCAGTTGCCTGCACCAATTAAGTGCGGCTGGCAAACTTAATTAAAGCAGTAAGCAAAAGGGGAGTGGGCGAGTTGGGGGACATGGTGGAGAAGGAATACGGGCGCACAAACGACCAATCAAAAGATGCGAAATGTGAGAAATATTTATAAGTGTGTGTGAATATTCTACGCACAACGCAGGTTTTTGCTACTCACTCACACACACTTATACACACACCCTTCTAGTCTGTTGCATGTGTGCGTCTCTCTGTGTACATACATATATACATGGATATACACACATACGCTCGCGAGCTCTATTTGGTAAGGTCGAGTGGGTGGTAAATAAAAATTGTAAGGAGAACAATATGCTTAAATGCGAACAGCTAAAAAACACATACACACATACACACATAAATGCATAAACAACCGATGACATATGAATATTTGCTGTGCATAATAGTCGGCTGTACCGATGTGTACCGATGTACCATTTTGAACTTGAGTACACCTAGAAATCTAGTATAAATATTTTGTTTTTAAATTTTTATCTATTTTATATTATTTATTATTGTTATAAAATTAATTTAATTTAATAGATTTTTTCATTTTGTATTTTTATGTGTCGAAATTAAATATATAAATACGGAATCGACTACATTTTTATTATTTTTTATTTAAATTACATTATATTTAATTTTATTTTTAATTTAATTTAATCTTTTCTTTTCTACATTAAATAAATTAAATAGAAAATATTCGCTGATTTTTCGTATTTTTCTAATTTAAATGTAGTATTAAATTAAATTGTTTTCTTTTATAGTTTCTATAAGTGCCGACTGACATTTGTTGACATTAAATGAATAAATAAGTAAACAAATAAATAAAAATATATTATCAAATAATCAATCAATTGTTACATTTATAAATCATATTTTTATTTAATTTTAACTATTTTTACTACTTAAATTTTTTTATTGTCGATCGACTTTAGTTGGCATTAAATAAATAAGT
This sequence comes from Drosophila kokeensis, assembly GCA_035042145.1. Lineage (NCBI taxonomy): Eukaryota > Metazoa > Arthropoda > Insecta > Diptera > Drosophilidae > Drosophila > Drosophila kokeensis. Next base: position 157,596 of record JAWNLT010000673.1, on the reverse strand, counting down.
ACCTATATGCATCTTTACAAATGTAACTCTGTTCCTATATGCAACTGTACCAAAAATACAGAAATGCAAATAATTACGACAGCAACAACAACAAAAACAGCAAATGCAGTGAACATAATTTTTGTCATTTTGCGCAGGAAGCCAAGCAGTCTGTGCCGGAATCGGAATTGGAGCCACGCCTTTGCAACTCTGGCAATGGCACTATGTTCGAGATCATGAGTGTGTGTGTGTGTGTGTGTGTATGTGTCATCTCTTCCCCTCCTTCTTCCCCTTCTGTAAAACTCCTATATCAAGTTTAGGGTTACGGTAACGAGCGGTAATGAGAGACAATGAGAGAACCCTACCCACCCCCTCCTTAATAAAACCTCATAAGCGTACGAGCGCGAGCGAAACAGCAAAGGCAAAAGCGAAAAGTAGCAGCAAAGCATAGCAGCAGCAGAGCAACGGCGGCGAAAACAACGACAACAATACAGTAACAACAACAGACCATTAAAAGCAGTAACAGCGTACTTAGCAGAGCAGAGCAAAAACAACAACAGAGCAGAGCAAAAACAACAACAGAGCAGTAACATCTGCAACAAGAGAGACACAACAACTGAGCATTAGCAGAAGCAAGTTAAAGCAGCTAGAGTAATAACAACAACAGCAGAGAAGCAACAGCAGACTTAGTCAGCAGCAGAGCAGAGCAGTCAAGCAGCAGCACAGCTAGCTGCAGCAGACTTAGTAACAACAGCAGCAAAGCTGAGCAGCCGCAGTCGTAGCGCCAGCGGCAGAGCAGCATCCCACAGCGCACACCAAAAACAATGACCAGCAAAGCGAAATCAACGCCACTCAACGAACGAACGCAGCCATCTCGCTCTCGCGCACACACGCACAGGAAGGGAGCTGTGAGCACGTGTGTGTGATTTGTGAGAGCACAAAAGAGAGAGATACGCATGACGGAGAGAGAGCGAAGCTTTTAATTAGTGGCTCGCATATAAAATGTGGGAGAGGGAGAGGCAGTTAATCAAGAGAGCGCACAAGGAAAAGCATGCGCTCTCTCTCGCTCGCTCCTACACACGCTGCGTCGCTCTGGCTTGCTCACTCACTCTCTTTATTTGACTCCCCCCTCCACACTCTCTTTTAGCGTACTAAGTATTTTTGCATTGATAATAGCTGCAAAAACAAGTTCCAATACACACATACATATATATATATATAACTTTGTATATACAAACACACACACACACACATATATATATATATACATATATATATATATATACAAACACACACGTAAACCAGCTGAACACTGAGCGTGAACAAACTCATTTTTTTTTTCCTTTTGTATTTTGTAACCCTTTTTTATGTGTGTAATTGCAGGCATTCACACAGCCACACACACACGCGAAGCTGGCAGCAGCAGCGGCTTTTTTCCTACATTGTTTTGCAGCCAGGAGACAAAGTGACACACACACACGCACGCACACTTGCATAAATACATATAATGTAAATAAATAATTTATACATAATGCGCTGCTGCTAATGCTGCGCCACGCGCGCTATCTCACTCCCACTCACACGCTTATTTGCCTTCGCCGTCGTCGTTGTCGTCTTCCTCGTCGTCGTCTTCGTCGTTTTCGCCTTCGTTGCCTTCGTCTTCGTCGTTGTCGTTCGTTCTTACGTTCGTTTGTTCTATGGCAACATCAACGTAACCACCGCCACCATCACCCAGTTAGCCACCCAACTCTCCTCACTACTCCCCTTCCGCTTCCACAAACTCTGCAATCGCTGTTGTGGGTGTTGCTGTTCGTGTTGAGCACACGTAGAAGAAGAAGAAGCAACAGCAGCTCGTCTCGCTAGTTGGAAAGGGACAATGCGAGGGTGAATGAGCTCGCGAAGCTCAGGAGCATAAAGTACACAATTACACGCGCCTCGCGTCGCGTCGTTTATTTTTTTTTTCGGTTACAGTTTTTTTTTCATATTTTCTTTTGCGCTGATTTCTTATTTTGCTTACACATTTTCATCTTAGTGTAGAGCCAAGGCAAAGGCAGCTTCCCCTTACGCTGGCCTTCCCACTCTCTTCCTCGCCATTCCGCTCCTAGCCAGTTTCCTTTTTTATTTTTACAAATACATGCTCACATTTTTATGTTATCCCTCTGGGTCTGTGTGTGTGTTATGTGTGCATTGGTGTTAGTGAGCTGGCATTTTTGCGTTTGCTATTAAATATTATGTTAGCCGCGAAACTTGACAGCGTGTGTATTGTAGAAAATACCTAATGTCAACATGCGCTTTATATTTATACAGTATGTATTTATATGCATAGATGTATATGTATGTGCGTCTAGTAGCTTTAGTAATTAAAATACATATGGGTTGAAATATAAAAATTAATAAGAAATAATTGTAATCAAGTGGGTCATGGAAATGTTGAATTTCATCTTTCATTACGTTTGCAAAAAAAAAAGTACTATATTAATATCTTCTTGTTTTTAGAACTTAATGCAGTTCTTATAGCTCAAAAAATGTGCTTTGAGACATTCATTTGCAAAACAAATTCTTTTATTATTAACTTAAATTTTTTTGTTGGTTTTTAGATATTAAATGGAGTGATTCCAAACAGGTAAAAAATATCATGATGTACATACATAATTATATATATGCATGATTATCATACATGTGTATGCGTATAAATTCAGGAAAAAAACTCAGATTTATGCAATTCACTGGCAAATAAAATTCAATTTATTTTTCATTTTTAGTTTAATTTTCTGCATTTCATTTATTTACTTTGTTTGTGTTTATATACTTTTTCTTAGTTTTTGCTATATTATATATACATATGTAATTGTGTATGTGTATATTAAAATGTAGATTGTCAAGAAAGTATTTTGGTACAGCAAAAAATTCATCTCTTTTCATTTAATTTGCAAAACAATTTCGTTATTATTGCCATATTTTATCGAATTTTCCTACTACTAAATGGATCTGTATCTACTAGTTAAAAAAAATAATTAAATGAAATAAAATAAAATAAAAAATATAGTTAAAATAATATGATATATAATATATAATGAGAAAAGTAAAATTCTTTCCGTATGCCAAATCACTTTCTGTATGAACTGTATATTTATACATAATTATACATGCATACAAAAATTTGTCAGTATGTGCGTATATATTTATATATAAATATATATATATGAATTCAAAAAATTAATGTGTCCTTTGCTTTTTTTTTGGGGAGAAAATATTCTGCTTTGAATTTTGGCGCTAACTGTCGCAGATTTACATATATATATGTGTACACTCTTATACATATATACAATAAAAACACATACCACCACCCACCCACACACAGTGAGCAGCAGCAGCGTTTTTCATAAAAAGGTTTGTATTTTGTCATTTTTTTTCTTTCTTTTTATTATATATATTTTAATTTTGTTGCTCGGCCTTATCGATTTTTTCCTTTGCCACTTCCTTGTTTGTTGATTTTCATTTCCATATATATGTCTTAGGGGGGTGAAAGGTGGGGGTGAGCCGGGAGTGGTGGGGGTGGAAAGGGGCAGCGTACTCGCAAGAAACGTCTGGCGTCTGGCTCGAGGTGGTTATGTATATATATATATTTATATACATACATGTGTGTGTGGGAGTGTGCACATTTGTCATTGCTGTATCGGCCACACCCATAGCGCCAATTAAAACCGTTTTAAAAGGCTAGTGATAAGAAAAGCGAGCAAAAAAAGCAAGCATCTCAGGGGATTTTTGCACAGCTTTGTTTTAATTGGCCAAGCGACGCGAGCCAACCAGCTAAATATAAGTATACAGATATATACATACATATATATTAGACATATATGTTTGGTTAGCTTTTATGTCGTTGGTTAATTGCTTGCGCTTCTAATTAGTCAATCAGGGCGCAACTTGTTCCTCCCCATTTTTGTTTGCTTTACTTTTTTGGCGAGGCGATAACGAATCAGCAGCAACAGCAGCAGCCAGCAGCCAACAGCAGCCAGCCAGTAACATAAGTAGACAACAATAACAGCAACAACAACAACAACAACAACATGTGACGACTGCTAACTGGACGGGGTCGACAGAGGAGCAATTAACTCTGCCATACACAAATACAAGCACACGTTAGCACACACACACGACGAAGCGCAGCGGAAAGAGGAAGGCAAGAAAAGACACACACGCAAAGAGCGACGCCAGTCAGAAGCGGCATAGCAGCAGAGCAGCGCTACAGATTAAGGTGGTAGTAATAACAGCAGCAGAGCAGCAGCAGCAGACTTAACAGCAGAAGCAGCAGCAGAGAAGCAAACTTAACAACAGCAGCAAATTTAACAGCAGCAGCAGCAGCAGACTTAACAGCAGCAGCGACCATAATAAATGTATGTAAGCAGCAATAGCGCGCATCGTGCAAAAGCAGCGAAAATCCCAAAAAAAAAAAAAAAAAACAAAGCACACATGAGCATGCACGAACATGTTGTAGTTGTGACAGCGCCAACACCGGCAATGCATAGATGGATGAGCTGCTGCTGGTAGGGGGAGGGGGGATAGGGGCCGCACGATGCGCGATGCGCAACGACCAATCAAGAAGCGAGACAACTTTGACTGTTGCTTTACTCTTCTACGCTGGCGAGGTAGATGGGAAAGGGGGTGGGGTGGGGGATGGGGCATTTTAGGCATGCTCTCCACAGCATGCAAAAAGATGAAAGAGCGCGTAAAGCAAACAAGCGAGGAAAAAAGCGATTCTCTTTAATGCTCAACGTGTGTGTGTGTGTGCGATAGAGAGAGAGAGAGAAGGAGAGAGGTCGGCTTAATAACTTAGATTAAGCTCGCTCAACAACAGCAAAAATAGCAATAACTGCTGCCCCGTCATTGGCTAATTAGAGCTTGGCATTAATTATCGCCGTGTTAACACAAAAAAAAAGGTTGATTTGGCGTCGGCAGCAAATGTTCCCAACTCTTTTCAATTGGTTACCAAAAATACTGGCGGCATACAAGGGAATAATACATATGTATATATATTTATATTGTATTTCTAATTATATTTAGGCATAAATATTCATTGATACTTAAACATTTTTAAATTGTAACTTTTGCTTTAACGAATATTAAGACTTTACTAAATAGAAAAATATGACAAAAAATAAAAGTGAATAAAAAAATCAATTTTTTGCCGAAGGAAATAAGAAAAAAAGTGAAATTTTTACTGTGCCCAAACACTTTTTTGACAAGCTGTATAAATATTATGTTAGTAAGTAAAAACATCAATGTTGTCATCATATCATTGTTATATTTAGATTATATTCTCGCCCTTACATCGCCCTTTGTATTATTGTCAGTCTGATAGTATTTAAGGTTCCCTAAGTATTTATATATATATTTATATATATATATATATATATATTTATTGCTATATATATATGTATATATATTCATTTACAACTGCGGTCAAAATAATAGTAGTGTCTGCTCATACTCAGACTCCATATTTTTATAGCTCCCTTCGATGTCAGGAAGAAATGTACTCTTCGATTTATCTCCTTATGCCCATTATATATATTTTAATCTATTAATTTTGAATATATTCTGTTCGCGGCTGTTTTGTTTAAGTTTCGCAATTTTTCCAAGTAGTCGAAATTTGTAAAACTGAACAAGAGTTTTTTTTGAGAAAATTAATACAATCTTATTTGCTAATTGAAAATCATTCTACAAAAATATAGCTTATTTTGTGGTGATAAAATGTTACGTCGCAAATAATGCAATTGTGAAATTCTAAAAAATACACTAAAAATATATACACTTGGCCCATTTCGTAGTTAAAAGAGAAGACAACTTCTTTTAAAAGGAACAATTTTAATATACTCATAGCACTAAAAGCATAACTGAGCTATCAAATAATATTAAATGGACAGCACTACAGAACTAATGACAAAATACTTGTTCAAGAGCTGTGACATTAAGGAAAAGATGATCAATTGCACAGCCACATCAGTTGGATTATCTCAGTACTTTGAAATGCTTAACTCTTAACTCGAAAAAAACATTGCGTAGCGTTGGATTTGAAAAGAAATTCCTCAGCAACCGTTAATCGAAATCGGTATTATTTGCTAAAAGTCATAATATTTATTTGATGACGACTAATATCAGTCGACACCGAAAAATACAATGAGTAGAAAGTAAATTTAATAACATTTAATATAAATAAAATTAAATGAAAATAATAAGAAATATTGAATGGACTTGATGAAATGCAAAATGATCCAACACAAATTGAGGAAAACACAAAAAAAAATCAGACCAAAATTATATTGTCAATGTCATAGAATTTAGGGTTTTCTATGCATACCTATAAAAATATATTCGAATATATATTATCTTTATTTATTCATTTCCTCGATTTATTTATTTCCTTTACTTTATTTTGATTGCTTTATTTTTAAAATTATAATAAAATTCCTTCCTTATATTTAATTTAGATCGTAACTTTAATGTTAAATTTCATTTAAAAGATAAAAGAAATTGTGGACTGATTTTGGTCGTCATTAAATAAGAAATAAGAAATAAAAAATAATAAAAACTGTTGTATCTGATTGACTTTTCCGAGGTTGACCAATTAATTTTTTTTTTTTTAATTTTTGGACTATGGTCTAAATGGTAAGAATTCAGCATTCAAGTATTTTAAGTTTTATTGAAGGCAATCCTGTCAAGCAACTTTTATAATAATTCGCATTTCTAGGTGAGAGAGATTTGTTGAACAGTGATCGACTAGCAGATACCTTAATAACACATCAATTAATGGTAAATGTAAATGTAAATTGATGCATAATTTACAATATATATTGTAGAATAGAATTGTAAAATAGATAATAGTTTCAATTTTTTAATTCAGTATTTGGTATTAAGCACATATAACATTCACAAATCATTTAAATTCTCATTTACTTAATGCAAGAAACGTTTAGTTTCTATAATTTGTGTATTTCAAATAAATAATCATTTTTTTATTTTTAAATATTTTGTGTATTTAAACCCAAATAAATATCACAAATAATTAACAATCCCAATAACTTTATTATGTCTTTCTTTTTATTTATACAAAACATAGTCGAGGTTAAATCAATCGACGAGTCGTCAATTTTACAGGTAGGTCAAAGGTCACCATCTTTGAAGGTCGACACACAATCACACAATCAGAACTTTTCCAATACCGAATATACAATCCACAAACCACAATATTTTATAAATATTATATATTATTATCCACATTAGAACTTGCACTTTTTTTATAACTAAACTGTAGGAGAATTATCGGGATTCCTTTTGGTCTTATGTAATTTATTGGAGCAAAGTCAAAACATAAAATATTAATATATAGATGATTAACATCTTGGGAATAGCAAACCAATTGTCAGACAACAATTCATCTTTACACTTTCTTTGAATAATATAGTTATTTAAGCAGGCAATTTCAAATACTGATATTCACAGGAATTTACAATTTTATTTAGTTATATTTATTTATTATTTATAAATATTTATTTTTATTTATATATATTTATTTATTATTTATATATATTTATATATTTATTTATTATTTATATATATTTATTTATATTTAATATTTAAAATAAATAATTATTTTATTTATTTTTTAAGCTAACGTTGATGTAATGAAATATCACTTAAATGTAACAATGATGAAACATAGCTGAAACTTACCGATTTTGAATGAATTATATTCCCCAGTGGATCTCTGGTTGCGCTTAAGTCTCATGAGATCAGCTGGCAAATATATCTTCGGGCCAGAAATCGTTACTATATATTCCCAGCTGACTTTTGATGTTTGCCATTCACATTGCAATTTTTTGTTTTTTTTGTTTTTTTGTTTGATAAGGTGGCTGATTTAGATTCTAATTGAGTGTTGAGTTTAACGTATTTTTGTTGTTTTTTTGTTTATAATTTTTTTTAGTTTTGTACTGTTTTTAATTTTGTGCTTAATATTATAGGAACTTTGAATCGAGCGTGTAGCGTGACGAGTTCAAACTGGATTGCACCTGAAAGGATGTTCAAGAAATACATATGTATGTATGTATTCAAATTTGAGTGCGTGTGTGTGTGTGAGTTTGTGAGAATATGCGTTTGTATGTCTCTCATTTGCAAAACCTTCTCTATATGAAAGAAAAAAGCTGAGACGGTCGATTGACTTTTTGCATCAGGTCCTGGAACGGATCTGCTTCCGGTCTAAGATATATTTATACCGGATACACACATACACTGAGTATGTGATGGACAAGGGGTAGGAGTGGGGTGGTGAAAGGGTGCTTGAGATCGCGACATCAACGAAAGCGAAACCGAAACTGAGCGCAAAACGTAACAAGAAAAAGGACAAAAAGGAGAATGAGAGTTGAGGTGAGTTAAGGGGTGTGGTGGTTTGAAGGGTGAGTTGAGTTCAGAGTGAGGGTGTAATTGGCGCGTCTGGTGACAGGTGACCTGTGGAACCCGTCAGCGGTTTAACAACACAGTTACGGTCAATTTATACAAACCCAAAAACAAAAGATGATCGACAAAAATTATGCTTAAGCGCTGGGCAAAATAGCTATTCACATTTACCGTTAGATAGCGGCGAGTGTCTTATACATCACACAGGCACACATATATATATATTCATATATTTGCATTGATATGTATATTTGTAGATTTGTGTGAATTTGACTTATTGGCGAGTGAGTAAAATTGAAGCAGAGTGAAGCACATTTATATGTGATAGAGGTATTTTTTGCCTATATATACGGTCCATAAATAATTATTATGTAATTATTTTTGTTATTATATATATATATATATATATATATATATATATATATATATATATATATGTGGTTTGTATGCATAAAATTATAACAAAAAAAAATTGTCCATATATAATTATGACGTGTATGCTTAAAGCATACATAAAAAAACACATGAATTTATATGCATAAGGATAGCTGAGGTGTGTTCGTTTGTACATATATAAAACATAATATATACATGTATATATGCATATATATGTATAGGCGTTAAAGAGAAAGCGAGAGAGAGTGAGCAAAAATAGAGAGAGAGAGAGCTGAAGATATTGTGCAATTCTCTCGGCAATTTAATTTGCCAACTTCTGCTTTTTGCATTTTTAATATCAACACTTTTACTCCCACTTGGCTGACTAACGACTGAGCCAGTTGTCTCTTTTTCATGCACACAATCGCATTTACATATATATATATATACATATATATGTACATATATATATATATCATTTTTGCATATATACTTTTCTTATGGACCACGTGCCTCATTATTTGTGTTGAGAGCACAACGACTTTGATGCTCTCTCCCTTTCTCTCTCTCTCTCTCACCCCTTTTTTATGCGCATCATCCATCTCCCTCACACACAGTCGCGATAATCACTCCTTTACTCCTTCACTCGTTTATTTTTTTAACGCTGCCTATTTATTAGCAGTATGCACAAAGGTATTTTCATGTAAGTGTGTATGATGTATGTGCGCGAGTGTGTATGTATATAATATTCTCCAGTTTGGAATGCGATTAACAAATTTGCTCAAGCCTCATTTTATTATTATTTTTTTTATTTATTTATGCCAACTCTTTTCTTTTAATTTTTAGTTAACTGTTATTATTGTATACATATATATATATATATATATATATATTTTTTTTTGTAATTGCTGCAATGTTAACAGGCCATGTATATATATATATATATATTTGTATTTATGTACATAAGCAATAATTAAAAAGTTGTTATGTGGTTTAGACATAACGCAACGCAGCTAAACGTACGTCAACGTAATTTTGTTAAATTTGTTAACAAATTGTTGTGAAATGTTAAATGCACTGATAATCCGCACATATGAATCAAAGGAATACAAAATGCACTGTTAACAACATTTTTGGAAGCTGATATGTTATGTTTTTAAGGCTTATGTAAATTATACAATAACATTGTGCATAATTTCTGTTTTGTTTTTTTAGCGGTACTTCTTACGTAGCTGTTGTTGTGTTTGAACGCTGATTGGTTAGTTTGTAAATTAAGACGCGAGTCGCCGTTGTACAAATTAAATTGCACAGATTAAAACACACACGCAGAAAATTCGCTTTTCGCCATAATAAATAAGTGCATTCATATATATGTACATGTAGGCACTGCTTTTTTTGTCGAATTTAATTTTTCTTTTCACACAATTGCGCAGCTTTGCCGGGTTTTCGAATTCAAAACTAGCTGCTTTTGTTGACAGTTAGTTAACAATATATTATTTTTGTGATATTGAATTATTGGTGTGATTTTTAAGAGGATTTCAAATTGGTTGTTGTTATTTTTTTTTCATTTCTTTTTTGTTGTTTTTGTTTTAAATCGCACTTGCCGCTTTACCTCGATAACGTGAACCTAGCCGCTTCCACCGTCAATTTCATACTACCAATTGTATGCCGTATCGTGCCTTTTTTTCCGTCTTTCAGCAACATTTTCACCCCGAAAGAGAGCAGCGACACTCATACACACATATACACGTATACAACAGTGAGAGAGCGCCCGAAAAGAGCAAGAGAGAGTTGAACCGGAATCACTGCTATGCAACTAGCAAGAGCGAACGAGCAAGCGAGAGAGAGCGACATTCAGAGAGATCAAAAATCTAAGAGAGCAGAGAGCGAGATAGCGAGAGAGAGCCAAAGACACATTGAAGTAAAGTTTTTTAGGTAATGGGGTAATTATTGCCACGCAGAGTGGTAATTAGGCGGGAGCGAGACAAGTGATGCTATAAAACAAAATACCAGTGTGCTTTTTATATCATGCGGGTGGGAGCGTGAGCGCGAATGCGCCAGCCTTACTCTCTATGTTTGTGTGTTCGCATCTGGTCTGGTGTGGGAGTAGTCCAGGCAATGGCAATCATCGCTCATTATTTTTGTACAACTACCGTCGGATGTACACACACACATACATATACACATGCTCTCTTCGCCTTTTTGCATATACATGTGTATATACATATGTATGTATGTATTTATGTACATGCCACGATTGTAAGTAGAAACAATGCAGTGTCACATCGTCATCGGCTTTTTTCTTCGCACTCCACATTAATTGAGCTGTCTATATTTAAGTTCAATAATAAAGAAAAACATTAATTTCAGTGAATTACCAATCATTATGCATAGCCCTTATTCTGAACATCACCAGCGGTTGAAATTTAAAAATTAAAAAAAAACATTTTATTTGAATGTGATTTATTCGAAATTTTGTAGTTTTTCTGTTGTAACTGATATTAATCGACATTAAATAAATATATAAATCGCGATTCGGAAAAATCATGTTGTATATACAAATTATTTTAGAAGTTAAGCAAATATATCCTGAGCAAATAAATTTTTAAGTTTATAATTAATAATTTCACTGAGTTTATATGAATTTTCGGGAAGCGATACCTGCGTTAGCTCCCCATGGACACTGAAGCTAAAATCGTAAATTAAAAATTAAAAATAAAACTTTATATTTAAATTAAGTAATTAGTAATATTTACAAGGATTCTGAGAAATGAGAAATGTCCAGGTACAATTACACCTTACTACATTAAATCTTTAAAAACACATTTTTTCAATTTTAACAATTTGGAAAAATGCAGTGCTTCTATTTTACGTGAAAACTGTTTTCGGGAATTATTTATTTTATACTCGAAGAATAAGAAATAATTCAAAATGATTCTCTCTTGGAAAGACAGATTGTTATTTTATTGTTAGTTTATTTTTGTAGTATTATATTTGTATTTTTAAATGGATATTTCATAATAGTAAAACAGTTTGCAACGATTGAACTGGTCTAAATGCAAGTTACTGTCACATTATCGGGTCTTACCTTACTGGTTACACGCTCGTTGATTTATTAAAAAATATGTATTAGGTATATATCATAAAAGTAATTCAAGTTCTTGGTCATATGACAATGGTTAATGGAATTTGATGACCCTCGGTTAGGTTAGGTTATGGTGCTGGTAAGCAAAAGGAGAAAACCCCACCTACAGACAGACCTCCTTAAACCATGCTTGACTCCTACGCTATTGCAGTAAGCTTTATCGCCTTTAGCTAGATAATCGAAGTAATGTGCCATGGATAGTTTCTTATGTTGGGTTTCGCAGAGTTCCGATATATCTGTAATGATGGGAAGAGACAGAAAAGTTCTGGACTATTTTCTCTTATTCTTCATCAAGCAAACGCAACCTAGTTTGCCATAATTTTGGCGCTAAGGGTTCCTCACCTTCTTATTCAAAAAGTAAATATCAAAAATTGAAGGTTGTGGGCTTTTATAACCGTTAGTTGGCGTGTTGAGTGACTTACCACAGAGCTACTCGTCCTCTTACACATAAGACAGATAAACTCTATATAAAAATTGGACAGTACCGTTGGAAAATATTTTTTTTCAAGCAAGTATTTTCATTTATACTTTTCAGAAATATTTTCTGTTATTAAAAAATGGAAAATATAAAAATATATTTGAGATTGTGGGGCAAGCCTTTTTTTTAGAAATTATTTCCAAAAACATGAAAAACTTTCTAGCTTCAAAAGTGATTTTCTAATTTTCAGTGCATTGACTAGTCAATTCAATAATATTAATAATTCCCGGACCCCATGAGGTCGCCATCAACCTGGCAAAACTGATTTATTCTCGTAAGAGATCTGCGGTTTTGGAGTTGTTTGAAATGAGGCCATGTGTGATTAGTGCAGCTTGGTTAGCTGAGGAATTGCTGACTTATATGATCAAGATTATCTATCTTATATTATTATTATACTTTTCTTGAATACGTTCTCCAGAATATCCCAGTCACCATGTCGGATTGCTCTTTATAGCTATGACTGGCTTGAACTACCTCGATTGACCTTTCGTAACTAAGGAAGTGTTTTGCGGAAAAACCAAATAAAACAAAATTTCTTACGTTATAGATTTTACGATCAATTTGCTTAAGATATTAAGAAATTCAGCTTTGAAGACGTAATAATAATACTTATAATTAATACTTAAAATGAATACTTATAATTTGATGTAATTTTTAATTGTGTCACATTATTGCTTACGTTTAGATTAGAATCTATTGTTTTACTTAAAAAATTAATGATGTAAACTTAATACTATTTAGCAGAATTTTACCTAATTATTTGGCTTATTTGGTTAATGTAATTAAGGCAAGATTTAGGTATACCTACCATTGAAATTGACAGTCAATGAAGTTAATAACTTCTATAATTTTAAATTAGATTTATAGTGTCCGTCAGATGTGGAATGGTACCAAGTAAGCTGACAAATCTATTTTATATATAAATACATCTTGCCAAACTGAAGCACCCTATAAAATGACTGCCTGGGAAAAGGACCTGAATAAACATAATTTATTTTCGATTGACAAGCGAGGTAGGTCTACAAAGTTCTTGCAACACAGTTGATCTTATCAATGGTGTATCCAACATTTTTCGTAGTACACCCATACGTCGCTCTACGGGCGCAAAAAACACTTTTCCCGACTTATAAGGGAAACTGATAGTAAATCTTTAATTAAAACATTTTGAAAAACCTATAACATTAAGGATGCTATTTACAGCAACATTGAATCATGAAAAGAATTGAAATTAACAACAATTAACTATGTTTGGAAAAAAATATGGCCAGAATGTGTAAAAAAACTTATGGAGAGTGTAATTTCCTTTCTGAAATTAAACAAAACCTTTTGGAGCTAGCACATGATCTCGGCTTTGATTTGAATGATTGTGATGTGATTGATCTACTTGAATCTGATAGGGAACTCCTTTCATATGAGGAACTCATTTAGTTGCAAGCACAACTGACATTTGATGAACAGACAGAGCCTGTTGTATCCAAACAGCTAACATCAAAGAATTTGTGGAAAGCGTTTTCCTATTTCGAACAAGGAATAAATATCCATCCTGACGTCAAATGTGGCGCTAAAGTTTCTCGAGAAATTGTTTTTATGCCGGGCCCATCTTTACAGCGAAAAATTATGACGCCACTGATGACAAGCCATGTTACATATTTAACAAACTTGGAACCGATACCGATTAGGATACTTGACTCCTTATATGGCTTTTCGCTTTCCGGCCAAGTTTTCTGGAACGTATCTAGGCGGTAAAGCGAGGTATGGGTGTAGTCACTTCCTGATAGTCCTAATAAAAAATGCATTTTGTTTTCATGTCTCAAAAGTATAATATTAAATAATATATATAAAATATACTGTCTGTCCATTAAATATTTTGTTATTTTGCCAAATAATTTGGAGGGTAGGCTCTTGGTAACATTCAGCTTTTATTATTTAGCAATTAAGCTCATCAAATTTTCCAAGTGTATTATTAATAAGCTCCTTCACAGAGCAGCATTCTAAATAGTGTATTAATTCCGCCTAAAATATTTAGTAAATTGATCAACATAAATGATTGTTCCCTAATGGCAAGGTTTCATTTATTTTTTGTTTTTTCAATAACAATTATTTGTGGGATATTGCAAGAAAAGCTAAAACTTCCAAAAAAAATTATATTTTTAAAATCTCTAATCAAATGATATATCTGTGTGATTTTAAATTGTGAAAGCCATAAAATCTCCTAATCACTTTTTATTTGTATGTCCATTAAAAAAATGTTCTAAAAAGTAAAAAAAAAAATTTAAGTTCAAGATAAAGTTCCAAATTAAATGATAAAACAGGAAATTAAAAGTGAAAATAATTTTAAAAATTAAATTCAAAATAAAGAAATATTTTATATTAAAGTAAAAGTTTCAAATTAAATTACAAAAAATAAATTTAAAATTGAAGAGAAAAATTGATAAAAATTAAATTTAAAAAATAAAAGTTGCAAATTAAATGATATAAGATGAGATTAAAATTAAACACATAACAAATTATAAATGCTCGAAAAAATATGGCAAGAATTGTGGAAGAATCGTAGAAAAAAGCAGACAAAAAATTAAAAGACTAAGATGGGAGAGAGCAAATAAAGAAGAAATGGGCAATACTCAGAAGATGTGCAGTTAGAAATTAATGTACAACAATTTGAGGCCTCTCTCCGCCCTTAGTATGGAGTTTACATGTGTGTAGTTAACACTTAACTTGATTTAGCATTGTCACAACTGAGCAGAAAAGTCGCGAATTTTTCGCCGAACTCCATTTTATTTATTTTAGTGGGTTCCACACACACAGACGGACAGACAGACAGACAGGCAGACAGACAGACAGAATACGAGCGCATTACGATGCTCCACCCTTAAATATATGTATCGTGTGTCTGTGTGTGTACATATATTTATTAGTGGAAAAAGCTAACCCATCCACACTGATTCAAATACAAGTGTGTCCTGTGTGTGTGTATCTGTGCTGTGTGCAAGTGCGAATATACATATATGTATAAGCATTGCCAGCATACATAAATGTGTGTGCATGTGAGTGTGCATATTCTCATTTCGGTGGAAAAAGTGACACTCAAAGCCAAAAGAAGAAAGGAAAGAAACGAAAAACTCGCGTCTGCGTTTACGCTTTTAAATATAAATGAATAAAACACGCATCGTTGAGGAGGAGGCCAAAAGAAAACCCCCTTTAGGCAACACACTCACACATAAGCTCTGCTGTATGTACGCACACACACACACACATCAATACACATATCTACATATAAAGCGGCTGTCGCTGAAGCTCCAGCAACCAACGGCTGCATTGCCAGCCTCCAGCAAAGCTGAAAAAAAAACAACTCACGAAGAGGGAGGTGACAAGAGAGAGAGCAGAGCAGAGCAGAATCGTTGTTGCTTCGTTTCGTTTTTGACTAACGAGCAAGCCTTTTCTTAACTCCTTCGCAATTATATGTATGTACACACATACACACACACACACACACACACACACACACGCATACAACACATGTACTTTTGTATATATGCATATATTTTTGCATGGGGTTTCTAGTGTACACACACACACACATGCTCTGTGATGAATACATTTCATGTGAGTATGAGTGTATGTGCACAAGTTTGGAAATGAGCATGTATTTTTTATATTTTTTTTATATTCATGTGACTTGCTTCACGCACACATATATACACTCTTTCATTTCGCATACACATATGTAAATGATGCGAACTGCATGCCTGCACATACACACACATACGGTAAGATATGTACTTATATTTGTGTGTGTTTGTATTTACGTAAGAGTGGATTTTCTCATTTAGAAGTAAGGCAAGCAAAGCAAGCAGAGGGCGTCAAAGTTAGTGGTTCTGTGGGTGTTGCCAATGGCTAGTAAAGAGTACAATGCGAGAATGCGATGCTGGCAACTCCTAACAATACGCATTTATTAGCGTGTTTTTTAATATCTAGGAAATATTAAGATTTCGGGTTCGGGGTATTTCTTGACTGGCCCATTTTTACTTGCTTATGATTAGCGCTGCTATTAAATTGCAAAAAATAAATAAAATAAATTAGTTTAAAATAAAGTCACAATAATAATAAAAACTCATGAGCATTTCAACCTCTGAATATTCCGAACAATCGAGTTGGTAATTGTTCCAATGCACAATTTTCGAGTTAGTTTTCGAAATGAAATTGGAAAATCATATGCATATCGGCTTATCCAATATATTTGAGCAATAATAATAATAATAAAAACTCCATTAGCAGTTCAATCTCAGGATAATCAAGCAACTTGAGATGATAACGATTTCTATGCCCAATTTATTCGCAATTCCAAATGAAATTGACATTTTATTGATTTGTGTTGATTTTGATAACTGATATTCGTAAACAGCTTCTCGGTTACAGACATTTTCTATTTGATCAAAATTTGTTTTCAAAGTATTTTTATTCTTAATCAGGATTAACAACCGAGTGGATCTAGTCATGTCCGCCTGTCAGTCCAGCCATATAAGGCTTTGAATTTTTACATTAATTAATAATATATTCATTAAAAGTCCTTGTCTTTAGAAAATTGGCTTTTATTCCTATCGGGTAGCTATAAACTTCGATATTTTTAAAATTAAAATTTATGTATTATAAATGGAAAACACTAAAATAAAATCGCCCAGAATATATAAAGTATTTTTAAGAAATATAAATGCAAACTATTAAGTCTAATATTCGAGTTCTGTTCCAAAATTGAAGGCGATATTTTTCTGAGTATATATGAGAGATAGAGAAAGAGAGAGAGAGAGAGAGAGAGAGAGAGAGAGAGAGAGAGAAAGAGTGAGAGATGGATATGGGATTTAAGTGTGTCTGTCCTTGGATGTATTCTCAGTGCTGTTAATTTAGTTAATTAACAAGTTTGCCGCCTTACCCTTGTCAAGGCGACATCGTCGATTAGTTGTGTGCCACTCATCGTGTTTGCACATTAATTAATTACGTAAATAATTGTGCGCAGCAATAAAACAGATGGATCCGCAGCCGAATCCAAAAGCCACTCCTTTATTCAGCTATCCCCATAGGTATTTGCATAAGCTGACGTCTCTCACACGGTAAACGATCGGTAAACATTAATTCATGGGTAAACGCGTTTATTGGGCTCAACCCAGTCATATAAGCATGCATGTACACTGGGAGAAACATATACTTTTTCTGAAACAAGTGCATAATGCCAGCAGGTAAGAACGGATTTCATTTTATTTTTTCTTATATTCTTTTTTATTTTCATACATTTTTTTTTTCGATTTTTTAAAATCCAACTGATTACTTATTTTAAAAATATGTATGTATTTTATTCAGCTCCAGCACAGAATTCTTTGTGCATTTTCCTATTTAAGACAATTCTTTTGCCAACATATTTTACTTACCTTATATTTTTCTTATTTTTATTTTTCTTACAACTAGAAAATATGACATATTGAAAACAAAAATATTCAATTCTTCAGAGTGTCAAGAAAGTATTTTGATAAATGATCTTGTTTGAAATTATCGTTTACTTTCTTTCTAAACATATTTTTAAACTGGATAATTTTTGTGAAAAATGCAAGAAGAAAAGTATCGGCTAATATTAGTCGACGCATAAACATGCAAAAAATAGAAAATCAATTAAGTTAAATTAAAAATAACACTTAATATTTAAATTGAAATCATCCAAAATAAGAATTATTTACAAGATACAAAATGGTCCAATCATTCTTGCATGAATTTCAGAAAACTCAGAAGAAAGTATAATAATATTTCTAAATTATTAAATTCAGTATACTTATATACTTATCGAACATCAAATTTTGAGTAAAGAACAAGAAACTTAACTTATGCTTCCAATTTTTTGTTTCTGTGTACATAAATGTTCATACACATAAAAACGGTACATACACACAACAAGGCATGACTTTTTATGAATTAGTGTGTGTATGTACTTAAGTGTGTGTGAATTAGTTGTTTTAAATAAATACAGGTGTTCAAATAAACAAGCCTGCCAATAGGAATCCACATACATGTATGTGCATACATAATTGTGTGTGTGTGTGTGCATGTACATATGTATATTTGTACATTCATATCAACGAGTAGATAGGATTTTTAGGAGTGAAAGTTTATTATACCATTATCGTGTGTATCGTATTTGAAAGTTAGAGACTTGAACCTAGTCGAGCTCTCTTGACTCAAGCCTGTCAAAAATTGGCATGTAAAAGGCAGAAGGAATCCTCTGCCTCTTTAATCGCTTATTATTATTATTATTATTGGGGAAAGTTTACACTGCGACCTCTAAGGTCTATTGTGCCCCCTTACTGAGCCTATAGCACTTCCATCAATCCCAACTCCTGCACGAATGCTAGGATCTTTGTTGGGTTGAGGGTTACTATGTCCCTGGGCCTCATAATAGGAGGCTGCCCTAGGAGGCTGCCTCTTTTCCTTGTTAGGGCGACGCATTCTGCTAGGATGTGCGTTGAGGATTCCTCCTCATATTCGCAAAACCTGCATATGCTGCTGCTGTAAATACCTAATTTGGTTAGGTGACTTCTCAGTCTACAGTCCCTGTCAGCCCTGTCAATAGACCTGTGAGTATTCTGAGTCTATTCTTCCCTATGGATATTATTTGCTTAAATCGTTTTTGATTAAAGCCACCTAGGAGACTTCTGGCTTGTCGGAGTCCTGGTGTTTCTGCCCAGCTCTGTTCTCGCATCAGTCTTTCTACATTCCTGATTTGTAGCCGTATTGTGTGTCTTCCCACACCACAATACGGTTCAGGGCCTATCATGGGTCTCTCTGCCCCCAGTCTTGCTTGCTTGTCGGCCTCTTCGTTTCCAGCTATGTCCTTGTGACCCGGAACCCATCTTAGGGTGAGCCTATTATGTTTCCCGAGTTGGTCAAGCTTGGATCTTACTTCATGAACTACTTTGGATGTTATTTTCGTCCCATTTAGTGCATTTATTGCTGCTTGGCTATCGGAGAGGATGGATATATCCGCATTTCGATAGTGTCGGTTCAGGTTAAATTCCGCACATCTCCCTATCGCACACACCTCTGCTTGAAATATGCTGGTGTGCTTCCCAAGGGACTCATGCTATGCCACCCGAGGACCCACCACTCCAAGGCCTGATCCCTGTGTGGTCAGTGATCCGTCGGTGTACCATTTTATGGTGTGCGGTTTCATAGGGTGGACTTCGTTCAGCGTCGTCCATTCCCTTTAATCGCTTACAATTGTTATATTCTAGAGTCGAGTTGATTTCGAATACAGAATACACTGAATACTTATATATACATATAAAGTTTATTTGGATTCTTTCATTCTTACCTAAGTTATGTAAGAGGAATTAAAGTATAGCCAAAGCAATTAATGCAGAAGATAACTAAACACTAAAAGATTAAGATATTTTTATGCTGCTGATAGAAGAGAGATCAATATGAGAGTATATATTCGACCATTTCTTGGGTGTTACTTATCCGATCTTATGAAATTTGGGCAGTTGATCAATAATATCCATATGCATAATATGTATTAATTAGAAGATTCTGTCTATAAAATATAAATAATTATAATAAAATAGCATTAATCGATATCGGAAACGCTGACAGTTATCGATCAATTAAAGAAAACTTGATCTGCGCCTAGTATTCGAGATTTCAAAATTGAAAATTCTTATAGTCTCTGAGATCCGCGTGTCCGGACGGACAGACGGACAGACGGACGTACGGACGGATGGACGGGCGGACGGACGGACGGACGGACGGACGGATGGACGGGCGGACGGACGGACGGACGGATGGACGGGCGGACGGACGGACGGACGGACGGACGGACGGATGGACGGGCGGACGGACGGACGGACGGACGGATGGACGGGCGGACGGACGGACGGACGGACGGACGGATGGACGGGCGGACGGACGGACGGACGGACGGATGGACGGGCGGACGGACGGACGGACGGACGGACGGATGGACAGACGAACATGGCTTTATCGACTCGGCGGTTGATATATATACACTATGGGGTCGGAGATACTTCCTTCTGCCTATTACATACATTTTCACAAAACCGGCTTCTTTAGATTCGTCGGACAACAAACATGTATGTGGGCAGTAAAGGCGAATTGCTGTTGTGCAGACGGGATTTAAAATTGCATAAAGATTTACGAAAAATGCTTGGTTTTCAAAAATATATAATATAAGAGCTGCGGATCCGTTAAAAACTACTCCTCGGATTTCAAATCGAAGTCTATCCAAGCAAGATCTTCAACTATTTGGTTTTAATTAAAAATGTTCTGGGACAAGCTGATAGACGCTGCATCAATGCCATCAAGTAATGCTATCAAGTAAACTCGTTATAATAATTTGTATAAATATAAAATAAAGATATATAAAAATATAATATTGTGTAATGTAAATCCTTATTAAAGTTAAAGGTTTTCAAACAAGTTTGCTGTTTTGTGAGATACTTTCATTTAAGTTCTTTAATAAAACCCATTACTGAATGCCTTCATATGTGATTAATTGGTCAAAACAGTGCAAAATAATAAAAATCGCTACTAAACTCTAATTTTTCAAAATTTCATTTGTTTATCAAATTACAAACGATGTTTTAGAGACTAAGCAGCTAAATACGATCTCTAAAAAACAGTTTAATTCTGTTTCGTTTTGTCTGCTTTTTTTTTTGTTTTATAACCCTGACTACTCCTATCCATGCAAAGCATTGTACAATGATGATCCGTGATGATGGAAGAAAGTATTCTAAAATTTTGTTGTGCCACTCTGCCTCTACCTCACCGCCTCCGTTCTGATCAAGCTGTGCTTATATTTTATTTATTCTTTTTTTTTTTATTTCGTTTGACTCATTCATTCGCAGCTAGAGAGCTCTTCGCGCTGGGCTCCGTATTTTTTCTTCACTTCTGCTTGAGGTTAGTTTGCATATTTATGAATTCATTCAGAGTGTGTTCCATTCATTACCATTCAAAATGTTATCAGATTAGGCACGATTAAACCGATAGTTTTACAGTTCACATAAATTAGTAATGATACAAACAAACTCACAATATACCTCGGTGTTAATCTTTATGTATGAAAGTATTTATGTATGTGTATGTATGCTACATACATATATGCATATATGCATATGCACAACATATCTCATTTATATTTATTTATTTATACATGTATATGTATATTTGGTACTCACTAACACTGCTTACACAGAGCATGCTTAAATGTCGATATTAAGATATCGATATCGAAGATAATATATCGGCGTTGGCAGTAAGATTAATACATTTTGAAAATGCGCAACGATGTCACTCAAAGAATTAATTGTTATTTCAATTTCAACTGCAAGATACAAAAATTACATGCATAATTGAAAATATAACAACGCTCCGAGATCGAGATGAGGCAGACAAGACCAGGAATATACATACATATGTATGTGTTTACTTTATGGACTCCCCGATTTGCAGAACTACATTTTAAATGGACACTCTGAATTACAATTAAAGATGCAGCTGCCAAACTTTGCTTATGTCTCCGAAATCGACCTGATTACACAGAGGGGCGGAGTGGTGTCTGGACCCATTCAAAATACGTAAAACATGGAGTTGTGCTAAAGTAAAGAAAGGGGCTTACTCTTCGATATATGTATGTCCTCAATTTAAATTTTTTGTATTTTACATATTCCTCTTTTTATCTTCTGTTTAAGTGTAGCAATTTTGGCAAGGCCAAATTAATATTAGTGCTTTTGACCGTGCTTTTCTAGACCGAAATTGGAATATATTTGTGTGACCTAAATCCAAAAAGGTCAGCACTTTCCGCTTC
Organism: Drosophila kokeensis; assembly: GCA_035042145.1. Classification (NCBI taxonomy): domain Eukaryota; kingdom Metazoa; phylum Arthropoda; class Insecta; order Diptera; family Drosophilidae; genus Drosophila; species Drosophila kokeensis. The sequence continues at coordinate 135,306 of JAWNLT010000673.1, read as the reverse complement.
TATTGTGGCTTGCCGATAACTCGCATCAAAATAATTTTGACACGGTCGAACAGGTATTCACATAATCCACACAGGTATGATGAGTTAACATTATGGATATTACTTTTGCGATCTATAAGCCGCCGTAAAAGTTCCGCTTTGAAATATTTCGCGACCTGTTTGAAATCGTTTTTTGGTATGGAGTTTTTCATTATCAATAAGCTGTGCTTAAAGAGGGTATACCTTATTCGAGCACATTTAAAAAAGTCTGTGAAATAATTTCCGTTATTAACTGTCGCCCATTCAAAGTTGTTTTCATTTACCTAGCTTATTCCACACATGATCCAAAATTGTCACCTGTTTGATCTGTTTTTGTTTTCAAATTGCAATGCTCGAATATACCCTGTTATGGCAATTTGATGTTTAAAGGGTATGAATAGATAACAAGACAAGTTAGAAGGGGAACTCCAACTCTGGTTCCTCGTCGAGATTTCTGAATGAAATCGTAAATTTTGGGGCGTTAATAAGAAGTATGAGTGTGAGTGTGATTATAATATATTAGTATGCACTTTTTATATTAGTATACGATGTTAACTATGTGGGCATATGTGTACAGATGTATGGAAATAAGTAGATGCTATTCTCTGTAACCGGTATGGTAATCTACAGCTGCGGTCAAAAAAATAGTACTGCACACATTTGACTTGAAAAAATTAAAAAAAAAAAAATAATATGAAAATTTTAATTAAACATACGCAATAAATATTGAAGATGAACATTAAATGTTTGGCTAAAAAATTTATTAACAGAAAAAATTAAACATAATTCATATATTAAAGAGTTGCCGATTTTATATCCATAAAATGAGTCATGCAAACGGCACTACTATTATTTTGACCGCAACTGTATGTATGTGTGTATATTCTTAGTCCCGTGGCTGTGCGCTCTTGTTTGTTGCCTGCTTTGTGCACCCAAACAAACAGACAGATGGTCAGTCGGACAGACAGGCAGATGGACAAACCCGTACACATGTATAGTCACACCTATATCCAGTTAGATTTTATTATTATGCGTTTGTATTCAGATGATTTCTTCGTTGACTAAAAATTTCTTATTTCTTTCAGCTCTTTTGTGTGTATATCTCTTCTGATATATTGTGTGTGTGTGTGTGTGTGTGTGTGTGTGTGAACGATCTTTGGAATTTAAAGCTTTAAAGTGATCAGGTTAAATTTATTGATATGGCGTTCTCATTTTCATTGACAAGAATAACCGACAGACAGACAGACCGACCACTCACTGAGCCCATGCCCCACGCATTAATGTGTGCGTGCGTAAAGAAGTGTTAATAACCACACATGCATACACAACAAAAAATATACGTATATGTTTGACTACAGCTACTTAGGAGTGTGAGTGTGAGTGTGAGTGCAAGAAATGCCAGCATGTCTGCATATCGTACCCGTAATAATAATAGTAATAATAATATTATAATAATGTTTTTTTTTCTTTCACAATTATGTTTGTTTCCCTTATTACGCTTTTGTTGGTTGTCCTGATCTGTGTTTGCTGTAAACAGAACATACCTTCGATTAGCGGGATGCAGCAACAGCAACGATCCCAATTACAATCTCTCTCTCTTGTCAACCGATCCGAATAGCTTCAACAAAACAGAGACAGAAAAAAGAAAAGGAATCGTCTGCATACGCAAAAGGCAGGTAGATTTTTTTTTTTTTTTGGTTTAGGGCTATCGGTATTTTATGCATTTGAACAGAGTACGCAGCTTAGTATGAGGGTGAATTATTAAATGGAGGCGTCGCACCCGCATTATTCTATAATGTCATTTCGTTAGACTTTGTAGTCATGTTTTCTTATTATTCATATTAAAAATATTATATTATAAAAATAAATTAGATATTTTAACATAATTATCATTTTATTTACTATTATTATTATACTATTCTGAATATTAAACAAAATAAACTATATATTTTTATTTAAAAATAATGAAAAAATATGAATTATTTCTTTTGTTGAAATACATAGTGTATTTCAATGTATGTATGTATTTCAGTAAAAGTTGTAGCTTATTTTTAAAATTACTTGTTCTGTTCGTCTGCATATATATATATATATATATAAATTTACGATCGAAACAATAATAAGAAATGGGAATAGTTTCAATTTCAAATTGAAGCCAAACAACAATTGCTGCAGGTAATCCTCAACTCACAGCTGCGACAACAAAGATCACTGTCGCCAATAGCTATAGGCAAGGAATAAAGATATGAAAGAGACAATTCAAAGTTGTTACTGTATTTTGTATTGCTAATGTGCTAGGTTTCTCAGCTCATTTTGAAACTATTTAGACCCGTTTTCCTCTCTCGTCCTTAAAAATAATATAAGTTTTGGAGTATCGCTCCAATTGTTATTGCTGCTTATGAAAAGTAGTACCATAATACATATTTTTTGGTAGAGCTATGAAAAAATGGGATTACTAATAATATAATTTATTTTAAAGTCACAAAAATAGTATTGGAGTTAAACTAAATTGAAAAAACAAAACAACTTTTTGAAATATGTTTTGAAATGTTTTATAACGAAATCAGATATTTGTTCATATGTGATATATGTTAATATTTAATAATATTTTTGGCAGTATGGCAATAGTGGCATTGCACAGTTTTTTGATTCAGTCAGAAGTTCATTGGGTATCCATGAAACATGAGTTACAACGCAAAGCCCTAGGAGATTCGGGTTGGGTTTAGGTGTTCCCGAATTTAGTTAAATAAATTAGGATAGGGTCACTTCTTCCCCTCACTGTTTTTATTATGATATCTTGCTCCTACACAGTTTGACATTCGACAGTCTGATGAATCTCCTTACTATAAATATATATATACATATGTATATATGTATAAGGCAGCAATCCTTTTCTCAAATGTCATACTATTGGAATATAATTAAATATATATTTACTTTGTAAATACATATGCAAATGCAAATTCATATTAAATAAATCCAGATTGGGCTCAGGATATCTCATTTTCTCTTAGGGTAATGTAACTATTTGATACCAAAAATATTCGCACAATTTTACTACTACACATACATGTATATATATACAGGACGAGAGCTTAGAATCTGTGGCATTGAATATTGAACAATAACAACAGAAGCAGAAGCAGAAACTGAAACAGAATTTAACAAAACTTGAATGAGGTGAACTTGACCGAAATTTCACGATTAAGGGCGTGCTGGCCAGCCGGCGGCATTTTGTTGCCACCACCAATGGTCAGAGAGGCAGTGTGGCAGACTAACAGAGGCCGTGGCAGCAACAAACTTTGCCTGTATTCGTATGTGCGGACATATGTTGCGTGCGCCGTGTTATCGCAAACTTTATCATTTCGCAATAAATTGGGCGCGTGCCATATATACAACCGTGTGAACGTACAAAGATACATATATATATATATACATATACATATATATATACTGTTACGGTCAATATAATAGTAGTGCTGCTTCTTACAGCTTTAATGCATATGAGATCGGGACAATTCTTTAAATTGAATCAAAATTTAATGCTGCCAAAAAACAAATGATTGACTTCGGGCATTGATTTAAGCTATTATTATTTTTATTATTTATTATTTTATATTATTTTTTAGCTACTAAACGTAGTAAAATACAATCACACATCAAAGTTATTTTACAGAAATATTATTTAGCCCCAACTAAAGCTACGAAAACTTCACTATTATTCCACATAATAGTATTATATTATGGTCAAATTTCAACTTTAATTGAATATAAGTAAATGTAAAATAATAACATAAATATTTCATTTAGACACTTTCATTTTTTTTGGCTATAACTTTATTGATTGCTTGCATTCAGATAAAATTTTCATAATTTTTGAACTATATTTTAAGTATTTGTTTCGTAACATATTCCAAAAAATATGTGTGCACTACTATTATACTGACCGCAGTTGTATATATATATATACATATAAGTGAGTTTGTGTCCAGACTGAGAATTCCAGCAGTTTGCGTTGTCTTTGCCTTTGCCGTTGAACTTTAAGTGACCAACAATATTTGGGTTAACACCAGCTCTGCCTTTACGACATTTGCTGCATGTCGCTTGACGGACAAGAGACAAGAGACAGGAGACAGGAGACAGGATACACGGATGAGGGACGGTTGTCATCGCATTGATGGCGCTGGTTTGGGTCTCTATTATGCGATAATGCGTCTGATAAAAGTAGCCATACTTGAAAGTGTTTTTATTTTGGCAGAATTTTAAATTTCATTTCATTTTCAAGTTTAAAACAAGCAATTAAGTTTTAAATTTTTGCGATAGTTGCAATCTTAAGGGTACTTGGCCCTAGCAACCCTAGCAAAATTGAGTAAAGAGCCTGAAAAATTGGAATTGTCACGCAGACATTTTTTTTAGTCAAATTTGTAATTTAGTGAAAAGTGAACTTTTTAGGGATATCCTGTGGCTAATTGTAAATTTATTTAATGCAAATTCGCAGTATATAGTTATAGAAATTATATATGTATGTTTTCCATTTCAATTATGAAATATTTATATATGTATTGATTCTTTTTTATATAACATTTTTTGAATGAACAACTGCCTCCTCTAGTTTGAATCCTAGCTCCACTTTAGTGTTTACGGTATTAAAAATAAGCTATTCAAGCCATAGTAATGCTGATCACGAATATATATAACGTAAATACCCTAATACCATAAAAAAGTTCTTTTTTATATAGTTTACCTACTGGAATTAGAATCAGAACCAAATCGTTTCATCCTTCCGATTTGTGGGAACTCAAATCAGAAATGCCAAGTCTACTTAATATATTCGAATAGATTCGATAAACTGCGGGTTCCGAAATGCTTTGAAGCGTCACTGTGATTTAATGGTTATTTATTCGTTAAGTACCTCAAAATATATCGCTACTCAACAGAGGCAAAAGGCACAGAGCATCGAGACGGGCAACGCGTCAATTTATGGTTTTTAATCTCGAATTAATGCCAAAACAAATCTGTGCGGGTAAGTCTCAAATGCACAGTTGCTTTTATTTGCTTTCATTGGCACCCCCATCCTCCCCCCCCCCCCCATTCTCCAACTGTGCACCGGATGTCGAGCGCCTTTGTCCATAACAGCCTCCCCTATTCGGTTAATTTTCAACTCTGTTAAGACAATTATAATTGAAATAGCTGCGACAAGGCAAAACAAGTCAGATTGCTATCGACGAGTGAGGTCGACTACGATACACCCTGCATGGCTGTTTCATATATATATATTCTCTTAAGAGTTTACGGGGAATTGATGAAATTTGGACAGTTAATTACTAAAATGCATATGCATATTATGCAATAAGTGAGAGGATTTGCCTTTAAAATTGTATCGGAAAACGATATGTATCGATCGAAACAAAGGTAGGTTTCGATAAAATTGAGGAAACTTGAAATGCTTATATTCCAAATTTGAAGTTTCTAGCTTCGAATAATTCTCTAATATTAGCGTGGTCAGGTTATATATCAACTCGTCTGCTGATGCTGATCAAGAAATTATATACTTTTGGGGATCGTAGGTACTTCCTTCTTCCTGCTGTTACCTACATTTGCACAAAACCATTATACCCTTTATACCCAATTTCAATGGGACCGCACGCATCGCATTGCCTCGACTCGACTCGGCTCTCCTGACTCGACTCAGTTCGGCTACACACACACGCAAAGATAAACAGCTACAGCTCTGCTTCGCCACTGTTCGTCTGTGGCGTATGGTGCTCGGGTGTTCGGGTGTTCGGCTACCCTTGACCGGAATTACCAGCATAATTATGCATTTAACGTTTTGCGCCACTATTACAGCGACAACATAATTAATTAAATTTCTGTTAAATCTGTTTAGCTCGGTTTTCTCTGGTCTGACAAAATCTGACCCTTCTTGGCGGCAATTGAGCCGTGTCAATTGTCAGACTGCACAGTGTGGTATTTGACAGTGGTATTTGCAAGTCAAATATTAATTGGCTCTTAAGCATTTTATTTTATTTTACTTCTTTTTTTATATTAAATATTTATATAAATATATTATATTAAATAGCAGTGATATACTCAAGACTTAGAAAACTACGGCTCGGTTTACCAAACCAATGCACAAATTAATATATAAATATGTATATATATATTAAAATTTAAAATAAAATAATGAATAAAATAAATCTTGGCTGATTAAAATGTTAAATGGTCCAACAAGAATTAGTGGAAGTTAGAAAACCCCAAGCAATCAAAAAACAAGTTTAGATTTTAGTTTAATAAATTATGCAAAGTTGAGCCCATTCCACAAATTTGAAAAAGGTTTCAAAAAGAAAAATAAATGTTAAAATAAAATTAAAATTGTAAGTAAAATGATACAAAATTAAATATCAATAATTAAAAAATGAATAAAATAAACACTAAGATAAGGTATCCAAATGTAATGCAACGATTAGAAGAAGTCATAAAAAAAAACCAAAAATTAAGTTTCAAATTAGTAGCTAAGTAATAGGGAAAGAAATTAAGAAGTTGCTCGCATTGAAAAAAAAAAGGTTTTTATTTATTTATATCTACAATCTTTAAATTTGTTTTAATATTTATTATTATATATAATTTGTTCAGTGGAATAAATCAAATGATTTTCGTTTAAGATTTCATATGTTGTTCCACTGTGAGGAATTTCTGTTGCTCCTTCAGCTTATTGCGGTGGGAATGGCTAGAAAATCGTTATAATCGATAACCGATAACCGCAAATCTTTAAGAATCACATATGACTATTTTTGAGCTAGTTAGCAAGCATTGTAAAGGTATATTACTGGCAATTCTTTTTAATGACTGATAAGAAAAGTCTTACAATTTAAGAGCTGAACTTACCACACTTAGATATAAGATTTCCAGGAAATTAAATTTAATTTGACTGACCGATCGACCAATTCATATATTGAGCTTGGGTCCTATGCTCTTTCAGCTGGGCTTCGTGCGCTGAGAGCGGAGACACGCACACATCGTGTCTAAAATTTTACGTACGGAGCGAAATGTTCTTTACTAGAATAAAGACCCGACCCCTTTATAGGCATGCAAAAATTGGTGCGCGCAGGTACTAGCTCCTAATGGGTTATGAATGTATCCGAGGAGAGCAGCAATCTCTTACGAATGTATCATTTAACTAATCGCATTGCTCCTTTTACTAAGCATATACACTGAAAACAGAACAAATTCTTTAATATGGCAAAATTATTTTTAAAACATCAAAGAAACAAATCAAAACAAACGAAACAAAAATCAAAGGAACATTGCTGTTCTATCAATACTATGGGTCAAAGTGATTTTCACTCGACGCAGTAATACTTCTGGTTATTATCCCGGCAGCTACTATTCTGCACCAACCATTTCATTGAAAATGAATTAATTTCCCTAGAAAAAATAAAGTATTTCAAAAAATTAAAAAATAAATATTTTTTGCCTTTTTTACATATTTCAAAATTATTTATGAAAGCAAAAAATCTATACTAATTTTGCACTTGCATTGCACTTATGATTTAATTCCATTAGTTATCTTCCTTCCTATACATACAAAATTCTGAATTATGAGCAATACCATATCACGTAGCAATCAACATTAACTAGCTGATGGCCCCCGAGAAAGGGATGGAATGGATGATGGGCGAAGTGATGACTCTGAAGCTGACTTTGTTAATCAGTGGACCTGTATGGTTCTTCGCGTGTAAATAATTGATGATATCGGAAGAGTGGGGAAATCAAATGGGAATCAGGCAAGCAATCCATGAATGAGAGAATTCATACATATGTATATATTTATAAAAAGTGAATTAGCGAATTTGGGGGTTGATGTGCTGGCAAGCATTTTGTGACACGCGTTCCTGTTTCCGGAATATAAATGCGTAGTTTTTCATCAGATGGACAAAAATGACAGTGAGAATGAAGCTTTACAATTATTATGCAATTCGGGCAAATAAATATGCGATTTATGCCCTTTATGGCCACTTTGGTATAAGGTATAAGCCTCCGATGAGGAAGCGACTTCTGCTTTTAGCCAAAATTAAACTGCGACCGTAACGAAATTAATTATATCTCAATGACACTGCGTAATGAGCGAAACACAGGCGACTGTCCTGGAAATCCAGGAGTCTGAACGATGCAGATGGGGAGGGAGAGGGAGCAATTGTAATCTCTCGAATATGATGAATAGAAATTAAGAATTATGTATATTTATTCAGATCGATATTGAAACTCTAAGTAAGTTCTGCAAATAATGCTCGAGTGTGTGGGCATTTATCGGTAAGGGGGGAGATAAATTAAGCAATTGGCTTACGACATAAAACAACATTGAATCGAATACATACATACATACCCATTAGCGAATATTTTGTCAATTTTTCGCATTTAATCGAAATGCCAAACATTATGGTAAAATTTATCCGAATTCACAAAGTTTCTATAAATACGCATATGAGATTTCTCCTGGAATTAATGAGCTGGATTGAGAAAATTCATGTTTTCTTAATTTAACAGTCTCTCAATAATTAATTAAATGGTGTGTTGATTTTCATTTTAAGCGGCTTTCGATTCATTTTTGACTTTTATTCAAATTTTAATATTAATAAAGAAAAATTATTTGGTTCACAATTAAAAGGAATATTTAATTAAGAAATTTTATATAAAAATATGTGAGAAAGGGAGGGGAAGAGAGAGATTGGGATGCAGATTTAACGTATGTATGAGGCAAAAAAGAGCAATACAGACGCTCATACAAAATGCACCAGCTGTTCGCTAACCGTTCAAGCACGGCGTTGCCATATTTACAAAAATTTGGAAAAGAATGGTGCCTGACATCGTTGCGAACGCAATTGGAAAATGGTGTTTTCATTTTCAACAAAATATTTTTGCGCTATTTGATAGCTTTATTTGTGCTTTATTATATTTTAAAAATTATTTGTATTACGTAGTAATAAGATTTGAATAAAATCAAATCGATACAACCCAAGAGAAGTGGGAGAGACACGAATGAGTGTTGTAGCTACAGCAGCCGGCTGATCAGCGATCGTCTTTTACAGAGAGGGAGAGAGAGAGTGAGAGAGAGCGCTGTTAACTCCGGCGGCTACAGTTTAAGCGCATGGTTCTCAAAATAAGGTAGCGACATGAACTAATTTGATGTACCAGTTGTTAAGTATGCCTGCCTGTCAGCACTTGGCCGGGGTTTAAGTCGTAGATGCAATAAACAGTATCTTTAATAAATACCTAACAATATAGAATAGAACAATAGAACACATTCTAAAATCTTTAACTACAACTATGCAAATAAAATAAACCAACATAAGCAACCGTCAATAAATAAATCATTTGCACGACAAACGTGCACAGAAGCTGCTTAATATGTACCTCGAAAACGAGACTAAAATTTCACCATGTTTAAGTGCAATTAACATAGTATGCAAATGTAATTAAAATTTAATCAACTAACATTACGCTATTTATATTAAACTCTAATTCATATGTATGCAAAAATTGTAAACAAATAATGGTTTGTTGTTGCATTTAAATAAAGAATAAAGAATACCAAACGCATATGCAAATATTCGCTCTTTTTACATCTTACCAACGCCTTAATATGGAATGGAACAATATCCGTTATTGCAAATAAGTAGAAAGCTAAAAGCACGTTATCCCAAAAATTTTCACACTTTCGTTTGCTACGTGGTATGCCCCATTGCCGTCAACAACCCCATCCTCAGGGGCTGTGTGCCAGCTGGACACACGGTCCGAGCAAGTGGAGTGAACTCCTTTTATTGATGCAGCTAATCGAATATCTTGCACGCACGAACAAAATGTGAGCGAGAATGAGAACGGCACACATAACTGAGCAACACTTGCAACATTCCCCCATTCCCCGGTTCGACGATTAAAGCATACATTGCCAAGTACAAATTAAGTTCCTGTAAATTTCCGGTACACACTAAGGTAAATTAAACAATGACAATTAAAGCCCTAATGTTTTTTCGAGTCGTGATTGTGATACCGTCATCAACGGCACAGATATCAGACCCGTTCCTAGCCTTCCACTACACTTACAAAAAAAAAGCATCGCTGCAATGTAGAAAATTGCTATGTCGCAAAGGGTTGCTCAGCGGTTTTTCTGTTCCGTATTCCATTCTAGACTGAAACATTAAAACAAAAAAAATATATAATAAAACTTCTTTCTAAATAAATGATTTTCTTTTGTTGTATATTTAGAAATTCATTTTAATAATCAGAAATAAATGATTATATAATTCATGGCAATTTTATTTTTGGTTGATTTTCAAAATTTCAGGACGATTCTTTTTTCTAAGTGTAGCTTGGCTTGGACTACAGTCAGCTCGCACATCTACCGAGGATTTGAGGACGTGCAGCAGGAATGGTATATCAAAAAAGATGAGAATGGGGACATGATTTTGATATTAAAGCAGTGCAGTGGTGAGTAAACATCGTCGGACTTTCACTTACGGATTCCTTAACACTTCTGACCGTAGTAGTCTCTGCGTGCAGAAATTTGGCATTTATTTATTACAATAATATGACTGTGGTCCTTATAACAAGATAATTCTATTTAGTCTACCCTCCCCCAGGAGCAAAGTAACCCATCGTCATTAACTGTGTCATTAACCTTAGTTTTAATCGCAATATTATTCGAATGTAGTCTAAGGGTGACTGCGATGTTGCCTTTGGGTAAAATGTGGAAATTTGTTAGTGTTCATAAATATTAATAAATCTTTTAAATGTTACATGAGTTTATTAAGAAGAAGAAAATATTTGTTACTTTACTTGTGAAATCAATTAATAAATTCTATACGAACAGTATTTCTGCCCGATTAAACATTTATTTGGAAACAAATGTTCGAGCATTTTTCATTCAAATACCTTCAGAAATGTTGTAAATATTTAGAACTTTTTTAGTTGCAATTCAAAATATTTATTTTGTTTTATAATTAAATTTAAATTAATTCACGTTTGTCTTTTCCTGTGTCGACATTAAAAAAAAAAAAATAATAATAATAACAATAACTAGGATGCTAAAATTAGAGCTGCAACTATTTCGTATATAAATATGGGGTCGCAGACGTCTCCAAACTTGTCAATAAACTTTAAATATGCTCTGCTCAGCTATACATATATAAATTTTATTTTAGTTCTGTTATAGATTTGAATTTTTTTAAATGAAACACCTTTTTCTATATTGTACTTTTAATGCTCGGAAGAGGGGATGGGATTTTGGGAGGTAGGGGTTGCCAGTGGAAGCAGAAGCCATTTCATTTTCGCAAACCAAAAAATCGATATTCCATAATTCAATGTTAGATTTTCAGATGCTAAAACTGCCAAGCGTTTTTTATCCAATTTTTCACGGACTGCCAAAAAAAAAAATAAAACAAAAAAAAACTTGGGGGTGTCGTTTTTATGTGCATTAGCCACTCCAAACATTTAAATGGCCTGCAATCTACTAGCGAAACAACGCGCCGAAGGGTATCGTCTGCGTCACATAGAGCCGCTTAATGCGGCGAATAAAGAACATAGCACAAAAAAAAATACAGAATGAAAAAACAACCCCGACAAAATTATAATGAAGTTGGTGGTGGCGCACTAGCGGAAAGCAGGCAGGCAGGCAAGGAAAGGCAAGGCAGCCAGGCAGCCAGGCTGAATGTGAGTTTCCAAAAAAGCAGGGAGCGGACAATTTTTGCCACCTTCTGCACTCAAAACACCACCGGCACAGTCAGCGGCAGCGTCGCCACCCTACACACCATCAAAATTAAAAAAACGAAAATAACGAAAAAAAGAAAATCGTGTATACATATACGTATATAAAAAATACCCAAGATCATCCATAGTGATGAAGAAGAAAAAAAGAAATGGAAAATACCCCTGCCGCGAGTTATATTTATGTATGCATGTTAGCGCATATGTGTTCGTATGCGTAGGGGTTTGCTTTTTGCAAGATATAACGGTAAAGAACTGTGTGTATATATATGTATATTTATATGTATTTTTTCATATATCTTTGGATGGCCAACAAGTCATTTAGAAATTGGAGAGCTAAAGAAAAGAGCCACAAAGACGGCATTACTTGTCTTAATTGTGTGCGTCTTTTGCAAATTATACTTTTCTGTTCTACAAACATACACATACATATTTACTTTCTGAAAATATGTACTTCTTTTTGCAAGCCAAGAATTTTAATTTGCAAAAAGAACCAGTTCCGCTTACAATGCCTAGCGAAACACCTTTATAGTCGATTCCCATATTTAACTTATATTCATATTCCATTACGACAACTTGTATTCCAATTTTGAATGATTTCATGTATTCACATTCGAATTTTAGGGTAGCTAAAATATCCTTATTGAGCTCAGTGCACCTGCTAACAACCCAATTTTATTATAAATAGAAAATAACGATCGAGCTATATTAATATGTCCGATGTTGATATGAAGGAGGCTAATTGTCACTTGTTGTCGGCTTATTTGGTATTACTGTACTTATTATTATTTTATTATTATTTATTATTTATTTATTATTATTATTTTATTTATTTTTTCAAACATGTTTATTGTACCATAGCGTACAGCAAAAATTATGATACTAAAAAGATTTTAAAAATATTATACATTTTAGTAAAAAAAATGATTTTGTTAACCGAAACAAAATTTCATGTTGAGAATGTAATATATGGGCAGGCGATGGCATTATCTATTATAAAAGACGTATATAATCAATAATAAATTGGAGTTATATAGGCTTTCAATTTGGAGAAAAGTTAAAATTTTAAGGACTGCAGGAATATACACTAAAATTGACTTCAATCAACTGTACAAATGTCATCGAGAAAAGAAGAAACAAATCAGAAAATCTCATCGAAGATGCAGATCGAAGGTCAAAGGTCGACATTAAATAAATAAATCAAATTTAAAAAAATATTATGAATTAAATTTATATTAAGAACAGAAGAAATTTTTACAAGATTACTGGGGGTATTTAAAAATTGTCAAAATTGTCAAAATTGTGCAAAATTGTCTAATTTTATTTTTGCAGGAATTGGGAAAAACTATCCAGAAACAAGGTGTGTTTGAATTATTAGATGCCCAAAAGACGTTTAAAATTTAATTCAAAATTATCAACATTGATTTATTATCCCATAGATATCCCAAGATATCTTTGTGAACGGGGCAAGAGCTTAATTTCTTTTTGCTTTTAAGTTTAAAGTCGATCTAAATATTTTGGGCTCTTACTCTGAGTCACATTTGTGTATCTATCTGGCGATTGTTACACTTACATTAAAATAAGCATCCCTCATATAGCTTATTCTTTATCTTAACCATTGCCAAACATTCGTTTTCTATAAAAACCCAACAGAAATACATACATATATATTCATTAAAATCGTTATATGTATTTATATATGTATGTATGTATGTTTGCTGATTGAGGGGTGCATTTTTTGTTTTCGTTTTCGTTTTTTTTTGCACTTTTGAGGGTGACAGCTGCTGGATAAATTTTTTTTATTGATTTCCATATTGATTTGGTGCACATAATCTCTAGTTTCACTACAGTTCCAATGGTTGCCCATTGTCAGTGCCGCGTGCTCTGCCAAACCCTTAAAAGCTGAATCGGAACCAATTTTATCTGGCCGGCCTTTGACTGGAATTTGAACATTTTAACCCTTTTTCTATTTGATATTTCAAGCGGAAGTCAATGCGTGGTCAATTTTTCAATCGAAATGTACTCATTATACACTGAATGAGTATGGCAGCGTTAGTTCTAATATTGTAATGCATCTTTAAGTGTTATTATTTTTGCATGTTGTTAATCTTTAAAATCTTATGAGTTTTATTTATTCATGTAATGTATAGTAACAAAAGTCGACAAGTTTTTATATACGAAAAGTAAAATTAAACTGGCAAATTAAATGAAATAACAAAATTAAAATTTAAAATGTAAAGTGATTTATTTGGGAAACCCCAGATAAATCATAACCAAAACAAAAATTGTCAAATATTAGGAAGGTTAAGACAAAGAAGAGAAAGGGTAATGAATGAAAGAGAAAGCCTGTAGAGTAAGATATATTTATAAGATACAAGTAACCATGTTCAAAAATGTTATGCAGAAATGCTAACTTAAGGAAGACACAGTTCCACCGAACATATGTGAAATAAAGCATTTTAAGATTTGCACATGTTAAGCATAAAGAATAAATGGAAAGGGGAGAAAGACGACTTCACAAAATACAGCAAAGATGAATCTATTTCGACATTTATTACCTAATGTTGGAAGACAAAAGAGAAAAGTGCTTTATGCGGAAGCTCAATAAGACGGACGATTAAAAATAAGAAATTTACTAGAGTACGATAGCTAACGAAAACAGAGAATAAATTACTCGCGAACAATCTTAATTCAATCTTGATGGTTTTCATAAACACACCGAATACAAGAACAGTACTGACAATACTGATAAGAAAATCAGACTGAATTCAAAATTTGTCAAGAGGTGTATGTTTAAATGAACTTCTTATATTTGTTAATACCCGCGTAAAACTAAACTTTTCTATGATAACCATTATTTTTTCTTTGATATTATACTCCTCTATCATAAGAGTGAGCGAACTATATAGAGTTGTTCCTAAAGTATGCAGGTTGCTTCGCAAAAGTTCTTCTTTGCTAAGGTGGTGATTTATTTTCAAAATTGGCACTATTGCACTATTAAAGTTTCGTTCATGGTTACATCAAAAATCATTGGATTCAACGACTTTAATTTATTAAATTATTTGTATGATTTTGTAACGATGTCGAAACAAATAAAATATTTGAAAGTGCGCCGTTATGCCGCCAAAAAACAGCTGACCCGTTAACAGAGATAGCAGACGTTCACAGCTGTTCAATGGCACAGCTCAGTGGTTCTTTTTTCCGATGTTTCTGTCCTCAACAGCGCTGGCAACTATCAATTATATCGAAAGCGATGGGAAAGCTATTAAAAGGATAGAAAACAGCCGAATTTTTAAAATTAGGTTTATTATTGATTGCTCATGAATTCATAATTTAAAAAGTAACATATATACTAAATACCATCATAATTTTTGATATTTACTGTCCATTGCTGTAAAAAAATTGCAAGCAAACCAAATTCGAAGAAATAAAAAAAAATCAATTTTAAAACGGCCTCCAAACAGAAACAATTAATTGGCAATAAGTTATTGAACTGTTGAAAGGTGATTGATTACCATTTAAAAACGGCGGTAAGTATGAATATTTTGAAAATGAATTAATAATTATATTTTTAAAGAAAAAATTATAGTTCAGAGTTATCTTATACGTTATATACCAATTTTAGGCTTCTGGAAAGGGCCAGTTGGTTATTTTGAAGAAAAGGGAACTTCAAAAATGTAATTAATGTTTGAAATGTCACCATTATCTGCTTCATGTCAACAACCGGAGTATGATAAGTTTGTGTTAAAATTTCGTAATAGTTTTAATAATACCATAATGCAAAGTCTTATTGTACACAAAATTGTAACGTAAGACAGTTTAATCTTTTTGGCAACTGTTTAAATTTGTTCAAGTGTTATAAATAGGTAAAAATCTTTCAAGCCAACTTTTCGTCTTTGATCCGATTTGTGTTTTCTGATGGAAGTAAAAAGAGAGCACGCTACGACCTATAAATAACATCCTTAAGCGAAAGATTTGAATAATTGAAAACGAATCTGAAATTGCGCTCACAACAGTCGATACATCGATAAGTATATTACGTGCAATAAATCCAACTTTACAGATGTAAAATATGTGGAACCTGAAAAAAGGTCTGCTGAGAGTCAACAATTTAATGAATTAGTTTTCTCGCTTTTACGGCGATTCTAAATACATTTTTTTCTTGAAGATTAAAATCGGTTTTCATTAATTATGTACTATTTCCATTTCTATGCACTTGCCGCTTCTATGGTGGTTTGCCGATAACCGCTATCAAAATATATCAAAGTTCATTATTTTGACACCGTCAAACAGCTGTTCCAAAGAATCCACACAGGTAGCTGAGTCAACACCGTTTTTTGATATGGAGTTTTTCATGATCGATAACTTCTTTTATCTGTAAAGTGGGCTATAGAAAGAACATATCTTAAAAGATTTTGTTTTTGAAGAGAAACTCACTTTTTGAATCTAAACTGAAATCTAACATATGGGTGAATTTTAGGATATTATAGTTTTTAAAGTAAGTTTCTTTATGAATTATATTTTTTTTAATTTTGAAGTATTGACAAATATCTAATGTCGGTACGACCATGTGCTTATTTATAAATTTTTTTTGACTTTTTAAAATAATGACTTTTAGCAATCTTTGACTTAATGTGTAGGTCACAACCTACTAAGCAAAGTGTAATTGAAACTCTACAATGTGACGTCACATGTGTTGTGTTTTTTGAACAACAATCAGCTGTTTCGCAGCTCTCCGAACTACATAGGACGAAACAAACTCGACAATCTCTTTGCGTCGTGAGCTAATGAGACAATGAACTACTCAGCGTCGTTCATCCGCGTTGGCGCCGATCAAAACAGACAAGAAAACCAAAAACTGTTCTTGCTTTCAGTACTTATTTTGACAATTCCGTACCAAATTTGATGGATCAGTGGATCTGTGTGAGATTTTGGTTATGCAAACGGAATAAAAAGCAAAAGTGCCAGAGTACAAAAGAAATTCTAGCATTAGCATATTTAGACTGCTGTATGCATCTTCAAAGATCGTCTTGTAAAAATGCCATCGTCTGCTCTTTGAAGGGTAAAGATGCTTGAAGGTCAAGTTGCGCCATCTTTTCGTTACCACCTGCTTTTCAGTTTGGTAATTTACTGACATCAGAGAATCCCGCAGTCGATCTTCCGTTCGACTGCAACATTCTCACTTTTTCATTTTTCTTATAAATTTTTTCTGTTTGCTTATTTCTATATATTTTTTTATTTACTGCTTAGTTGATTTAAATAATAATATATTTTTTAAATATTATTCTGTGATTGCTATATTTCAGTATGCATAACTAGATTCTTTAGTCGTTTTTTAAGATATACATATAATGCGGAAGGTACCTGAATACAACTAAATATGTATGAATATGTATACGTACATGCATATTTATGCTTGTCTGTATAAGTAGAAAGAATGAAAGATTTTTCAGTTCTTTAGCGCTGCAACCATTTTTCCGAGGCGATAGAAAACGTCTCAGTAGAATCTTTTCAGTGAACAATCTCGTATGTACGTGAAAAGCTCTGTCAAAAGTGCTAAAAATTGAGTAACAGCTCGCTCGCTCCCCTCTTTTGTTGTTAAAATCCTATGTGTGTGTTTCAAAGAGAACGTAAATTTGTTATAAATAGACGCGTGTTTCATTATAAAATTGTCAGATATATTTTTTATATTACTAATTATTTAATTTGTTGCTATTGTTACATATTTTGAAGAAGGGGTTCGATCGTGTTGTCGGCTCTTTAAAAAAATTGTGGCACGTGTTGCACATATATCGTTAAAGGTTCTCGTTGAGCATATATCTCTATAATTAAACAAGACAAAAATATGTGTTTTTAAAAATAGAATATTTCATGCACACAAGATTACCTACATAATACTAATAATTGTGATTGTTCCTATATCAAATAAACAAACATTCGAATCCGAAATACTTTAACCAACGACACATTTCTCTCAAAACTTTACTAATTAAATTAAATTAAATTAATTAAATAATATTTAACGCAAATAAACAAATAGCTTGCTGATAAATAAAATAAAATGCGTATGCTAATGTCATATATGTAATTTGATGTAAATGACAGTTAAAAGCCATTGCATTTAATGAATCTCCAAACATTTTAAATTTCGTATAGGTCGAGGGCTAAGTGGCCTATACCCTTGGAAACAAATCGAAAAGTAACTAGCCAAAAATTCAAAATGCATTTACAGGAAACCCACAAGTAAGTTTCAAAACATTTCAATATTTTAAATATTTGATACTGTTGCACTAATAAAAATACCACCAATACTTTTACTTCTTAACTTCTACTAAAATTGTATGTTAACTTTTATGTGAAAGGAAAATATAATAATAACAAAAAGAGTATTGTCACAATTTCGAAAAAATGTGTTTATATGTATGTAAATTATTAAAATAATTAATATGAAATGCCAATCGCTAAGTGCATGTGAAAATGTTATTCAGCTTAAAATTAAGTTTTTAATGGTTGAAATACGAGATTTAGCTTCAAAATGTTCATATTAACAAGTTTTTTGGAACGGGCTATGTATTGAAGCATAAGTTAGTCCAGCGACAATAAGTAATGATAAATTTGTATAAAAAAAGTCTGCAAGACAACTAGACAACTTTCTTCATTTAAGTGAGATATCCTTACCAGCGGAAGGCAGACAGGCAAGGTGTTATAATATACATAATATTATATATAATATATAAATACTTTCGAACTTTGACTAAAAATATTTATCAAAGTATTTGCCAAAGCTTATGGCTATACAACGCTGAGTGTGAGAAAAAACTTGATTGATATAACACTCCATAGTGGATGTCCTGGCGCATGCGCTGCTGGAAGGGTGCAGCTGGTGAAAGTTCAAGTAGCCATTGGCAACTGTCAACTTGTATTTGGCTCTCTTTGCCTCTCGTTTGGTAAGGCAGGAAGTGCCGTTGTTTTGCTCAGCAAAAGCTTAATATAGAAACACGGAGAGCCACATTAAAAGCTTAGCAATCAATACGAGATTTTTTATTTCAGGCTTGAGTAATATGTCAAGCAAACCTATGTAATCGATGTTTTACAATTAGAATTGTGTTTCGTGATTGTTTGCTCGCAATTGTAAAATGTGAAATGTAAAATGTGTGTATTCTATGCCACTCTCAAAGCGTGTAGCGTGCCTATAAAAAATAATTAGTTCCTCCAAATTCCATGTTAAACTTTGAATATACATATATATATAGCTGGCACATTTGCATTACGTGAGCTGACTGAGCTGCAAAGTAAAGCCAACTTTTCAGAGCCAGAACCATGTGGCTATTTCAAGTGATTATCGCTGTTGTTTAATAATTGAGGTAAACCCAATCAACCGAATTGCATTGTCAGCAAAATCTTCTCAATTTTGAACATGTAATAATACCTTATGTACATACATACATATGCTTCATGTCTCCATATTCATTGCTTATATTTTTCCTTGGAAAAAGTTATTTCTTACAAATATATTTATAATTTTAAATTTCCATATGCAATTTATCTAATGAAAAAAATATTTTTTTGAGCATAAAATCGAATAAAATCTGTCGACATTATTTGCAGAGACAACGCCTGCAAATGGGTTCAAAAAAAGGAGAAAGAAAAAAACACCACCAAATTAGTTGAATGCAATCAGCTGGTGGTAAAATAACATAAAAGTGAAACAAAATAAAATAATGCATTGCAATTTTATAACATACAATAAAACTTAACAGTCTCACTTAAGACATTAACATTTGACATTAACTTGCACTGAACATAACTTTAAAATGATAACAGGGTACATATATGTTAATCACAAACATTTACCTCGTTTCAGTAGAAACGGCGTAATTATCGCTAAAGATAAAATGCAATGTAATTTTATAACAAACAATACAAGTTAAAATTTTCGTTTGAGACATTAAAATATTTTAAATTATTTTTTTTTTAATGTCACAAAAAAAACACAAGGAGTAAATAATTTATTAAATTAAATTCAAAATAAAATACAAAACAATAACACAACTTGAAAAATGTTAAACAATAAAAGATAGCAGTTTCGTTTGCGATGTTAACATACAACAATTTATATATTCATTTTATTTAATGTTAACTAAATTTAGTTGACCCACAAAATAACTTCAAAATGAAAAAAGGAACTAAATTAAATGAATCATAAGATGCAATATAAATATATAAAAAAATAGACTTAAAATAGCTTTAAAAAAGTAAACATTGTATTAACAGTGTTGATCAAAACTTTCTCTCTTTTCAGTAGAAACGACGAAAATGTCGCTGAGCCACACAAGAACACCAGAGGCCACTCCAAAGACAATCTGCCCGATCAGCGTCAGCAACAACACCACAACCAACACCAACAAGACCAAGGCCAAATCCAATCGAACCAACCAAAGCTCTACATAGGTGAAAGTCCGAAATACGCAGAGCACAAGAACATATTGCGATTGCAGCCTCCGCCTCCTTCAAAGCCGCCGCCGTCAATTGCACCTGGCACGCTCCACACACTCTTCCTGCAGAACATTCGTACTGGTGGTAGTGCTACCAGGGGTAGTGGAGGAGTTCAGGCTGAGGCTAAGGCCGATGCTTCGGAGGAGGAGCAGAGATACAAAAACTATCCAAATGCACTGCAGCGATCGGCGACATTGCCTGCCAAGCATAATCGTTTAGGCGTCCGCAGTCGGGTGACCTTCAAGGTTCCATCACAGACCACGCAATCTCCAGCTGCTGCCATATTGGAGAAGAGCAGTAACGCCGCCAGTGGACAGCAAGCAGCCCCGAAAGAGACGAGCAAAATGACGTCAGAGGACCTTTTGCAGCCAGGACATGTGGTCAAGGAGCGCTGGAAGGTATCAAAACTTTATTTTGTTTTATATTCTACTCATAAATTGAGTGGGGTTTCAGTCGGTTTCCCCAATTAACATTTTAATGCCCAGATATTATTTATTAAAAGTGTTTTTTTTTGTTGTAATTTTATCTTTATTTGTTTTTAATTTATCGTATCTTATTCTGTGCTTTTTATCTTTTACTCATAACATTCTATTTTTTCTTTATATGACTAATCCCCAAAATTGTTTATTTTTATTTGTGAATTTACCCAGTAACATTTTATTATCCCCATTAATTTTATATTTTATAACTGCTTTTTCTTGTATATTATTTATTATTGAAATTGAATTTCAAAGTTTATTTTTTAAACTTTGTACTTTAAAATTTATATTTTAATACCTTAGATATTTTGTATTTCACATTTCACGTTCTTTGATGCATTGTAAATTTTAACTTAACTGTTGTATTCTAAATTGTAATCAACGGTTTTTAATTGATTTAATTTTATATTTAAGATTTTAAATTAAGTGAAATAATTCATTTTATTTACAATTTTTTAAATTGGGTTTTAATTTAAATTTAATATATTAATTTTAGTATGATAAAATTTAGAGACTGCATTTAGTATAGATTAAATACTGAAATTAGACCCTAAATATAAATGCTAATTAAAATGTTTATAGCTGCTTTATTGGTTGTTTATTCATCGCTTCGCTTTTCTGTATTTGAACTAATTCCACGTTTGATGTTGTATTTATTTAAGGTGGTGCGAAAGATTGGTGGTGGTGGTTTCGGTGAAATTTACGAGGGCCAAGACTTAATCACTCGAGAGCAGGTGGCACTCAAAGTGGAGTCCGCCCGCCAACCAAAGCAGGTCCTCAAAATGGAGGTGGCTGTGCTAAAGAAGCTCCAGGGAAAGGAGCACGTTTGCCGCTTCATCGGATGCGGCAGAAACGATCGCTTCAATTACGTTGTAATGCAACTGCAAGGCAAAAACTTAGCCGAGTTGAGACGAGCTCAGCCACGTGGCGCATTTTCCCTCAGCACAACACTCAGGCTGGGATTGCAGATTCTGAAAGCCATCGAGTCAATACATTCCGTTGGCTTTCTTCACCGCGACATAAAACCGGTAAGCCTATTCGATAGAAGTATTTAACTCGTGCTCATCGATCATCATATTGAACAGCACGAACTTATTACTATAATGTAATAAAAAAAAATGTATTTTATGTTGTCGGTGATTTTCTTACAAAATTTTAATTATTTGATTTTCGCAAATAATTTATTTTTCTATTCATAATGTTCTCAATCACACAGTGCCAAGCAGTAGATATTTAAATAGTCGCAATTGTAGCTACTGACTTTAGTTAAGATACGTTGTGCCTGCCATAAGAAAAGAGTGCACTTGAAGGAAGACCTTCTCACATTTGGGTGCAAAACTTTTTAAAGTGAAATTTGCCAATAAAACTATAATATATTGAAAAGCTGGGTTTAGGCTATATCGCATTCGAGCTCTCTGGACTACAGCGCTCTTGTTGAATTGAAATTTATAATATATTTTACATTTTAGAGCAATTTCTCTGTGGGACGCTTGCCATATAACTATCGACGGGTATACATGCTGGACTTCGGGTTGGCTCGGCAATACACGACTGGGACTGGAGAGGTGCGGTGTCCCAGGGCGGCGGCTGGATTCCGTGGCACTGTGCGATACGCCTCGATAAATGCACATCGGAACCGGGAAATGGGGAGGCATGATGACTTGTGGTCTTTATTCTATATGCTGGTTGAGTTTGTGAACGGTCAGCTACCGTGGCGAAAGATAAAAGACAAGGAACAGGTTGGATTGACCAAAGAGAAATATGATCATAGAATATTATTGAAGCACCTACCATCGGACCTGAAACAGTTTTTGGAGCACATACAATCACTCACGTACGCAGATCGGCCTGACTATGCGGTAATATTTATATACACATAATTATTATATATTGTTGATTTTGAAAAATATTGTTTTTCTTAAAGATGTTAATCGGTCTATTTGAGCGCTGTATGAAACGCCGTGGCGTTAAGGAGGCAGATCCGTACGATTGGGAGAAAGTTGATACTGCCACCGCTGGCAACATTAATGCATCCACAAATGCAACTGCAACGCCTGCTAAAAATGATTATCTCCATGGCAATGTCACCCAAATGACTGTGGCAGCTTCCAATGCCAGCGGTACTGAATACGTAAGTATTATAAATTCGAATATATTGAAAATTTCTTGCATTTCAATCATATCAATTTAAAATCAATTTTGAATACATTATTTACTTGTATTGAATTTGGCAAACTCTTTCTACAATTTAAACACATATGCATTTAGTTGGCTTCAGGTTTCTTTTCGACGGGTTTCGTTATATATCAGGAAGAAAAATAAAAGCGTGACTTTAAAACGTTTGACCTGCAGCCAGCTAAATATATATTTAAAATAATAAATCTTATTTTCTACAAAACGATCTTCAATTTCTTGTCCTTAATATAGGTACGCAAGAGAAACGATATTGATACTGCTCAGATGGCCTCAACGGAACCACTTCATATAAAGGAAAAGGTAGAAGAAAAACATACATCATTTTTTTGGATGTCCCGTGTTATTTTTCTTCGGAAATAGATGGTCACCTTTTAAATTCGAATACAAGAGCCCAAAACAACAGCCCAGAACAAGAGCCCAGACCTCTTTTGATGAAATCATCATCTCTGGCTCTTAAAAAGTTGCAAAAAATATATTCCAAGTTTATTGACTCAAGGTCAAAAGAAGGTAACCTGCGGTTAGCTTGGAAATGAAGAGGCCAATCTTTAAAGGAAGCTCCCAACAATATACCTTCTAAATTTTGGTTAATCCAGCTTTAAAATTGCAGCAAATGTATAGTATTTATTTATTTATTCGGATGAGGTTATCGATTTACATCTACATACAATTTAATTGGATGAAAAGATTTTTGGTTAGATAGTTGAGTTACTGAGCTGCTTGGCCTCTAAGACTAAGACTCAAATATAAAATCAAAGCCCGTAAATTCAATCAATTTAGTTGCATTTCTGCTATTTGCTAATATTTTTCATCATAATCGAGAGAGATTAAAAATAAATAAATAAACTCCGCCATATGTTTGGGGTTTTTTACTATAAGTACAAGCTTTTCCTTTTAGGGCGATATACTAAAATCTAGTGCTATTTTCTGAGTGTATATATCTTAACATCCGCTCCAATTCTTTTGTTCTTATAGGTTGATAAGAATTGCAATGCAACAATGGCACCCCAAGCCACAGTCGACTGCGCCTTGCAGAACCTCAATACAGGGATTCTAAATGCATTACCAAAACAGCAACAGTTGCAGCAACAGCAGCAGCAACTGGTGCTGGTGTCAAATACGGCGATAGCTGTTCCGAATCTTCCAAGTGCATTGATCAAGCCGTCGACGGTGACAGGAATTGCTAACCACGAAGTTAGCACCATCAATTCCAATGCCCCGTTGCGATCCACGCACGGCGTCATCCATGGGAAACGGTGTCCGGTGCAGACCGTATCCGGTTCATACACCACAACGAATCAGAACAACTCGGCACCAGTCTATGTAAGTCCATAAAATCGAATCGATTAACGATTAATCAAGCGATTATTAAAAACTAACAGTATCCGGAGAGTAAAATTGTTGCCGCTCATGCGCAGCCTGTGGTAACCAAAATTCAGACGGGGACGGGTGACAAGGAGCACTTGGATGTGGTGGGGACAACCAATGCCAGCAACAATGATGCGGACCAGATGAGCAATGGACATGTCAATGTCAATATTGAGGGTGCAACAAGTAGATCCCTGTGCGGCGAGCCCAAAATGGAAATCGTCGAAGGTGCTATTAAGCTCCATCACAATCATCAGGCTGCTGTCGCCATTGAGAAGAGCGGCGATAACAAGAGATCGGCGAGCAGCATTAATCTGGGTTCTGATCAGAAGTCGAACTATGGTCGGCTGCGTGTTCTGGCTGCACCCCAAATCAACAGCGCTGAACTCTCCTCATCGCTGGATCAGGAGAATCAGGAGAATGGTGGCAATGGCGGCAGTTCCACGCCAAAGTTTGTCATTTGTCAGCGTGATCAGATCTTTGGCATTCACACGACCATACCGCCAACCAATCGCCGTTCGGCAACATCAACCAATCTGCGGCCCTCCTCCTCTTCGTTAGCTGGAACTGGAGGTAGTGCTAGTGCCACGTGCACCCAGCGTTTGAGCAGCGGTGGCAACCTGCCCGGCGGAGCAACTATGACGGGCAAGAGCAGCGTTGCCGCTTGTGTTGGTGATCATTCTGTGACCCAATTCGCATTGATTGACGATGAGAATGTTTCGGCCCTGCAACAGGTAACAAAGGGTGGCGGAGCACTAACCCTGGCCTCACAGTGGAAGAGCCAGTTCGATGATTCGGAGGATACAACAGACAACGAATGGAAGCAAGAGCCACAGGTAAATAAGAAAGTAGGAATTCAACAGCGGAGATAGGGGACTTATTGCCAGGTGTCAGGTGCGAATTAACCAATCAATCAACAATGCTTAAAATGTCCATCTGTTTTAATGTGCGTGTATTTTTTTATTCCTCATATATATATAAATATATATATCTATAATATACAATCTATATATATCTATATATACATATAATAGCAGTTCATGTCCAGATGCAATTACAAGAACATGTATATATGTTTATATCCAACCTAGATATATACTATCCATATATATATATATATATTTATTTATTTATTATGTGTGAGCAGATACACAATGTACAAAAAAGAAGAGAAATCACATGTAAATTATTTGAATCTCTTGCCTCACAGTCACAACCAAATTTGGATCAGTTTACTAAAGCGGATGTCTCTTTGCCGTTATTACGGAGAACCTCTAACTTAGCTGTTACCGGTAGCTGCAATTCAAAAGCAGAACCATTTCGGAAGGAGAAGGTTAAGAGGTAAGTGCAGCAATATTAACAAAAATAAATGCACCCTCTTTAGAAAAGAAATTTTGTTGTAAGTAGTTCTATGTTTTTGTCTTAAACACTTAAAGAAGAGAGAGTATTGCAGTCGGGCGTAACCGATATGTAATACCACCTGATTTCAGCTAGCAAAGAACTGCATGATCATCTTTGAAGGAGATTCTTAATAATTTACTATCCAGCTGATTTTTGGAAGTGGGAGTGTGCGAATCCATCCAAGTTTGGAAACTATATCTCATAAATTACGAAAGATATGGACTTTTGAGGATTTAAAAGGCGTTAACTTAAGCTTAGTAATCTATCTTCCATGTTTGATATAGCTCTTAAGTTGCGGGAGAAATAGGCTTCATCGTTTTTGTGGGCGGAAGCCGGCGTGGGCCAAAATGCTGGATTTTTTTAAGGGTGTTACTAGCAATATGCCTTCCAAAAAAACTCCAAAAACTCATTCATATCGCTTATACGAAAAATCAACTCGCGGGCTCGAATCCCGCTGTAGGCATGGTTATTTGGTGTTGGTCGCCAACCCGAAACTGCTTTGGAGTTTAAATTGGTACGAGGCCTGACCGGAGGCTTGTTTTCCGGTACCACGGAACATACTTCCGTTCTGGTTAATGTTTGCGGACCTTCGGGGAGTATCGTGGTGGCTGTGGTTTGAAATGCGGGTAGAGTTTTTAAGTCGGTGTGTTGCTGCGCTATACAGCAGGGTGCCGTGATAGATCGGAAGTCATTTAGATAGGCAGCCCCCTAAACCAAGGTGGAAGTTCACGACCAAACAGTGACTTCAAATTGGTACCTGCGGAATATAAGTTCCAAAGGGGTTCTCCGTTAGATTAAGCCTTTACGATAAGTGCTCACGTTAAACAACTTGACTTTGTAGGCATGGTTATTTGATGTTGTTTGGTAGTTTTGTCTTCTTCTTATTCTACTATCTCTCTCTCTCTCTCTCTGTCTCTCCGTCTTATCACTCTTCCTTTGAGATATACTTTAGTTCGTAACCTCACCTAAAGTAGGGAAGGTTGCAGTAACATACTTTCAAAATTTGGTGATTAGCTTACAAATTGTGGAAGGTATGCGCATTTCAGATTTCTGGGTCCGGAGTTCCTGGGAACGAAAGGGTATGGTCGTTGTAGCCGCAGTTGTAGCCGTGGCTATAAAGTTGGTTCTTAAAGGCGGCTACCAAATTTAACGGCTCCTAGGATTTCCTAGCCGTTGTATGACTTAACACTTTATCTGACGCGGGCACACACCAGTAAGTGTTCCAAGTTTCTAGTCTCTATCTCTAAGGGTGTCGAAAAAAGTTGCGTTCATACAGAAGGACAAACGACAAAACCAATTTAATATGATATCAAAGTATAGCAAAAATTCAGACAATTTTCATTACATTAGTTATACCGGAACCGGGTAATTATTAAAAAAGTCAGAAAAGGCCCCCCAAAATATTAACAATTATAAAAAAATATACTTACAAATGCGCCGAAACTCGACAACAAATAATATGATAAAATAATATAAAGAAATAAAAAAATTAAATATACTATTTGTTAGACTAGAAAAATCAGTGTGCAGGTAATGGAAAATTTGAAAATCGAAGAAACTTACGGATAATTTTATTACGATATAATTAACTTAAGTTCAATTGATGTGCATAAAAGAAAAAACAGTGTATAATAATTTCCCAACTGCCAATAGATATACGCTTAATATAGCTGGAATCGAGAATTATGAGACCTTACAAATGTCGATACCACACTGCTGGTCCGAACCGGCAATGGGTAATGTATTACGTAAAGACTTAGAGCCACCTGCTGTTCAGCAAGCAGCCTTTGATGACACTGTAAGTATATTTGAGAAATTATTCCATTCCACTTGTAATCACTTTAATTTTGTTATCTAAGAGTGTATTTAACATAGCTGTATATCTATGCATTTCAAATTCATAAAGTTCAATATTTGTGTATCAAATAACATGCATGGTTTTACTTTTTTTTAAGTTTTCTTTATTCCGTTTATTTATGTATTAAAGTGTGGAATACTCGTGCTCGAAACAACTTACAACTTATAACTACGGGACATTTTAAGCATTTCAATTAAGCGATTAATTTAAAATAAGTCCCGTCATTCTGCCATAGCATATACTAAGCATACAGATCATATCAAAAAAAAAAACGATTTAATAGAGAGCTCACAATAATAATTGTATTCCTTGTGACTTGTCACCTGTAACTTGATTAAGGTATATCGCATGGATATCGCGAGAAACGTTTGCGTTCGTGACTCTTGTTCCGAAATCGCTCCAATATCTAATCAAAAGGCGACGGCGACGGCCATAATACCAACAATGCCGTCGCGGGATCCTCCTCAAGCTGCTGCTGCTGCTGCTGCTGCTGCTGCTACTCCTGGCGACATCCTTTCGAGCCACTCAAACGAGAGTCAGGCCATGTACAAGCATCGCAATAGTCTGCCCAATGTGTGTCTCATCGATATCTTTGATGAGAAGCCGCCGCAAGGTCGAGAGGATGCGAAAGCGAATCCGCCGGATAAATCTGCCGCAGCCGTACCCTGGTGTGTTAAGACAACATTCTGTCAGCGGAGCAACTTGCCCATAATGCAGCCGTTTTCAGATGCAATAACACCAGAGTTGCTATCTCATCAATCGGGAAACAGAGTTGCCAATTTCGTCGATGCGGAAATGCAGCCGAACGACGGTTGTGTTAGTGGGCGACTTGAAATTCGTGTCATTTCTAAAGGTAAATATACTTAATTATTGATTTATTAAAACAAATATAAACATTTGGTAGACTTCTGGAGGTAAAAAATGTAAAATGGTCCAATATTTGCTGCAAGATCAACCGCATTCAGTATAAATATATAAATGAATCGAGGAGTTTGAGTGGAATAAAGTGTAGCATGCGTACGCACTCATCGATTATTATAGACTTACTTAAATTTAAGAATAGTTTACAAGATTTCTGGGCGTATTTAAATGCAAAATGATTCAACACTTCTTGCCAATCATACCAACATAAAATAGAATAAATTTTTATTTATTTTTTATTTGCTATAATAACACGGCACAGAAAAGAACAAAAAGGAGAAAATAAATTAAATTAATTTAATTTAAAAAAAATTAGAAATATTTAAGAAATTTCTATGCGTAATTAAGTGAAAAATGCTTCATAAAATCCACTAGTATGATTAGTAAAATAACGTTCGAATTGTAGTTCATAAAGTCCACCGTTATCGTTACAGAGTACTTGAAGGAATTATTTGAAGTAAAATTAAGACAAAGTGGGAAGAAATAAGGGGTAGCTCTCTATACGGAACAGAACCTTAAATTGGCTTATATATAAATATATATAAATACCTTATTAATTTTTTTTCAGAAAACTCGCACATGGACGAGTCGGTTTACTACGATGCATTGGCAGCCACAAGTAGTAAAATAACAAAGAACACATGCAAAGTTTCCAACAATGAAACATCTGGTGATAGGCAAGCTTCAGACTCGAATGACAAGAAGTCAGTTAACTGTGATGACATAGAAATTGGGACAAATATATCTTCCTTAACAAATACAACGGCCAATTGTAATACACCTTTAGCCAAAGAGTTGACTGCACCCGGCAACGAGTTTAGCTCCTGCCGAGTTCAGTCTGTCAAATTGAATGGCAAGAATGGTGAGAGCCCGATTGCATCCCCACACGCCCAGAGTAAATCCAATGATGAATCAAATACACAAAACGTCACGAGACGTGTGGGAGCTGATGTAACTGAAGGTGGTGGACCTGATCTATCATTGTGTGCACCCAGCAAGATACCTGTACTCACTTACAATGTGCGTCAATCGAAGTGTGCTTCTTGGGCGGGTGTGGACAACAACCCGACCAACCCAACTGGGCATACTGGGCAAGCTGGGACTTCCCAACTTGGTATTCAGGCTGTGCATACGCATACACCCATTTTAGATACAACAAATAGCCCAACCCGAAGTCACCATTATTCAAGTGCACTTCAAAATTCTCCCAATATCATGGACTTAACACCAGGTATGTTCCGAGTTCACGTGAACCGTCGGTCCTTTTGTGTTTGGGTTTGGTTAAAAGAAAAAAAACCATTTCTTTTAATATGCTAATTAAAATTTGAAGTGCCTTTTGTCCCAAAAAATTTGTACATCCTCGTTTTTGAATTTCAAGTTTAATATGTAGCTCTATTATAGGTTTGCGACGTCGTCGAGAGTCTACGGAAGGAAAGTACGTAACTGATCCCACACAACTAAATCTAAGATTTCAACGACCACAAGCTCGTATCTCCAATAGGTACGTTGGAAGTTGTTTGCTCATTACTCCAAAATTATACTAATTTGTGATAATTCCAGAACTCGTGAAATTCCTTTAACCATGCTGGGCAATTTCGATGATCAATCTCAGGCAGAGATTAGCGATAATGACGATAAGGAATTGGTTGAGGACAATACCAGCTTTCGCAGTCGATTGTGCAAGGCAGCAGCAATTAATCCCTCGACTGCAGTCCATCTTCAACAACTGTCAATAACCCGAACCGAGGACACAAATAACACAGCACGGAAACAAAATGCACTCGAGCCTTCATTACGAAATGATATTTCGCCGCCACCGGGTGATCCCAAGATAGAAAATAGTGCACGCCTTCGTCGCTACCGGCATAATTTAGAATAATTGAAAAGCTTATAAAAAAAAAAAATATGGAAAGCAATAGTCTCAATGCATGGTAATGGACCGAAATATAAATACATATATATATATATAAATGAACTTACTCGTATTTATATTAATTAATTTATTATTAAAATGATCGAATGGGCTTATTCAACAAATGCTTGCGTGTTTGAATGTATTCAATCGCCATGCTTTGCTCTGAAGTTTGTTGTATATTTATGTACTCACTCACAAATCAAAGTGTAATTTTGGACAATATATTGTATAATCTATCTTGATACAATACAATATACAAATGCTGGATTCACATACGGCACACTGCTGAGTATATATGCATAAATATATATTAATTATTGTACATTTGTAATGCCATATAAAAATTAAATAAACAAATACAATGCTCGTATTCGAATGTAGCGTTAGATAGCTCATTTATAAAAACACATTAATTATTTAATGTATACTCTATTTTGTTAACAAAAAACTTTTGCACATACCCAAAAAAAAAACTTCAGTCTGAGTTAGCTTTTATTTATTTTTGCATCTAACTTCGCTTTTGTCTTAAGGTTAGTGTTCATGATGAGAAGCTATAAAAAGTCCCTTACGTAATAAAATCCATATTTTTGTGTTTGTTACAGTGTATTCATAAGAGACTTAGTTTCCAATTAAAAAAAAAAATGACGGAACTTGTCTGTTAAAATTAAGTTTTTTTTGCCAACTTTTTCTGTCCAAAAAATTTATATAGAACATAAATTAATTAGCACAAGAGTTATTCGCTTGACTGTAAATAATCAATTATCAATATTGTAATAGAACAAATTAACCTCAATAAAGTGTAATGTTAATTCTAACAGCTTGTTATGTACTATACAGAGATATTTTACTAATATGTAGCAACACATTCAGACCATTATTTGGAGTTGTGAAAATAACCCATCGTTTTGATTTTCTTTTCTGCCCTAATCAGCAAATTTTAAAATACATTTCATAAAACTTTATTTGCTGCTGCTCTAAAAGATGTGTTAATGTAATAACGTGTTGTTAACCACGTGTGATTTCTTTACCGATCTTCCTTTAACCCATATCATTAATGAGTATATTCAAATAAAACTAGAAGTTATTCAACTTGGATTTTTATTTTTTTACTAATTTTAGGGCTCATTATTGTCTTTCCGTTTTTATTATTATGCACTTTTTCATTCTTATAATTGAAAAAACTCGTTTTCAGTAATAAAATTAAAAAACTTCTACAGATTATGGATTATTTTATATAATTTAAATTGTAATTGTAAATTTATTTTTATGTAAAGAGTTTCACATATTATAAATATTACCTTGCGTCCCACCAGATGTCGCTTGTGTGAATTACTTATGAGAAAGCGCATTTGGTATTTTTCATGTAAGGTTGCAATCTTCTGTCAGCTGTGTGTTATTCACAAATTATCGAAAATACAAAGTAAATCATTATTAAATGTTTCTGTTAAATGATTTCATTAAGCTATTATTATAGTTTGAGCTGATTCTCACTTTATTTCGTTCTTTCTTTGCTTTCTACTGAACTAAATAATCAATTTGTATGCATATTAATATGATATATGATGATCATTCATGTTACATGTGCTTTCTTTACATTTGTTGCAATTTTTTGTTGCTAATTTGGCAACAAGTCTAAAAAAAAATCTCCATGGACGGTCTGATCGTATTCTTTTCAATACCACTAAAATAGGGTGTACTCTCGATGTAATGAATATCTGAACAAATAAAAATATTCCTATACGACTGCTCATAGTTTTAGAATGAGTCAGTAAACCTGAAGAAGTCTTGCAAGGCTGCGGTGCAAAATTATTATTATAAAGGGAATATCTGTACTAATTACCGATTGCCGACCGATAAATTGTGGGGGTAAGACAATTCTTTTTTTTTGCTGCAATGGGCGTTACTCAACACTAAAAACACAGCCATTAACAAAATAAATATACGATGAAAACAAGCTCGTCGATGATGGCAGAAAAATATTCTTCAGACATTTTGGGCATTGTTATAGCCCAAATTGCTCAAACAATTGGATATAGCAGCACCCAGAGTGCACCCCTGGAACTTCTAGAGGACATTCTGCAGCGCTTCATCCAAGAACTCGCCCGCGATTTACACAGCCAAGCCGAGCACGGTAAACATGTTATATTTATATGTTTATTTACATCACAATTTATTCTCTTCCTTACCGCTTTTGGGTTTGTCTGAGTTGTGCACAATTTCTCTTAGTAAAAGCCTTCACACTGACTCATAATTATTTGATTGCATTGCATGGAGATTGCGACTAGAGACGGCCGCGTGACCGATTTTTTCCTCACGTCATGCACGAAATAATAATCTTCTGCCATTTAAATTTGAGTCCGAATTGTGTTTTCAAGAAAATTGTATATTGTCAAGAACGTGTTTGGCTACGGAAAATTTCGTATTTCCGCAATTCTTTTGCAAAAAAAAGTATTTTATTATTATCTAGTTATATTGCATCAGAATGAATAATGCCATCTTGGCCACGCCGAACATTACAAAAATGTATTACAATAAAGAAATTATATATAAATGTTTTGTAGCTATTAAATTGCATCAGCATAAATTCGTATAAATATTTGTTATTTTTTTAAGGTTAAATATTAAATTTTAATTTCAATATTTAATTTAATTATTTCTACTATTTTCTGTGTCGGCTTATATAAGTTATGTATATGCCAATCTCGATCCAAGAAACTGAATATTCCGACCGATTGCTCGATGATTTTCTTTATTTGTTAGTTGTGATTAACTTAATAACGCTTACATCTTGTGAGTTTAGTCTTATCTTTGTAAAAATAAAAAAGTCCAAACTTTCGTGCGATGGCAGCTATAAATCAAGTTTCATCAAGATAGTATAAACAAAATTTCGGACAAAATTAGAATTCCGTCTACAAGGGTAGTAATTCATATTTTATTAAATATACTCCATGGACTAATAAAAAAATAAAACAACCCATATACAATATATACAAACCATCTTAATTATATGTTTTTTTTATGAGTCGAACGAAACTAATTAAATATATTTATTTTATTATTTTTTTTTTTGGTAGCAAACCGCGTTGAGCTGAATTTGAAGGATGCACTTTTGAGCCTAAGGAATCTCAACATAAACGTGAACGAATTATTAGACTATATTGGGAATGTTGAGCCGATTCCTTTTGTGCGGGATGTGCCCATCTATCCCGTAAAAAGAAGCTCAAATTTGAATTTCCTGAAGCCTGGCAGTGTTGAGACGCTGACGAGACCCGTTCACATATTCGAGTATTTGCCGCCAATGCTACCTACAGAGCCAATTGCTGCAGTCACCTCCACTGGATTAGTTGAGAAGTCTGACCACGAACAGATTCCTACATCGACATTGGAGTCAGGCCACAAAACAGCGCCCAAATTACTGCCGGATTTAAAAACGGACATTGGCATATCCAAGTGGTGTGGTCAGAGCGATTTACCACTGACGTTGAATTCCTCGTCCAGGGATAACTTTGATCACGACGGGCATGCAATTCGAGAAATCAGTAGTGTCGTTATGACGACGGGCGGCTTTATTTCCCCGGCAATCGAGGGAAAACTACCGGAAGCCTTCGTGCCCGATATTATTGGTAAGAGAAGCTTTATTTGGTGAGGCTCATATTATGAATTGTTTATATTTAGCAATAGCAATAGCTATTTAAATAGCTGTGATGACAAATATGAATTTAAAAAAAGTTTAAGTGGCATGTCTAAAATCAAATCAAAACATTAGAATATTAATGTTTTCTAAATTTTATACAATTCGGACCTATTTTACTGTCAACCTTAAAATGGACGAAATGACGAAAACGAAAAGTTTCAAACAATTTGACTGTACTTCTGATTCTCATTAAGAACCAATATTGCCGTACTTACAAATTAATATATTGAATTTGCACAAGTTGTTGTCTTTACACCTGTTGAAATTTGTCTTTGTGGATGGTTTTATTTATTACAGATATGTTAAACACAATACATAGAAACCCATACCATAGAAACGATATTAATCGACGTAGCGATATTAATCGTTGCTTCTAAAATTCAAACGTATTTCAACAACACCCTTTTCAATGTCTAGGTTACGTTCAGATTAGGTATAACCATTTTCTCATGTCAATGAATTGCTATGCAGGACAGCTTAATAATAAAAATAAGCGACATAATCTTATTAGGACAATTTCCTTTACTTACCCAGATTTAAGAGTGTAAAAAAATCGCTATTTGTCAAAGTTATTAAGACTTTGAATTCCATGCTTTTTTTCCAGTTTGGTGGCGAGTTTGTAACTTGTTGTGATAGAGTCTAATAAACAGCACCACCCCCACAAATTATGAAAATCTTTATAAAGATTCACAAAATTTAAAAGTTACGTGAATGACAACCTTCCTCAGTTTGTGTTCTAAATTCGAAATAGGGGTCAATGATTATAAAGAAAAAGGTTGCATCATCCGAGCGAGAGTTTATACCAATAACCATTTACATCTAAAGACTTATCTTTAAAATCAATAAATTTACGATATCCACCTTTTCTTGGAGAATTTTTAATATTAATCCACAATGATTCTCGCATATACTTCTTGCGTACTTAAATCTCTATATATATTTTATAGGCAAGTTCAAGGGACTGGATGCACCACCCGTGTCACCGCCACCTAAAATACCCGATGAGTCCAAACATCTTTTCACTGAAACCATCGAGGTATCAATTGCAAAAAGAATTGCTCTCTCGGAGACGAAATCACGTACGGCAGAGCAAGGAGTTGCCCAATGCCAACAAGCAGTCACATCTAGCGAGAGGATTGAGGTAAATATGGTTTTGGGTACAGGTGCAACATCCGTTCCAGTTGTGCCACCAGCAAACACAAAGACCGCCAAGAAGAGCAAAAAGAAGAAATTATTGGGTGCTCAGGCAATTGATCCAGCCGGAGAACTAAACACCAATAAGGCACAAGAGAAAGCTCACCGCAAAGCCTTTAAGATCTATCAGAAATTATCTAAGAATCAAATGGATGGCGGCAACAATCTACAGAAATCCATTAAAAATCTAAACCGTGGCATGTTGTCCGCATTGCCGGAAGGAGCGGAGCGGCTGCAACTGGAAAAACTGTTAAAGAAACAAACAAAGCAACGCCAAAAACAATTGAAATCCCAAAAACAGCAGCGACAACAACTGCAATCGGTGTCCAAGCTGCCAGGAGTTTTACCCAACGCAATCCCCTTGGTTTCTGTGGCCAGTATAGATCCGGCTCCAGCTTTGGTGCCTTTGGCGACGCAACCACAGCCCTTGGTGCCTACCAATGTGACCGAGAATGTGCTCGGTTTCGTTGGTGGTTTTCTTGGATCCACGCTGAACGTGGAAAAAACAGATACATTTTCAAACGATTTTGTGGTGCCCGTCAAAGATATTTCGAATGCGGGAGCTGCGGCGAATCCAGATACTCTTTCCGACGAAATCAAACTTGCGAATGAACCCGATCGCAACAAATTAAATATATTCAAGAAAATCTCCAAGCCGAAAGCGCCATTGAATGTTGCCAAAACAATGTTCGAGAGTGCCGGCAATAGTTCGCCACTGATTAATCTGCCGTCGGGCACAACGATAACACCGGCGCCCGCCTTGAGTGCCACTGAATGTGCACAGCATAATTTCAGCTTGTCCATAAGTAATATCTCCACATATGATTCCTTTGGCGGTCTCTCAGATCCGACTCCAACAGTAACAGCTGGGAATCTGTTGGCCCTTGACGTGAACAAGCCGAAGAAACGCGGTCGCAAACCAGGTGGTAAAAATCAAATTCGATTTCATGCACCGACGAGCATCGCAGCATCATCAACATCGATTCAGCAATCACCAAAGAAAATTAAATCGACCAAGTTAAATCCAGTTTTTAACTATACACCGGAAACACCTATGAACAAAAATCCAACAATATTTCCAACTGTACCATTGCCCATGGAACCACTTAATTTAAGCAGCGTCGATCAATTTAAAAGTGGCTCTCATTTTCCTGATAATGTTCTCTTAATGGGTGATATAACTGCAGCTGGCGAAGTTAGCAACGAAGCAAACACAGAGAATTTAAAGTTGCAGAAATCCAAGGATAAAAAGGAACGAAAAAAGGCCAAATCAAAATATCAACTGAATCACGTTGACAGTGTTCAACATACAAATATGGGAGATTTCAACAAGAAACTTGCCTTCATGGATTCCGATAAAAATGCTAAAAATACATCGCTACAAGCAAAGCCTGGCAAAGTGCAAATTTCATCTGCTGACTTGACAGATGCAATAACTAATCACGCTCTCGGGTATGTGACCGGCTCGGGGACATCAAATCTACCCAAGTCCAGTACATTGTATGGTGGTAATCAGCCAAATTTGATGCCAATGCTGCCGCTACTGCATTTCCCGCCACGTCCCGGCCTGATACCCTCGGGTCCAGCTATTTTTGCACCAACCACTTTAACCGGATTCAATAAAAAAGTTACGGGCCCCAATTTGATTATGCCTCACACATTCATGTCCTTTCCGAATACCAACATTGTTCACAAACAACCGAATATTGAGAAAGATGGTAAGTAAAATAAATATTAAATATTAAGTATTTTCAATTATTTAATAAAATATTTCTTTCAACGCAGATAAGTCCACACTTTATGGTCTCTTGCCTCATAGCGATGCACATTTGGAGCGAAGTTATTGCAATGTGGCTCCCTTGGTGCCAGACTCGATGAAATTTCTTAATGCGCTAATTGACACTAACAAAACCAGGTCGCCGGAACGGTTTGCGTTTGACCCAAAGCCGAGCAATGAATG
Source organism: Drosophila kokeensis (assembly GCA_035042145.1). NCBI lineage: Eukaryota > Metazoa > Arthropoda > Insecta > Diptera > Drosophilidae > Drosophila > Drosophila kokeensis. The sequence goes on along the minus strand of JAWNLT010000673.1, from coordinate 98,049 downwards.
CAGTGGCAAAGACACTGAACACAGTTCATCCATTTTGGGCTTTATACCGTTGACCGGTCAGGGAGCTGAACTTTCGGGCAATGATGATGCACCCACTAACCCGGGTTCAAAATCTACGAAAACAATTAAATCAATCTCAGCTGCTACTGGAAATTTGGGGGATCCCATTGAGGTGTCGGATGATTCCAACGATGACGACGAATCCAAGCCGCCATCGAAAGACAATAATCAACTTAGCGCCTTTCCATATGTGCATGGACTAAAGTCTAACCTAATTCAACCCTCAAATCTATCGAATTCCGGACTACGTCAGCACAATGAAAGTGTGCATTCATCTTTGCTAAATTCCAATCAGCTGATAAATTCGCCCATTTCCGACTCGAAGCAATTGAAGAAAGATGCCAAAGCAGGTGTCATAAAACTGAATCAATCTGATAGCAATATTTTGGCACTTGCTGCTGCATCACCACACCCACAGTCACATGCACACCCGCCGCACACCACACACACATCACCGTTTAACATTAATTTCATGAGCAGTGACAAATTTAGCCTTGCTGGCGGTGCCGATCTGATTCCCTTGTCACGCGTGGATAGTGGCTTGGCGTACTCCTCGCTGACTGTTCCTGCCACAAGTCTGACGGCAGGTGCCACATCTGGTTCCATGTCGAGTAGTGCGGCACCTCAAGCTGAAGTTCAGAGTTTTATGAGTAATTTTGTCGGCTCTGTGAATTATGATGATATCACGATAACACCCACAAACAATGTGCAGATGAGTGAACTGAAGCTGCACAAGCTGCATAAGAAGATTAAAAAGCCCAAGGATGGCAAAATCAAAAAGAAAAAAGACAAAAAAGATAAGTCGAGAAGCAAGGAGAAAAGCGAAGAAAAGCTTCTACTCAATATTGAGAGAACCAAAATCCAAGACAAAAAGCCCAAAAAAGATAAGAAGAAAGAAAAACAGGTAAGCATTAAAATTTGTACGCCTTGCATAGATCAAAAACATAGTAACGGGCCGAAGATAACATCTATATATATTCCTGTCAGTATGCGGAAATAAGCTGGGGACTGAAAAAAAGCTTAGAATTCATATTCATTTTAGCATACCTATATTACGTGTAGAAATAATAATAATAATAATAAAAATTTATCCGTTTTCCGAGAATCGATAAATTTGTATCTTCATAAAAAACAGAAATCCCTAAAGAGATATTAAATTCATTTGTGGGTTGCAGTATAAGCTCAAGACCAGTGTGCATGTTCAATTTCACGAATTCTTTTAATGATATTGTGTGAAGAAAGTAATATTCTATGTATGACCACTAAGCAGTGGTATGACATATATATTGAATATATATTTGCGCATCGTTTTTGACGATTTACTTATTTTACAAACATTCAATTTGCAGGTGACACCAGACGGGTTACATATTTCTACAGAAAATCTAAGTGGAAGCACAGATCAAGCAAAAAACCTTCCTCCCGTTTCCATCGAAGCCGGAGTTGCTGCAGACCATATTCCGCCAAATAAGTCGCAGGCATTAATGCCGCACTTGATAGTGTCGCCAAAGCTAGATCTTTCACCAAATCAGGTGCCGAAACTAACGCTTAAGCTCAGTGGAAAGTCAACACCCACGGCTGCCCCATTTGAAGGCGATCATGATCATACAGCAATAACAACAGAACCGACCACGACGCTTCAGACACCGACGATCCAGACTAAAAAGGAACAATCCCCCGAATTAGCTCGATTTTCACCACTTGTTACCGGACCCCCCAAGCCTAAACAATGTATGATCTCTAAATGTTACCTGATGATACTTGATGTGTTCATTCATTAACCACTCTCTTCATTTTAGGTGAAACCATAACAATGAACCTATCAGCCGCGGGCCCATGCCCCCCTTCCGTTTTCGCACCTATTAGTAGTACGCAGCCAATGCCAATGTCGATGTTAGGTATGCAGTCAACTGGATTGAATGCTCATTCAAGTAACTGGATACCGAGTTCTGGTAGCGCTGCTTCTGCCACATTATCGGCCAGTTCGGTTTTGCTGCCACAACAACTAATGCACCACCCGACAAAACAAATGCCAAAAATGTCAGCAGTATCGATACCTACAATGGCATCTGCCGAAGGCGCACAAACATTGCCCACAAGTCCCGAATTAATAAGACCCTCTTCATATGTTGATGCCGAGGGCTATCGCATCTGGATTTGTCCGGCGTGTGGCAAAGTTGACGACGGCTCGGCAATGATCGGTTGCGATGGTTGTGATGCATGGTATCATTGGTAAGTCTGTGCTTAATTTTCAATAATGAGAGTAAACAATGATAATGATCTTATAATTTAGGACTTGTGTGGGCATTCATGTGGCTCCCAACGACAATGAGGATTGGTTCTGTCGCGTTTGTATAACAAAAAAAAAAGGCAGTGGATCAGACAAAAAGAAGAAGCGAAACAAAAAGAAGTGAGCATTTAGACAATTCAAATCCTAACTGACTATCACAATCAGATTTTTGGATACATGGCATATTTTAACAGAAGTTTTTAATTTTACTTTTCAAAGAGTTGATAGAAGTAGTAAAGCAATAATATTATTTATATAATAAAGTGTTATATACGAATAAAAACATAAGCGTTGAAACATTGTTTTATTCTTATAACTTGGGTATCTCTGTTGTAATTGTATTTTATATCAAAGAGAAGATTAATTTTAAATGTGTTGCGCTAGCGGAAATAAATTAAATTAAAAATGGTTTGCTATTTGGTCTCGATATGTACATAATAAGTGTTATTGCGGTTGGTTTTTTAGTAAGTATTTTCTCATATATTCCAATATCTAATTATATATACAGTAAGATACTTATTCATTTTAATTTTTTAATAATATCGTATTGCAAAATCTCTGAAGTTTCCTCCTAATAAGCTGACCCAGCATACAAACATTATAAGCAAATAATGCTTGTGTGCATATATAACTCTGTTAATGTTAATATTTTATTAATAAAAATTAAATTCTGATTTTTTTTTGTATCTAAAAATAGTTGGTTAAGCCTTAAATTTATCTAGAGTTAAAATAAACTGCGAAATAACTTAAATAATTAAGGTCAGCTGAATGATATCGATTACCGAAAGCAGTGTCTTAATAGCTCTGTGACAACTTGGAACAACATAAATAAATTTATACAATTTTAAAAAACTTATATGTTATTCACACAAGCATGATCATTGAATAGAATACCACAACCTCAATGAAAATATCGCAGTGCAATTATAAATTTTGTGTATAAACCGTATATTTTATAGTTAATAAGCTGTGTACGATTTATGAGAGTGTAGGACATTTGCTTTCTTAGTCGAGTAGAGAATTCTTATGTGTATATGGAAAGACACGCAGACCGACCGTCCCGTCCCCTGCTCGCTGAATACCTTTTCTGACAGGGACTATCGAACATATCGAACAAGATAAACAAAAGAAAAACTCACCATCTTTGAGTGTTGTTTGACATTATATCGGTTTTATTAAATTCAGTATCAATATAGCTATCCTATAATTGTAAAGATAATTTCGTAAATGATGAAATGTCTTGTTTTTAAAATGATATTAAAAAAATTAGCCAGTTACGATAACAATCGAAATTATATGGTAATAATTTTTTTTTTTTATTATTAAATAAAAATTAAAATCAAAGACAATTAATGTTTAAAATTAAATATCAAAAACTGCAAAATGTATTCCTAAAATTTGGCAACAAATTATTAACCGATGTTAATGTCTAGTGAATCATAACAGATATCTTTATAGAGTATGTTGTATGTAATTTTTCTATTATTATTATTAGAATATATTTTTCTGGTCTCACAAGATGTTTTAACCAAACTCACCAGTTATAATTAATTAATATTGTGTTTCAAACAGTTTGAAAAAAAATCAACTTCATATATCATCTACCTCGCTTTAGTTTCAAGGTTCTTGATTAAAAGTGTATATATATTCATTCTTGATCAGCAGCATAAGTCGCTATCCATTTATTTTTTACGTTATTTATACTCCATCATTATCATTAAGATAATGAATCTTGTCATAAATCCATCTATTTCTATTGGTAGCTTAGCCGGCTCGACGCCGACGTTCGGTGCGGACCACTTTATCATACAGATAGCATTGAAACAATCGATCGAAAGACTTAAGTTGTAGGCTAGAGATAGACGTAGACATACATGTCAATCTCTCTGGTACAATAAAACTTCACAAATATTAATAAGTGACTTCAAATCAGGTATAGAATTATAATATATCTAAATTAAATTAGTTTTAAAAAACATTTTTTTTCAAATCGAATCATAAAAATAAATAAATAATATTTCGAAACACGCATGAAAATTTAGATCTAGGGAAGGGTATGTAATCTTTGGCGTGCTTCTTTCTTGATTAGGTAAATATTTACTACTTCATTTCATAACCTTTGTTTGAAAAGCTGCAAAAGCGTTGAAGTAGAAATATACAACGCGTAGATAAATTGCATTTTATTTCATACATCCTCCCAGTTGTATAGATTTTTTAGTTGTATGGCCTTCCATAAAATGCCTTGACGTAACTGCAACAACTTCACCAAAATCGTGTAAAACACACAAGTTATAGTCATGATTTTAGTTCCGGGTTGGGAAAAATATTGCTTGCATTAATTTTCTCCTTTTTTATCCTTGAAGAAGATAAAACATTTTAGTGTGCAAAGACTTTTAAAGAGAAAGTTGGCAATGTAACTTGAACCTGTGTTTTAATCAATTTAATATATTTAACAACTGGGTTCAGTGTATCTGCCAGTCAAACTCAATCGACTAGATCAATCTTACTTGTTATTAATGTTAAAGTTTTTAATATGTATTTTGATTGTTAATTAGTGTCGAAGTATTGGCTTAATATTTGTTTTTGCTGAGAATTTGTTAAATCATCATTTTTTTTCTTGTTTAACTTTTCGAGTTTTTATAATTGCACAAAACCTATTTATCTCCTTACACATCACCATATGTTATGCGTATAATTTTGCAAATATTCCTTCACCGTAACACAACAATGAATTTGGCTTGTTAGTAAAAGGCAAATACAAATGCACAAAAAGCACAGCCATTTGCTGTCCGTGTGCGTATTTTTATATTCAATAGCAAAGCACACAACTTAGCTCAGCTTCTGTATTATGGGTTGTTGCTGTGCAGCCGGCAGCACAATTCTGATTTTTTACCCTTGCAATGAATATTATAAATTTTTGTCTAAGTAATAAATTATACATATTTTGTGATCAGCTAATTAGCCGAGTCGAAATAGTTATGTGCGTATCTTTGTTTGATAAAACTTGCAATATATAATTTTTTAACTACAGGTTCGGATCACTATATAGCTGATATGGATATAATCGGTCGTCAGTGGAGCTCCAGTCAAACTAGACTCTCTTTTGTTAAGCAAGATATCCAAAATATATCAAAAACTATATATAAACTTGTTCTTTAAATTGAAATTGAATTGGATATCTGCAGATGGACTCTGATCTGCGAGGGTATATAATCTTCGGCTTGATGAAGATATCCGTTTCTTTTGTGTCTCTTGTTTTTTACTCATAATCAATAGCAGTGCTTTTTTTTGTAATTGCTGTCGCTATGCTGTTGATGTTGTTAATTTTTGCAGGCAAAGCGTAATCAATAAAGAGCTTATTTTCTTAAGAACATAATAATATCAAAAGTGCGGGAAACCTGTTAAAATAATTATTTAAACAACATATTACATTTTAATAATTACCATGAAAAATATAGAAATTTATATAACTACAGCAAACAAGTTTACAAATTGATCCGGACACGATTTTCAATTAACTACGGCTTATATAAAAGCTAAATAAAATAAAAAAGTGTTTATTTTTAATATGTGTAAAGTTCCCGCGAGATTGGCTTAAAATTTTTATAAATGTTATAGGCGTGGCTAAATGGCGTCAACGCGACATGCTTTTTAATATACTTGACGTTACTTATATATATAAATATAGAATTGCAACGTTTCGTTCCGCAATAAGAAAATAGAATTCCGCACTTTTGCAAAAGCTATAGACCGCGCCGTTCAAGTGAACATCTTTTATATATATTCATGGACAATGTGTGTTTTGTTTTCTTTTTTTTTGCCAGTACTTATGCCGTTCATAAAATTATTCAACTATGTGTTTAGGATATCCCTAGTTGGCTTGGCCGCTGCTGAAACTACTATTTGGCGAGATTCTTTGGTGATTTTTAATGTCGTTGCGCGGGCTCACAGGTTGTGCTGAATCCGTCATTGTAGTGCCGGATGTTGACTCCGTGCCCGAAGCAGGCTCAATGGGTCTGGTAGATAAAGGTTCAACTGTAACAGAGACTTGGCCATTACCATTGTCCGACGATAGATTAGCAGAGGTTGTTCCATCAGCCGTCGAGCTACTGTTGCTACTAAGCGCCATTCGCTGCATTTGCCGGATAACTGTCGCCGCGTAATACGCTTGCTATAAAATAGCGATGAACATTAATCGCAAGAAAAGCATTATTTTTTGGGTCGAATTCATACCTTCCATCGTGACTTTGCAAAGTTTTTCTTAAGCTGCTCCGATACAGTGCCATGAATGTTTTTGCTGCTTGCCTCATTTCCAGATATCCTACAAGAAGTTTTTAATAAATTTTTTTTTATAAATTACAAATGGAATCGATCGTCATTACTCACCAAGGATGTCCCAATGCTTGCTTACAAGTATAGCGCTTTTCTACAGTAACACACATTAAGTTCTTGATAAATTGCTTGGCCGACTCGCTAATCTCGTCCCAATATGGTGAATCGAACTCAAATTCACCTGAAAATAAAATATTATATGGTGAATGGGTCTAGGACAGTTTTATTTTATTAATCGTGTAAAATCTTTTGACAAATCATTGCTAAAGTAGTCGGATTAGACTGAGGCAGTTATCAAAATATCTTCTCTTAATTTGAAAATGATACAAATGTGTGTCAATGATCATGCTTGTGTGAATAACACACGTTAGTGATAAATACCAGCACGAACATCGAGAATATATATTTTCATTATTATACACAATGTTCTCATCTTGGCAACATATTTTTTAATAATGCACATACTTTACATATAAATAGATATACAGACATATATGGCTCGTAGTTACGATCAACAAGATGTATTTACTTTATGTAAGGGGATGATTAGTTTAATGTTTTAAGCATAAGAGGCAAAGGTTGTCGTCGAATGTAAATAATTCGGTTCATATTTTGATCGGTTTTTTGTACATTTTGTTGATAAGTTTTGATAGTTATGTATACATATAATATATATATACCTTTTAGAATTTGTGCAAATAAGTTAGCGTCGTTTTCATCGTAGAATGGAGGATAACCACAAAGGAGTATATAGGAAATGACGCCTATGCTCCAAACATCAACGGCCTTTCCATACGGTTTCTGAGCGAGCACTTCTGGCGCTACATATCCCGGAGTTCCACATGCCGTTGCCATAATCCCCGAATCCTCCATTTTTGATAAACCAAAATCGCTTATCATGATTTTGCTTTCATCGTCCGGGCTATAGTATAGTAAGTTTTCGGGCTGTATCAAACAAAATCACAAGTTCAGAATAAAGGATTGATTCATTTCATTAAGGTTCACGCTTAGTTGTTACCTTGAGATCTCTATGTACAACGCCCTGCTCGTGCATATAGTCTACAGCCTCTAAGATTTGTCTAATTAAGTGTGATGCATCTTTCTCGGTATACGATCCCTTCTCCACTATACGGTCGAACAATTCTCCGCCAGTTACTCTACATAGAAATAATCGTGTTAATCCTACGAAATCTCACAAGCACTAAACATACACTAAATATGGGTGTGCTAAATCTACAAAAAATGGTTTTGCATAAAGCAGCAAACTCTCTTTTTGGGGAGTCATTAGCGGAAAAATATAGTTTTTACTATTGTTTGCTTATGGTTATGTGTTCAGAAAAATTGCTGATGGTATTTACTTTTCAACTTGTTTTAAAAAAAATTAAATAATTATTTTCGCTTTAAGCAGAAAGAATAGATACAGACATAAAAATATTGCCATATCGTTATTGATGCTGAGGAAAATTATAAATATTATTTATGAGGTCGGAGTTACCTTCGAGTTGATTAATTTTGATAGCTTGGCTTACAAAACTCAACGTAGCGGATTAAAATTAACTAAAATTTAACGTTACAACTTGAATGCAAAACAGTAAGTTATTGAAGGAACTGTTGGATTAATTTTAAGAACAGAATCGAAATTTCATAAGTGTGTTTTTTTGGGACCCTTCAAAAATAGTCGAACAATGTTTAAATTAAAACTGGACAGTACTTGCTGTATAATTATAAAGAGCGATAACAGCGCACATTTTTGATTATTTAACATCTCTAAATATTGTATGTTTAGTGCTAGAAGCCAATTAAAAATCATACAATTCCATAACCAGATACACCTTTGCCTTATCTTCGTACGTTTCAAGAAGTTGCACGATATTTGGATGAGTTAGTCTGTAACGAGAATGACGAAAACAAATATATATATAAATGACATTATATCACATCGTCATGCTACACAAGCGACTTATTTTTACAGTGTATATAACCGCTAAAAATTAATGTGATCCTCAAAAAAAAAGTAAAAAGAATATCTATCTATCGTTCAATTGATGTGGACGGGATTACACAGTACATGAAAACAAACTTGATTGGTCCTATTTAAAGACACATTTCAATATAGCCGACTAATTTAAATTGTATGTAAATTGCTTGCATTTAGCAAAAACAGGACGGGTTCGGGGTCACAACTCACCGCGTTCCATTCGGACTGTTGCCATCGAAATGATTCGCACTGAACCTATATAGAAAGAAAGCAAATTAAACGAAGAAAATTTTAAAAATGAAACAAAGAAATGAAAAACAGAGATTTCTTCTTATAATATTTTAATTAATTAATATGCAGACAGGCAAAATACTGTCATCAGAAGACCTAATCAGACTGTGCTTTTCCATTCAAATTCACCACTAAAAACGCTTCTCATCATAAACTTGCAAATTAAGTGTAGCCTTCCCCTAATATCCAGCTATTTGGGATACAAACATAAGCAGAAATAAAATTGCAAAAGTAAATTAAATTTGAAAAGTAATTGATGAGAAATAGTGTATAATTCCCCGGGAACAAGTGCTGCACTTTAATTATTTAGTAACGAAATTCGATGGGTTGAAAAATTCTCGTAAGAAATTAAATAAAATTTTAATAACAGTTACAAATCGATCCAAGCTTAGTGTTATGGAGATCAGACTTCAGTTTGTGGGGGTCACTTTTAATACCCTTACATAGATTGTAGCGCGTTCGCATTTTCTTCGTTTTGAAACAAAATATTTATTTTTATATAAATTGAACTTACCTTCGAAGAACACGTATTTCATTTTCCAATGATTCCTCTTTTCCCTTCAGCGCTTTTTTATCGATAATTTTAACTGCAAAATGATCGCCAGGTGATTCCTTACTTTCGGCTAAGCGCACTTCAGAAAATGCGCCCCTATGCAAAAGAAAATAGTACATCGTATTTCTGTAAACAGTTCTTAGAATGAGTCAAATACTCACGTCCCTAGGAGGCCATGGAGGTTGTACTTCTCTTCAATTGACACCTGTTTGTTTAATTCCTTCGAATCTTTAGATTTGGCCTTTTTGCCCGAATCTTTTTTGCCAAACAGTGGCATTACTTTAAGCTTTTTTTAGTACTTTAAATAGATTTATCATCTAAATTTCCCAGAAATTAAAATATGCGACTTCCTAGATTAGCTAGCTACACTTTCTGTTGATAACAAACGTCAGCCTGTTGATTAAAAACAAATGAAACAAGTTTGCAACATAAATTGATTGAATACTTTGCATACGTACGCGAAATCTTAAAATATTAACGGATATGAATAACATAAAATCTAATGTTGCTTTTTTGCTCTACCCATAAAAATAAATGTCTAAATTTTAAATAAATGTACACTGAAATTAAAAAGCGAACAATCTTATTTTTTGAAATATACTTTCGGATTATTGAAAGCTATTGTCCTTAGCGCTCAAAATTTGGTGAATTACTAAAATGCATATAGATTTTTTCTGAGTGTAGCTCTGCCAAAATAAGCATGCAAGAGTTGATACCAATTTTCCTATGAGCTCATGGACAAGATGTGCAAAATGGTGTTTGGGCCAGAATTTGCCAAAAAAAAAAGGCGATGCCAACGATGAGTTGCAAGCCAGCTCCATCTATGGTTCATTCGTTTTATAGCAAAGTGAGAGAAATCTGCCTTGCAGCCATATTCCACGCCTAAGTGATGTACAACTTTTGTATGAAACTCCATAATGAAAAGATGTATTTTGTACCTGCAGTTGTTGTGTGTGCTTTGATATACATAATTAGTGGTAACCCAACGAACGTTTAACACATGAAGTAGCTATTGAGGTACATTTTTGTTTACCTCGCTGAATATTTCTAGTCATTCTCATCCGCTAATAAGGTCGCATATACAGTGAGTCACACCGAAAGTCGCTCAGCGTCAAGTAAATAATGTATTTGCCTGCCATAAGCTAATTATTTACTATTTTTAAAAAATTCCAAAGACCGATGGTAGGTACATATATTAACCACCTAAATTAATATATGACCCCAATACACTGGAGTTTCCCCACCTGCTAGGTAGAATTATAAAAATGTTGCCTACTTTTAGGTGCAGTTTTCATTCGGATCAGTCTAAATAAAATAAGATATTTTGAGTATAAAAACTTAAATAAGGCTGTTAATACTTAGTATTATATCCTTTAGCCGTAACCACTTCCCTTAACCTATTATTCATGAAAGATACCAGCTTCCTGGTAGCTTCTGAGCTGATTCTGCTCCACTCATCCCGCAGAGCATTTTTTAGGTCTTCTTTGCTGGATATTCTGTGCTTCCAGATGTTATGTTCCAGCAGAGCCCACAAATTCTCAATGAGCCAGGACTGTACTATCTTGGCCTTATGCTAGGGATCGTTGTCCTGGTTGAGCCGGAAAGTATGTCGGATTCCTACCTTCTCGGCACTTTGGAGTAAATTTTCCTTTAGTATGTTGAAGTACACATTCTTGTCCATTGTTGTTTCAAAAATCACAAAATTCCTGAATCCGGCTGACGAGATACATACCCATGCCATGTCCCTTCCTCCACCATGCTTGACTGTTGCCTTTACGTGTTTGGGATTCAGGTCAGTATTGGACTGTCGCCACACACAATTCCGTCCGTCTGAGTCAAAAATGTTGAATTTGGATTCATCTGCAAATATGACAGTTTTCCAGAACTCCAAATCCTTGTCCAAGTGGTTTTTGGTGAACGTCATAAAGTGCTTATAAAGTGCTTTTTCCGTGGTACTCGGGCATTAAAGTCATGTTTCCGCAGAAACCTAAGTACAGTTTCCACACAGCACTTTTTCCACATTTCATCCTGCACCTGCAGAGCCACTTTTGGAGCCGATAGCTTGGGAGATCCCCTTATTATCCTGGTGATCCTTCGCTCCTCCTCTTCGGTGAAAACCTTGTTTGGTGCCATTCTGGCCTAGCCCTTAATCCGATTCGCATCGACGAAGCGCCGAATGATGTTATACACAGTTGAGCTGCTGAGATTGACCATTGGTGAATATTTCTTTATGTAGTGTTCCAGGATGAGTTTTCGTAGTTCAATGGTAGTCTGTTTGTCCATAGTCCTTGTTGGCTTATTGCACCCGAGATGCAGGATAAAACTAAACGGACTACGAAGGATTGATCTATTTATACCGAAAAGACTCAACTTTAGGTAAAAAAAAATCCGGGTTTTATGGCACCCAGGTGTCCACAATGTACCTGCTCCAAATAAAATTGTTCCTAAAAAAGGGTACTTTTTTACATAATCCTACCTAGCAGGCGGGGAAACCTCAGTTTATTAGGGTCATCCATTCATATTGGTGGTTAATACATGTACCTTTGGAATTTTTTAAAAATAGTGAATAATTAGCTTATGGCAGGCGCATACATTGTTTACTTGACGCTGAGCGACTTTCGGTGTGACTCACTGTATAAGTATAAAGTATGAAACTTGTAATTTTACGAGAGATGTATTCTGATCAAGATGCTAACCCAAGATACACATCAATCGAATTCAAATGACGTCTTTTTAATAAATATGAGGAAGTTAAAAAATAAAACAAACAGATATTAAGAAAGGTTTCGGTTTTACGAAATGCTCACCTTTCCCTGGAAAGACAAATTAAGTTAAAAACTTCAAAATTGCTTACTGCTGATATTTTTTAAAGTCATTGAACACAATAAAATTACTGACTTTTTCAACAAATATTACGACATTGCCGCAGCTGCAAAGCATGAATCTGTACATTATTGTAAACAGCGATGCGAGATATAGGCTTATAAAAGTGTTGCATTAATAATTAACTTTGATTTTGGAATTTCATAATAAGAATACAAATACATATAAAGGCGATCTTCAACATATTTCCGTACATAAGTTTGCCTAATAATTTTAATACTATAAGAAAACAGAGCCAAAACTTGTATTAATGAGTACGCGAAAATAATTATAATATAATGTAGAACAAATTAGAAATAATTGCAAAAGCATTTCTACTGTCTTTTCGTATGAAAATTGCTATTTACTTTTGGAAAACATTAAAAATGGAAATAAAGCATGTGCGTATAATGTATATAGTAAAAAACGAAATACAAAAATTTAACATATTAATGTTATATAACTTTTGTTGTCCACTAAAAACTCGTCAATCTTGTTCCAAATAAACTCATTTATTCAGCAAAATACGTATTTTGTCGTGCAGATCCTATTGACACTTTAAGCAGCAACAACCGCTTAAAAGATGCCCTTGTGAGCCAATAATAAAAAAATTAATGAAAAACGCTTTACATAATATCAAATTAAGTTAATATCGACGCAAAATTTTGAATTTAAATAATAATTATAATAACAAATTACTTATCTATGGAAGTTGTAGAAAATTAATTGCAACAATTGGGAAATAAAATCAGTTAAATCAATTTTGTTTACCGTTTTTTCACTTTTAGTCTTATTTAACTATTAATTTTTTATTTTATATAATAATCGAATAATTAAATCCTTTGAATGGCGCTCATAAGCTTAGAAGAACTAAAAATCAGTTTATAAAAAACTTTCATATCTTTTAGCGACACTTTTTAACTCCTTTGCATAAAAAATAGAATTTATTAATGGCAGCTAGAAAAAAATTTGTCATCGATGTAGCGGTCCGTACTAAAATTTGAACAGACAATTGATGGGCTATTTAATTAAATATATATCTAACTTTCAATTGATCTCTTGATGATTAAATTTTTTGGCACTGTTTCAGATTCAACTAGTTAGTCATACTAAAGAATATATCAGACAAAAATTTACATCAAAGTTTTCATTAATTTTAATTAATAAATTAATACAGTATTTGAGGGCCTTCGGCGTGCCGAAGATTATTCTTCTTTATTGTATTGTTTAGAAATATATTAAGTAGCAATCATTTTTTCGCAGTCAAAGGTGAACTCGCAGCTGATAAGTTTAAGCACATCTGAATTGTATGTATGAATTCATCTATGTACATAGATTAAAAATTCAAATAATATTATTCCGTTGTGAGTCAAAAACGATCAGAATAATATATTTACACTGCATTTAATGTATAGAAAGACAAAAAAAAAAATATAGATCACGTGATCTGCATTATATTTATAGATATATTCCATTATTAATCAAGATAGCTTTAAAACATGTATGCAAAGTGCTGTCCATATAATTAGAGATAGTTTCAAAAGCTAACAGTGCGACTTTAAATTTTAAATATATATAGAGTACGAGTAAAATGTAAATGCTAAATTTAACGATAATTTTTAATTTTACGTACGAGTACTCTCGTATACTAGTAAAATGAAAATGTTAAACTAAATTTAATTTTTATTTTTTAATTTTGGCTATCAAACTCCACTTAGCATTACCGGAAAATTGCTAAAAAGCAGTCACAGCAACACCTGACCTGCTAATCAAAACGAAATGTTCCCAAGTAAATGAGGATAAGCTTATGTGCATAGACAAACTATCTGTTTAATTGATCATATTGGTTCTTTCCGTGATTTCAAAATAATAGAACAGACCGCAAAACAGATGGTCACACTGATACCGATTGTCGCACAAAATATGCACACGCACATACACACAGGCATATATGTACATACACACAAACAAACAGTTAGTATTTGAGGTCCTAAAGAAAACCATTGTTAAAAAATAAAAAATAACTGCACTTGTCAGGTGGGATCAAATATTACTTTAAGTTCAGCAAATACAACATTTACCAGCACTTTTTATATGTATGTATTTTATTTCAATATTTCTTTTTGGCTCGATGTGGATTTAATTTGGAACTTTCCATTTTGTGCGTGGGCAAAACTAATAATAAAAAAATGTATTAACATACGCAAGTCCACAGCACAGACATACATTAAAATTAACGTTTAATTTTTGTTTACATATACGTGCTTGTAAAAGCAAATAATCGGATCGTGGCATAAACACATACAGTTGCGGTCAAAATAATAGGAGTGCCTGCTTCATAACATTCAAATACTCAATATTTTCATACCGTCATTCAAAATGCCTTTGATGTCTGTGACCATTTTTTTTCTATGCCTTTTGATAATTTCCGTTATTGGCGGTTATAATTAAGTGTCACAATTTAGACCCGGTCAAAATAATATTAGTCATGGTGAAAATATTTGAAATACTTAAATTTGAAGGAGTTTATTAATTTTTATTAATTTAATTTTTTAATAGTAAAAACACCATTGAAAAACGTCATGTCTTAAAAATCTCCAAAATTGACAAAAATGTAAGGAAATTATTTAAAATACTATTACAATCAAAACGAAAGTCATGAAAAACCGTATTATTATCAAATACCTTGACCTTTTTTTTATGCCAACCATTTTTATATATTATAAAAAATTCTTTACCAGCATCGAGTGCTGAGACAGATGGACAGACTTCGCAGAGATAATAAGCACGTCACTATATTTTCATATTGTTTTAACTATATTTGAAATATTTGTTTTCCGAAACATATGTCTACACTACTATCATTTTGACCGCAGCTGTGTATAAATAAATACTCTACACTTTTTCGATTTATGTTTGATTTTGAATATAATCTCAAAAGGTTCGTGAAATCGTAAGTAAATTACGAAAGAATAATTCGATTTAGTTTGAAATAAAACAGATTGCGGTTTAACAAAAATAGTCGACGGGATATCAAGCACACACACACACAAGGAAGCCCACAGAAATGTACATATATACGTATATATTCAACACTCACAAATACACGCGCAAATTAAAATATTTATTTATATTGTATATATGTACTACATATATGTATTTACATATATATATATGTATGTTTGTATATACTTATTATGTATATATGAGTCTGGCCTATGTCTATATAACTGAATATGTTCGCATATGTATATTTATTATATATTTTATAAGGTATATATATGTAATTAAATATTACATATATACATATGTTTATATATAAATAATTATATATCTGTATATATAAATATATATATATGTATACATGTACTGTTTAAATATATATATATATATATATATATAACCTTGTAAAATATGAAATAAATATACATATGCGAACATATTCAGATATATAGACATAGGCCAGACTCATATATACATAATATGTATATACATACACATGCTTCTACTTACATACACAAATCACGGCTTAAACTATTTGCATTAAATTCACAGCTTTGATTTACATTTACAGCGCTAAGGAAACTTTGAGAGGTTTTGAGAATTGTGCAAACTTCGAATTTAGCTATTAAACGGACTCTACCATTCGCAATAATAATGTAAAGTGAATTGTATTGATTTTTCCAAGTCCCAGTAGCGTTTTTGCTGCATATTCCAACAATCGGTGTATGGTCACACTTTCCATGGCAAAGCGAACACACTCCTGCAATCCGCATAAAATCGCACATTTTAAAAATGACAAAATGTAAAATTTTATATTCGTTTCAATAACATTCTCCAAACTCTTGCATAAAAATACTATTTCTTGTAGTCGTCATATTAACAAGTTTCACTAATTTTGCAACAAATTTGTATATTTTATATAAAGCTATCGATGTCATTATTTCAAATTTATCATCACTAATGAAGCGCCAAGAAAATTTTAATTCTTCAAGAACATTGAAAAAATCTGTGTCGATGACTAGATCTACTAGCTATTGATTTTGATCAAGAATATTTTCGCCTATTATGTACTTGTGCACAACTATTAATAAAATAAATAAATACATAAACACTTACAACAAAATGTTGTATTGAAAATTGGGGGAACGGAACTTTGTTGTTTTTCCAAAATATTTGATTTGATTATTTTTCTTTACATATTTTAATGATTTTTCATTTATATTTGGTGTGATATGATGGTGAATAAAAAAATAAATGTATTCTTCACAAGATATACATAGAAGACTTAACATAGGAAAAAAAATATATAAAATATGACTTTAACAGCTATGCACCTGTAAATTCACTTTTTAGAAGAGAACATAAACGATTTCTCATATTTTAAGTTACAAGGACGTTAATATTGAATATTCAATATTTATTTACTGTCGACAGCTTACAACTACGAATGCGTTCGAAACTTTACAGCTATCATTACTTACTAAAAATTTGAGATAGATTTGGCTGTTTTTTCTAATGGTTCTCCTGTCCAATTAATGGCAGCACTTATATAGTGTCGATGGTTCAACATTTTTAGGTCATTCGATATTTTACAGATATCGTTAATTAATATTTTAGATTAAGTTTTTTTGCGGATGGAATGCCCACACTGACAAAGTGGTTCAATACTGTAGCATACCAGTGTTGGAAAGAATTCAACAGAGTCAACTACTCAACATTGTTGAGATATATATAAAGTGTGGTAGCACTGTCGCTTTTCTGTGGAATGTATACATATACTTTTTGTATCGTTAATCAAAAACAAAAAGTGACCAAATGCAAACTGCAAAGATGTGCTGTTTTATGTGAAAATTAAAAATATGATTTGAAATAGAAATTGCATTCGATTTTTAATAAACGTGCAACCCGCTTGTGGACGACTGAAAAACCGATTGTGTGTATATGTAAATGCATATGTATGTGTGTGTGTATTTATTTACATATAAATATATATGTAGGTCTATATCTGTGTGCGTCGTGAGTTCATTTTTCAAGTGTTTCAATCGACAATTTTCAATTTCTGATCGTTGTAAGTGCAGCTTTTATTCATAAAATTTAACTCTTGAGTAATTTTACACAAATCTCATTATCACTGCAAGAGCGACAAGCAGACGCATGCATACATTTGTGTGTGTGTGTGTATGTGTATGCATATGTGTGTATATGCATAGTTTATGTATTTGTGAGCTTCAATTTAACATTTTTGTGGTCACAAAAAGAATTTAAATAAAAAACCAAAAATAAATAGTTTGAGCAAAATTTATGATTTATGATTTATTGTGCCTTAGAATGAATTTTCGGACGTAAGGTAAACAATCAAAAGACAAAAAATAAATACAATTATCCGATTGTAATAATAAACAGGAGCAACGTATAATAAATCAAAATATTTTATTGGGAGTATAATAAAAATGCCAGAGATTATAATCTTAACTGGCTCAATATATGTTTAAAAGAGCTGCAAAAGTCAACCAATTTCCAATTAAAGCCCTGAATAGTTATTCGTGATATGTTGATCGTGTTGGCCTACACGCTCAAAATGATCGTTTGCTAGTTGCAGCGCTCAAAATATACTTCTTGTCATTTGCTATCTGATTGACTAGTTAACACCAAGCGATCACACTCAACTCGTTCACACCATTAGCAACGAAAATCCAGCTAATTTTTCTTCCTTTTTAAAAACATATATAAAAATAAGTGAAAATAGATTAAATTAAAAATCAAATTTAATAAATTAGAAATATAAGATTTCGGTATATTTCTGTATACAAAAATTCAGTGAGTATTCCTTAATTACTTTTTATTTATTTAAAATCAACTTAAGTCCTTCGACAAAAAAAAAACACAGAAAGTAATAATAGATTAAATTAAATTAAAAATAAAATTTAATATTAATTGGTTAAAACGGAGCGATCGCAAATACATCTAAGTCGAAGAGCGCCTTTTATTTGAATCAATTATTTAGTGCGAGCAATAAAAAGTCAGCGAATATTTCATATTTATTTTGTAATTTATTTTGTCAGTCGACGCAAGGAAAAAAATACAAAAAGTATAAATAGATTAAATTAAATTCAAAATCAAATTTCCTAATGAATTTAAATTACAAACTTATACAATTTTTGTTGTATATTTAACATTTGTATTGGAGAAAAACCATCAACACACAAAAAAAATAAATAAAAATTGTATTGACTACATGCGAAAATTCTATTCATGAGGCAAACAAAATAAACACGACTCTGAACAGCTACTATATGAAGCGACGAATTGGTCGATAATTCGATCATTGACTGATGCCGAAATGATTTGGCTGGCTTATTGAAATTCCTATAGTTATGCAAAACTATCTACAATAATGCTCGTCCTAAGGTCGTATATTATCATTAAACATTTTGGCACCTGGCTGTCCCTGCACAGATAGTTTGAAATAAACTTTGATTTTATATACCACTACGGTCAAAATAATAGTAGTTCACACATAAAAGTGACGAATTGCAACAGTGCTATGTTTGCCACTTCCCATTTAAAAGATTTGCTATGTTTTTAAGCGAGTGAGATATTATTGTATATTATATTACTATATATACCCAAAAAACTCTTAATATACCTATTAAATTTTAAATATAATAATATTAAATAATTATAATATATATAATATTATTTAGATTTAAAATATAAAAAACGGATATGAAAAGATATATCGAAGATTAAAATCGTCCATGACATCGAAAGGATTTTGAAAGGAGCTATGAAAATGAGTATTTGCATTGCATACTATTATTTTGACAGCAACTGTACATGTTGTTATAAAATTTATAGATTTAAGGTTATAATACTCGATACACAAAATACCTCGAAACCGAACACGTCGATCGTTAATGTGATTTTATTGAGTTATTAGATGAGTTATCAATTGTGTATTCTTTCGAATAGAATTTAATGTTTGTAGCATTTGAATTGTGTTGATATATTATGTATTATCTTGTTCGGATCAACAGTTCAGCCAGCACATTGTATATGTCGCATGATTTAAATCAAATTTTCCACGGCGATTGAGATTACATTTCATAAAAGCGAAATGCAATCAACGCATTGGCGATTCGGACTTCTCAAAAGGAAAAAGAGTCGACATGATGATGATGATGCAACTTGCTCCACAAAAAATAAACTGGCTTCCACACAATTACCTGTGCCAATAGTTAAGTATCTGAGGCCGGTGCAATGCCTCCGATACGTTGACAATACACAACTCAGTAAATTGAAAATTCAATTAATGTGGCTAATTGCCATCGCGTATGTTTTGCAAATTGTAAACGCTGATCAAGGTAAGCAGACCAAATAGCACCGATCTATCTACTTGCATTATATGGAATTTTTTGTTATGAATCTGAATTTATAGTTGTTTTGCTTGACACAACGAGAGAAGCTACACTAGAATGGACGAGGTATCCCTATGGGCCCCAGGCTCAAACTCCAGGCGTAAGTATATGATATATACATACAGTGTCTGGCACCTTATTTGGATCAGTGTCAAAGAAAAAAAGGAATTGCCTGCCATAAACTAATTATACATTATTTTTCAAAAATTTCAAAGACTTAAAAACTTAAATAAGGATGTTAATACTTAGTATAATATCCTTTAGCCTTAACAGCTTCCTGGTAGCTTCTGGGCTGATTCTGCTCCAATCATCCCGCAGAGCATTTTTGAGGTCTTTGCTGGATATTCTGTGCTTCCGGATGGTATTTTCCAGCAGAGCCCACAAATTCTCAATGACATTTAAATCTGGAGACTGGGCCGGCGGAATTATCATATGGGGGCAGTTTTTGATGAGCCAGGACTGTATTATCTTGGCCTTATGCTTGGGATCGTTGTCCTGGTTGAGCCGGAAAGTACGCCGGATTCCTACCTTCTCGGCACTTTGGAGTAAATTTTCCTTTAGTATGTTGAAGTACACATTCTTGTCCATTGTGTTTTTAAAAATCACAAAATTCCCGAATCCGGCTGACGAGATACATACCCATACCATGTCACTTCCTCCACCATGCTTGACTGTTGCCTTTACGTGTTTGGGATTCAGCTCAGTATTGGGCTGTCGCCACTTATAACTCCGTCCGTCCGAGTCAAATATGGTGAATTTAGACTCATCTGCAAATATAACAGTGTTCCAGAACTCCAGATCCTTGTCCAAGTGGTTTTGGCGAACATCATCCATGTCCCTTTATTTTTCACGCTTATAAAGTGCTTTTTCCGTGGTACTCGGGCATTAAAGTCATGTTTCCGCAGAAACCTGAGGACAGTTTCCACACAGCACTTTTTCCCCATTTCATCCTGCACCTGTTGAGCCACTTTTGGAGCCGATAGCTTGGGAGATCCCCTCATTATCCTGGTGATCCTTCGCTACTCCTCTTCGGTGAAAATCCTATTTGGTGCCATTCTGGCCTTGCCCTTAATCCGATTTGCGTCGACGAAGCGCCGAATGATGTTATACAAAGTTGACTTGCTCAGATTGACCATTTCAGCTATTTGGCGATGTGAATATCCGTTTTTGTGGTATTCCAGGATGAGTTTCCGTAGTTCGATGGTAGTCTGTTTGTCCATAGTCCTTGTTGGCTTATTGCACCCGAGATGCAGGATAAAACTAAACTGACTACGAAGGATTCGTCTATTTATACCGAAAATACTCAACTTTAGGTACAAAATCCGGGTTTTATGACACCCAGGTGTTCACAATGTACCTTGTCCAAATAAAATTTTCCCTAAAAATAGGCTACTTTTTACATAAACCTACCTAGCAGGTGGGGAAACCCCAGTGTATTGGGGTCATATATTAATTTAGGTGGTTAATACATGTACCTACCATCGGTCTTTGGAATTTTTGAAAAATAATGTGTAATTAGTTTATGGCAGGCAATTCCTTTTTTTCTTTGACAACTGATCCAAATAAGGGGCCAGACACTGTATATACATGTATCTCTTTTATTTTTTATTAAATATATAAATATATATATGCCATTTTATTAAATAGTAAAATTAAACCTAAATTTAAATTTAATTTTGTTTCATTAAAATTTTTGTCTAAAATTGTTTAAGTGATTAAAAGATCGGCAAGATCCCGTTTATTTATAAAAGTTGTAATAAACTCAATATAATAATATTCATATGTTTTTCATGAAATCCACTTGATTCAGTGGGTAGAGGAATCATTTACAGATTTTGTTAAGGGCATTAATTGGCGTAGCTATGTGGTTTGCGATGTTGCGTATCACAATGTTAACAACTGGCTTTGGTCCCCTTTCATTGATCGTGGACCTGCTAACCGTCTTTATATAGAAATACAATTTACAATTCGGGACTGTTCATTGTTTCCAGGTATAAAACTTATGACATATCTCACAATGCGACTTAAACAAATGAAATTAATTTTTAGGAAATGCCTTGTCGTGTAAGGAGACGTTTAGCTTATTGTTTTATGAATTCGATGCGGCAACTCGAGAGCCACCGCCATGGCAGACAGACAGCTATAAACTGATCGCTCGAATTGCGGCTGGTGAAGGGCGCTTTAATCAAAACTCCGATGTGGATATAAATACCGAAGTGAAGAGTATAGCTGTAAACAAGAAGGGTGTATATTTCGCATTCCGGGATCAGGGCGCTTGCATAAGTGTTCTGGCGGTAAAAGTCTACTACATCACATGTCCGGCGGTCACCGAGAACTTTGCCCATTTCAATGAGACGCCTACCGGCCGCGAGATTACAATAATTGAGAAACAAAATGGTACATGTGTCGAGAACGCCGAACCCTATGAGCCACCCACCTACCTATGCAAGGGCGATGGTAAATGGACTATTCTAACGGGAGGCTGTCGTTGCAGGGTCGGCTTTGAAGCAAATGATGTGAATAACACGTGTAAAGGTGAGTCGCTTTTAAACATTTCTTTGACTCAAATTAAACGTTGTCCTTGTTCATTTCAGAGTGTCCTATAGGCACGTTTAGATCGTCTGAGGTGCGTAAATGTGTTCATTGTCCACCCAATTCGAATAGCTCTAAGACGGGTTCGCCGATGTGCAAATGCATGTCAGGCTTCTATCGACATCCTGCGGACGGCAGACATATGCCTTGCTATAAACCGCCAGGAGCACCCATGAATCTCACCCTATTATTTGTCGATCAAACAAGCGCAATAATATCATGGAGTGCTCCAGCCAAAGATGATTTGTATATGGCAAATACTGTAGAGAAATACCGCTCTAATGTCGTCTATAAAGTGCGTTGTAGCATGTGCAGCTCGAATGTTATGTTTAATCCATCGACAGACACATTCAATGAAACGAAAATAACACTCACCAATCTGGATCCGGTGACCACATATACAGTACAAATTCATTCGACGAATGGCATCTCGTCTTTAGTCGAGCCGTACGCTAACGAAACATATACGAATATTGACAGTCCATTTGTCAATGCTTCTAGTTTTTCGAGTGGCAACAGTCAGCAATTGGATCTCAGCGAAATTAAAACGAAACATGCTGAAATTGTATTTACTACGGAGTCCGTCATGCTCACGACGGTTTTCAATTTACGCGTTGTGGCCATAACCAACAATGACGCCGATCTTGTTTGGGACAAACCTGTCCAGAGTGAAACGCCAATCGAGTTGTATGAAGTTCGTTGGTTTCCCAAATCCGAATTGGACACGATCAATAAAACGGCGTTGACCACAAAGGAGACAAAAATTCACATCAGCAATTTGATGGAGAATACTGAATACGGTTTTCAAGTGCGCTGTAAAACTATCAATGGATTTGGGACCTATAGCAATATGGTCTATGCTCAGACCCATCAATCTGTTGGTTCAGGTATAGTTTTCACCAATTCGAAATGAAATGTTCCTAGACACAAATATCTAACTTAATTTTGGATGCTAGTTTATGACGATTCCATTCAAATACGATTTATCGCTGGGGCCATTGTGACGGGTGTGTTTTTTCTGGTCATCTTTATCGTTGCGACTGTCTATTTTATGAGATCCAAACATCAAGACGAGCTCGATAAAAAGTCCACTAACCATCTTCCCTTGCCAATGGATTACGCAAGTAATGAAGGTAATTAGTGATGTATAAGCTTTATTTTTCTATTTATATATGTATAAAAGACTTTATGGCATGGATCAACTTCCAAACCAATCTTATTTTTTAACCACTGCTTCAGAATCGATTGAATTCGCGAATTTTTGTTTTTTTTTTTCTGAGCGAATAGATCGTCAAAAATAAAAGGCATATTGTTAGCTGATTGACAGTTTACAATTTAACTAATCTTAACTAATTGATCGATTAGAAACTTATGAATTCTTAATGAATTAATGCGCAGCAGTTCTGCTTATAGTTAATTTTGTGTTTATATTTCAATGGCAAGGGGGGGAAAATGTGTTATTGTTTGACATCAAATAGTAATGCACGTTGCTATTAAAATTTGAGTGCTGCCAGATGTTTTCGCTTATCGAGTTTTCTTTAGCTCTGGCAACCTCCGACACGATCGTGACCAGATTGCCAAGCTTTAGAAACACAAAATTAATTGAATCTATAAGTGCTCTACAAATAGCAGATCATTCTTATTTTATTTTATTATTATTATTATTTTTTTTGATAACTTCACCCCCAACTGTAATCTGCTTTTTAAAATATCATAACTTTATCTCTGAAAATTGTTGAATAGTCCTTGCTCAAGAATTTAAATAGGTTTCGACAATACACTCTTTCAGGTACAGAGATTTTCGCGATTTTGAAAACTTGGGTGGGTGTGGCATTTAATTTGTAAATTGCATTATATGAAAACGTTACAAATATATGCGTTGTTTAAAACATAATGAGTCCAAATTATTTAGACTCTTCATTAATGTTGTTTACCAGTAAGGATTCTGACTATATAGTTGGGTGAGAAAAGGAATTAAAGCCATTGCTGGGAAAAACGTAATTCTCACTGTGAAGCATGGCGACTGATAATTACTTGTTAGGGAGTACAAAGCTGTAGCTGGAGCTGGACGAATGATGTTTGCTGGTCAGAAATTGGAAGAGCATCTATAAAAATATTTTGGGCGAAAACTTGAGTGCCCCAAAGTTAGGGCTTGATTTGAAGACGTTTTTGTTCCGCCAATGTACTCGTCATATTTGTGCCAAGGATGACACCTGAGACCGGACCTGACCTGACCTGACCTGACACTTATTGAGACCTGACACTTATTGAGTCAGACAGACATAGACAAAGTCAGATGGAGAAGCGGACAGACAAATACCAGTTATTTAGACATAGAAAACAAAAAAAAAATTCTGACAAGTCGCAAGTTGTAAATCACCAAGGTTAAAATTTTCCACCAGAATTACTGGGTCGTTAATAAAGCTTAAGCTGTTTGCAAATATGAATCCAAAAAGGACATATTTGTATTCTATATATTTAATAACAGTTGATTTCTATATTTTTAAAATATAGCATTAAGTAAGATTTGTGTGCTTTTAAGTAATTTACTACGAACCTATATTCATAATAATCACTTGATATTTGTTTATATCCCTATCCATTATTATACCGATACCGATCTCTTTTTAAGGACTGGTTGTGACATATAGTAAGTTTTTTAACCTTTAATTCCTCAAAGTACTAATATCATATATAGCTATAGATTATTCATATACATGTATGCTTGCACATACAATACTTGGTACATCAATACTCTATTTTACTTAAATTATATTCATTCATAATTTTAAACGCGCTCTAATCAAGTGTGAGCATCTATTTATGTATTTAGATTGACAGAATATAGACAAAATTCGCTCTCTTGGAGACAGACTAATTTTTGTGGACGGCATGTCCGACATATCCGATATTTCAGTTTTAACTTATTTGTTCTTATTTAAATATATATTTTTGTTAAATTTGTGATCAATATGTTTTTATCTTTACTTTTAGTAAATGCCATGGATACAACTCCAATTGTCAAGACTCTGCATTCAAATGGTATATAATTTGTTTATGTTTTCTGATTTTCTGATTATTATGGTGTGAGTCTTTTATTGAAGTAAGCAAACCTATTCTGAATGCTTACTTATACTGCGTTATGGCTACTAAAGCAACATTTTCAACTGCGCATCCATATGAACATATCATTAATTATTTTTAATGAACACCGCTTTCATTTAGATCATACACCAATTCCTATATCATTTAATTTACTAAATGTTTGCGTTGACTGTTTTTGTTTTTCAGTGACGACGCCCCTATTTGGTAATAGCCGAAGCTACGTTGATCCTCATACCTATGAAGATCCAAACCAGGCAATTAGGGAATTTGCGCGTGAAATTGATGCAAATTACATCACAATCGAGGCCATTATTGGTAATTAATATCGCTAAATTCTTTCTAAACACTTTTCATCAAGAGTATTTTGGTAGGTGGCGGAGAATTCGGCGATGTGTGTCGCGGTCGACTCAAAATTCCGCCAAACTTTGTTCAGGACATTGATGTGGCAATTAAGACATTAAAGCCAGGTAAAGAAAGAAAAATTCGTAATCTTAATAAAATACATAATTATGGTTTCTCAACTTTCTAACGATAATGTTATTGTATTATTTATAAGTTATTGATAATATCACCAATGTTGTATACAAAATATATATTTTTATCTCTTATCTTAACGCAGGTTCTTCGGAAAAGGCACGTTGTGATTTTCTGACAGAGGCCTCAATAATGGGACAGTTTGACCATCCGAACGTTATATACCTTCAGGGTGTGGTTACGCGCTCCAATCCCGTCATGATTATAACCGAGTACATGGAAAATGGCAGTCTGGATACTTTCTTGCGCGTCAATGATGGCAAGTTTCAAACGCTTCAGCTGATCGTAATGCTACGTGGCATCGCCAGCGGTATGTCATATCTGAGTGACATGAATTATGTCCATCGTGATTTGGCAGCACGTAACGTGCTCGTTAATGCCCAGCTAATCTGCAAAATCGCAGACTTTGGTCTGTCTCGCGAAATCGAAAATGCTAGCGACGCCTACACGACACGGGTAAGACATTTCTAAAGTGCTGTTCACATACGACCAACTCGACTCTTAAGTTTTTAAGAACTACATTAAAAAAACCAATTGTAAAAATGTTTCCATTTTGTTTCAAATACTTACCGTTAACTGATTGTCAACTTGAGTGGACAATGTTTACAAAGAACAGCTGTTCGACTGTGTCAAATAATAAATTGCTTATATTTAGATGGTGGCTATCGCAAATTACCCTATAACTACATGAACTTAAAAATACACTAGTTACGGATTCAGTCTAATTAGAATCAATAATAAGTTTTTCCACATATCAAAAAGTTTTCAACATTATAGCCCTTTTCTCTTTATTTGTTCTATGGAAAACCAATTTTATGTCGTAGTCCCACGTTGTCCTTCTTGTATTAAGGGATAGTCTTATACCACTAAGTGCATATACGTACACCAAAAAGGATACTGCATAAAATTTATTTTCATTTGAGTTGCAAAAACTTCGTCTTCACTTTGATGGTTGTTCTGAAAAAATCTGCTATCCATTTTCTAGTATATTGCACTATTGGATGATCATGGATCCATGAATGATCGAAACACACGAAGAGTCAATCGCATATCGCATCGAATTTAAATATTATGACGTATAATCTTCCTTCCGAGTCGACTAGATACCCACACTCATAAACTAAACTTTTTCCCCTTGTCCCCTTTCTTCGTCCACAACTGATGACACTGCACAATCCATCGTTTTTCATATTCGTAGACTCAGTGTAACTCTCCTCTTAATGATAAAAATTTGTGGCAAAAAAACCTTCCCTTACATGGTGGAAGAGTTTCCTTCCCATTTTTCTGCTCGTTTCTGACGCTAATGTTATATTACTATTATTACTTTATTTTTATGAGTTACTTTTAAAGAAGTTAAAACCATACATTTTTATTTTTAAAAAATCAGAATTGGAAAGCCTCACCAAATACATATAAGTTACATAAGTTATATATACATACCTGGTATTATGAAACCCATTTCACTCGCAAATCACGAAATCACAATTTTAATGATGGAGGTACCTTTTAGGCACCTTCTCGAACCCCACAATAACTACATATGTAGACAGCACAATACATTTAAAGAACATTTGTTCTTTCGTTGATTTTCCTTGGTTTATTTATTCTATATTTCTCTCTTTTTGCAGGGTGGTAAAATTCCAGTTCGTTGGACTGCTCCGGAAGCTATAGCTTTTCGTAAATTTACTTCCGCATCGGATGTTTGGTCTTATGGAGTCGTTTTATGGGAGGTCATGTCCTATGGGGAGCGTCCCTATTGGAACTGGTCAAATCAGGTGTGTATATATCCCAATCCGTGTATGTAACAAAAAGATGTTGACTAATTGATTTGATTTAGGACGTAATAAAGAGCATTGAGAAAGGCTATCGCCTACCTGCACCGATGGATTGTCCAGAAGCTCTGTATCAGTTGATGTTGGATTGCTGGCAAAAGCAGCGGACGCATCGGCCAACATTTTCCAGTATTGTGTCGACCCTCGATAATTTGGCCAGACAACCGCAGTCTCTGCTAACGACGCGAAATTCACCAGAAAATGATAGTACTCATATTCTTGATTCACAGCGTGGTCATAACATTTTTATAAGTACTGATTTATGGCTCGAAAACATCAAAATGTCAAGATACAGTCAACACTTTAGAGAGGCTAATTTAGTGAGTGCTCAACAGGTACGTGTGTAACTTACTTGTACACTTTGACTATCCTCTAAAAACATTTTAATTTCTATCCATAGATCTCAAGGTTAACAGCTCAACAGCTATCCGATATGGGTATAACTTTAGTAGGACATCAGAAGAAGATTTTACATCAAGCTCGGCAGCTGGATACAATAATATAAACAGCGTATTCTTTAAGATGTACATACATACAATCAACAATATATATATAACATATACATATTGCGCTCATGCTATGATTTTTTTTTATTGTTTATCAAAATTAAAATCAAAACTCACAATCTGAACTGATAAACACCCTCCCACCATTTCATTGTTTTCATGCTAAGTTAAGTGGTTCACATTTGAAATTACATAGTCAAGTTTTGTAAGAAAATCGAATACATGAATTTGTGTTTATAAATGCATTTCCGAATCCGTTCGTTTAATGATTTTGCAAAACTAAGTGTAGCACAAACGCTGTAAGGGAAAACATAACATAATCCTTTAAGTTATGTGAGATTCAAAACAAAACAAGCAAGACACAATATACTTAGAATAATAATATTAAGTACAATTTTGTAGTTTATTAGCTGTAAGTTTCTATATAGGCACACACACCCACACACAAGCTATAGATACAGGCCTCTGCTTATGCAATTTATGTTTACTTATTTTTGATTTCAAGAAATGAGAATATCGTTTCTAATATGCATTTTAAGATTACATACATACGAATACTGTATAAAGCGGACTAAAATCGAACATATTGTTACCAGCAATAAAGCATTGTATGCTCTTATTAATGTAAGAACCATATTGATTGACTAAAGGCATCGCTTTTACGTGTCACTAATAATACATTTTTCCCTCGTCATAGACGTGGTTTTTGCATTCTCCATCTGTATATTTATATGCATATGTATATGTAATGTATATGTATATTAAATGTATGCATATGTATATGTAATGTGTATGTATATTAAATGTATGCATGTGGGTATGTATATGCATATATCTTTTTGTATATGTTCATATATACATACATACATAAATGTGCAGCGTCCATACAAATAAATAAATAAACAAAATATTAATTATAACATACAAGTTACAAAATAAACGTTTTATCACAAAACAAAAGAAAACAAACATGTGTAATGTAAATATAAATACTCGTACATATACATATGCCTTCTAACTTTTGAGGCTGAAATTCGATTAAATTCGTTGATATTCAAACATTTGTATACATACGCGCATATACACACATATATATACATATATAAATATATATATACATACATATATCTAACAATCACAGCATTCAAAAACACATGTAATTTTAAACATATTTTATACCTTACTACAAATGTTTTATTATACAACTCAAACGCAAGTACATAATTAATTTTGATTAATATCTGTTAGTATCAGAATGGAAAATTACACTATATTCTATATACCTTAATATACATATATATATATATATATATATATATATATATGTAACAATTATACTTAATAACAGAAGCATTGCATTTATTGTAGGTTGATTATATCTTGAGATTTGGACTATAACAAGTATTATTTATACATTGCATACCCATGTATTTATTTGTAGAGCCATTCATTTTGTATTGTTCACAACAAATTAAATTAACAGAAAATTCAATAAACAGAACACTGAAAATAATATCTAATTCGATTGAGATAAAAAATAAAACACAAAATCCACATGCTGTGGAGGTTGGAAGTGTATGCCGAATATATATTATATTAAATGATATGATACATAAATGATATAATATCAAAATTATATATTATATGAGATGTTTTTTTTTTTATCAAAAAACGTATTATATATATAAAACGTTTTTTAAAATTTGAAATTTTATTGGATCATTCTTGTGTTTATTGGCCACCGTTTGGAAAATAGTTCGAATGTGGATCATTTACAAATGGTATGTTAATTTTGTGTGGCAGAGTCTATAAAATGTATATATATATATATATATATATATATATATATACAGTGGCACACAGCTTAATGCGAACAGTGTCAAGTTAATAATGTACAGTGAGTCACAGCTCAAATGGGCAAATTTAAAGAAAAAACGTAATTGCCTGCCATAAGCTAATCATTAATTATTTTTCAAAACCGATGATAGGTACATATATTAACCACCAAAATGAATGTATGACCCTAACAAACTGATGTTTCCCCACCTGCACTTAGGTGTCCACAATGTACCTGGTCCAAATAAGTTGCAGGCAATTACGTTTTTTCTTTGAATTTGCCCATTTGAGCTGTGACTCACTGTAATTGTCTGCAATAAACTAATTATGCCTTATTTTTCAAAAATTCCAAAGACTGATCGTATGTACATATATAAACCACCAAAATTAATATATGACCCCAATAAACTGGGGTTTCCCTACTTGCTAGGTACGGTTATGTAAAAAGTACCCTATTTTTTTATAGACTAAATAGTTCTGTATCGACTCGATATATCAAAGTTTCAACTTTCATCGAAAGTTCTTCCACGGCATCATGATCGAATGATCCGTAATTCCTATAGAACGATAGGATTTGTTTGACCGTCCTCATACGAAATTTTAACGTATGCTTGCTGTCTTAGCCTTTGCTGTGATCGGTTGTGTCTTTGCGGTGCTGTGTCCAGGTGAGATTGTTATTAAATTTTAACTCGTGGATTTAATTTGCTTAATATAAAATATATCTGTGCTTTAGTTCTCTTTAATTTTTATGTAATTGCTTTGGTCATTTGGGTTTTCTGTTTGTAATTTTGCTACAAATCATAAATATTGTTACTTTTGTAAACTTAAAAACTGTTTTGCTTTTTTTTTTTTTTTTTGAGTGCGCTTGGTTCTGTCATTGCCCCTGCAACGCTGACACTTACTGATGATAATGGTCAGCAGTTGATGCAGTTGAATTCTCCTGCACCACCTGCAATCAACAGTGGTGGCTCAATTGTGTCACAGGCCATTGTTTTGATTCCGCCACCTCTTTCTAGCAGTGCTCCTAAGCCTTTTATAGCGGTTGCACCTAGAAAGCAAATTTTTATTTCGCGTCTTGCCCTGATACAGGGTAAAGTGTCATCTACGGAAATATTGATTGAAAAATTTAAATTTAATTATGCAAGAGAAATTTCCTCTTTTAAAATAAGTGTTTCGGCTAAAGTATTCGGCACAATTTGCTGTGCTAATTTAGTTATAAAGGTGTATACAAACAAAAAACGTATTCGGCTTCCTATTATATTGCTTCAGAATCCTTCTGGTGCTTCTTCTTCTAATGTTGCACCAAAAAACTAAAATCCTCTCTTTCTCTAGCATATCAGAATGTTAGAGGTCTGAACACTAAACTTTCTAAACTGTATGTTGACAGTCTTTCTTTTGAATTTGATATACTGGTATTTACCGAAACTTGGTTAAAGCCTGATATCTCCAATAATTTTTTATTTTCCAATAAATACACCCCATATAGATGCGATCGAGTATCACGTTTGAGTGGTGATTGCTGTTGATTTTGATCTTGCATCAGATTATTCCTTACCTCCATTTGCTTTAGACATTGAATTTAAAAGTATTAAAATTCAGTTTAATACTTTTTCATTGTTTATCACTTGTTCATATATTCCACCTCAATCAGATGTCTCAATATATCTGAACCATCTATCCGCTAACCAATATATTTCCTCTTTACTTTCTGATAGAGACTATTTGATTGAATGCGGTGACTTTAGTATTCCAGAAATAAATGGTCCGCTCCACTAAATGTATTGGTGCCACTTAACTCGAATGAATTTATTGATGGGCTTCATGAGTTGTCACTGTCTAAAGTTAACCCTATTCGAAACTGTAACGACCGTGTACGTGATTTAATTTTTGTATCTGATCCTACGTGTAGTATTATCTCTCGCTGTAATCCACTTGTTAATCCCGAAGATCCTACGCTCAATTTGATTATAGAACTGTCAACTCTTGCGCCTTTTGTACCAATGGATTCTACGCGTAAGAATCGTTCCCGTAAAGCAGACTTTGCCAGACTTAATCAATTAATATTTGATACTGATTGGTCAGAACTTTACTCCTCTACCAATTTGGATAATGCTGTGTCAATATTTTATACTACCATTGACTCATATTTGGATGCTTGTGTTCCCCGTTCGAATCCCAGGGAAGGCTAAAGGCCTCTCTGGGTTTCGCGGGAATTAAGTGGGTTGAAAAATGTGAAGTCAAGCTATTATAGGAAGTTTAAGAGATCAAGTAATCTTTTTGAATACTCTTGCTATTTAGTTGCTAGTGCAACTTTTATTACTCATAACTCACGTTATTGGCTGCATTTTGCACAAGATCCTAAGCAGTTCTATAATATTGTGAACATTCGTTACCTTCGTTTTCTATGAAGATACGAAAGTCAAAGATGATCAGGAAGCAGCCGATCTGTTTGTTGAGTATTTTCAATCCACCTATTCCTCTACTAACTTCTCACCAAATGTACCATATCCTTACCCTGTCCAAAGAGCTACTTGCATTTTTGGTCCTGTAACCACTTGTTTGCCAGGTCCAAATGGAGTTCCGGGAAGTGTACTTAAGTACTGTTCTGAGTCTTTTTGCAACCTTTAATTAAATTATTTAACTTTTCTGTTGTTTTCCCGCTATTTGGAAAGAATCTTTTATTATTTCTCTCCATAAAAATGGCTCAAACTACAGGGTATTTCCAAATTGTCCGCAATACCAAAGGCATTTGAGAAAATATTAACGACTTAACTGCAACACTTATGTAGTTCTATTATTTCACCATTACAGCCTGGTTTTGTGAAACGTAGATCTACTACCACTAACATTCTTGAATTTGATCAAAGGATTTCAGAATAAAATGCAATCTGATGTCGTTTATACAGACTTCAGTAAGGCCTTTGATTCTGTTAACCATTGTCTCCTTCTTCACAAATCAAACCTTATAGGATTTCCTACTAACCTTCTGACCTGGATTTCGGAGTGTCTGAGTAACAGAACTCAAAAAATTGTATTTAAATCAGTATTTTCTAAACCTATCCTAGTCACCTCTGGTGTACCCCAGGGTACTCACCTGGGTCCACTGCTTTTTAACCTATTTATTAATGACCTTCCTTCTGTAATATTGTATTCTAACGTACTAATGTATGCTGATGACTTCAAGTTGTGCCTAACGTATGATCATATGACCTCTCATTGCTTATTGCAGGCGGACTTATTTTCCTTTTTGTCGTGGTGTAAAATGAATCTGCTCAACTTGAACTGCTCTAAGTGTAAGGTCATGTCATTTTATAGTATTACACTTGTTAGTTACACGCTCGATGGGATGCTACTTGATAGACTGAATGAAGTAAATGATCTTGATCACAGGTTAAGGTTCGATAACCATACTAAATTCACTGTCAACAAAGCTTTTCAAGTTCTTGATTTTATAAAGAGTTGATCAAACGAATTTGGTGACCCTTGTACGACCAAGATACTTTTCACTTCTCTTGTACGTCCAAGTCTGGAATATGGATCTTGTGTGTGCTCTCCACAAAGTAGATTGGAATCTGTACAGAAGAGCTTCTTACTTTTTGCTCTTCGTCGCTTTGACACAAATAGGCTGCTTCTTCTTAACCTTCCCTTCCAAACTAATCGTCGTGTTATGCTAGGAGTTATGTTTGTAGTTAAATTACTTAAAGGTGAAATCGATTCAGCAGCGTTGTTGAGCCAAATAAATTTGTCTGTTTCTTTTAGACCGTCTCATTATTTCTTCCCACTTTCTCTTAATCGCTGTACTACTAATTATTCCTTGCATAAGCCGTTTCGAGTACTCTGTAATGATTATAACAAACTATACCATATAATCAATTCAGAGTCCTCCATTTCTATAATAAAAAACTCAATTTTAAATGTCCTATTTCGGGAATAACTTTTTCGCAAGCACAGGTTCATACTAATGCACTAATTCTTACTAATTGTCTTTGGTCTGATTGGTTTTTTTTTTCTGGATTTTCTCCAATGCATGCAACAAATGTTGGACCATTTTGCATTTAAATACCCACAGAAATCATTTAAATTAAATTAAATTTCTTATTTTTTGTGTCGACTGACCTTAGTTGACAATAAATAAATCCGTAACTGGTATACTGACGAATTCTCTAAGCATCTTTCGGCAATTTCCATTGCTCTCTAATGTCTCTGTAGGACTCCTCTTTGTCTCCTCTTTGGACGACTTAACAATTTCTTCGGACTGTCCTCCAACCTCTTTTTTTGATGTGGTCGGCTTCTGCTGCTTAAACCACAACATATTCACGTTAACGTCAATATTATTATAATTTTATTTAATTACCTGCTCCAAATAAAATTTTCCTTAAAAATAAGCAACTTTTTTACATAATCCTACGTAGCAGGTGGGGAAACCCCAGTGTATTAGGGTCATATATTAATTTTGGTGGTTAATATATGTACCTACCATCGGTCTCTGGAATTTTTGAAAAATATTAAATAATTAGCTTATGGCAGGCAATTATATTATTTACGTGACACTGCTCGCCTTAAGCTGTGGGCCACTGTATATGTTCCAAGTTTCAAGTCTCTAAGACAGACATACAAGCAGACAGGCAGACAGACAGACAGAATGATGGACATTGCATAAAACCAATATACTATGATACCTTCGGTATTAAAGTATAATAAAAAACTAGACTATTTTTGAGAAAGATTTATTTGTTACTAACTTTCGTTTGTTTACAAACAAATTCAAAAAAATATTCTCAGCTTAAATATTGTGATAAAAAATTTATTGACACTGTCAAACCGTGTAACCGAATTCAGCGCTAAGAATTTCTTATTATATTTTTTTCGACCACCGGTAAGTTACCATTCATTCATTCTTTTTACAGACACTTGCGAAACCCTAACAGCTGTTCACAAATTATCGCTGTGAATGAACAACTTTTTCTTAAATGGAGTTTTTCATTATCGATAACTTTTTTCGACCTGATGAACTGGGCTTAAATAAAATAACAATACCGGAAATACTAATGTGTCCTAGTGTGAAGAATTCTTAAAACTGATTTAATATGAAGTTAATATAGAGTTAAACCAGAATGTAAGTTCAAATAGCATTTTCAATTTATTACATTGCCGCTTTTAGCTTTAGCGCAGACAGCTTGGTACCTGTGAGGTTCCAAATATGTCGTCCAATTAATTGTTCAATATTAGCGTTATTTTCTTTTAACCAATTTTTCCTATCTGCATTTTTTTTTCCAGCGGTTATCGTCAAAATATGTGAAATTGTTTTGACGGTCACAATGTAAAGTTGATCAGCTGTTCAAACAAGCTACTCAGGCGAACAGTGTGGCAACGCTATCTGTGCTGTCTCAGAAACCACTATTAAATTTCCTCAAATATTGCTGAAGTAATTTTATATATTTTTATATTAATTTGTTTATATTTTATTAAATTAAATAAACCGTTAATTAGGATATTCATGTTTTGCTTTCATGTCTGCTTTGCAATGCAATCAGAGGGAAGAATTTAAATACTTTATCGTCATTTCTTAATTCATTACTGCTTACGCAAAATGTGTACCGATTTTATTTGCAGCAATCATTAACATTTTCCTAACAGTCTGCTAAAGGTAACAGATGTACAGTTAACATTTCTAACATTAAATACGCTTCAGTAGCATTCTATAAACATTTATTTCACTTTTGGATGAACTTTTAGATGCCACATTTAAGGTGAATTTTTGC
Organism: Drosophila kokeensis; assembly: GCA_035042145.1. Taxonomy (NCBI): domain Eukaryota; kingdom Metazoa; phylum Arthropoda; class Insecta; order Diptera; family Drosophilidae; genus Drosophila; species Drosophila kokeensis. Next base: position 62,095 of record JAWNLT010000673.1, on the reverse strand, counting down.
ATAATGGTAAACATTTTTTACTCCTTGCACATTTCTCTGCGTTACGTTACTCATTTTGCACACTTTACTCACAACTTTCTTGGGTATTTTTATAATCGTCGCAAACGGTCACACCAGTTTGCAGAAAAGAGTGAGCGAGAGCAACGTATCGGTACAAGTGCGTTTTTAAATAGGTAAAAGAAAACTAAAATTAAGTTTCACTAAGCAATCACTAGCCTAATGGTTTTGGATTAACAGTTATGCAAAGCTTGAAGTTTTTTAATTCCATGAAATACCACAATTAATGTGCGTACGCGCAAGAGTTATTGCTTACCGAAAGTTAAACACATGTACACACGCATTCTTACAAATGTGTGTGCGTCTGTATGTGTGTTAATCTCAAACAAAGAGTTGCCACGTTTTAAGTATTTTACATAAGACAATGATTTGAAGAAAAGCGCAGTAAAATGCTAAAGAATTTCAATTACTATTTACATTTTACAAATTTCCCTCAGCAGTTGCAATAAAGCGTAAATTTTTTAATTGTAAAATATATGTGAAAAACTTTGTTGGCTGACTCGCATAAAATATGGCTAGGTGGCAACATTGCGCAAGCAGCCATTTGTACTGTAGTAAATTGTCCCGTCCCGTTGAACGTGTGGTTTGATAGATTTTCGCACCGAAAAAGTAATCTTTTTGCATTAAAATATTTGTATATTTTTAATTATTTTGCCATAATGCACATACGTAATGACGCTGCAAAGTGATGAGTTCTTTTTTTTCGAGCGGATTTGTGAATAAAGAATTTTATTTGACATAAGTTCACACACACACACAACACATGCATACTTTTGTGAAATCGTCGTAGTGGCTTGGCTTAATACAACCATGCATATTTATGCATGTATCTATGTACGTATGTATGTAGTGTGTGATGTATGTATGCGATGTGAATGTACATTCCATTTATATATTTAAATATATTTGTGCGGAATATTAAATTTGAATTGATATTTATTTAATAAATCCAAAAAAAAGCAAGTTGCAAGTTCTTAAATATTTGCTAAATTCTTGTGTTTTGCTCACTAAAACCATTAATATGTATGTATGTATATTTATGTGTGTATGTAGGGATGTAAGTGTGTATGAGTAAGTACTTAATTGAAAATAAATTTCATAAATGCACAAATACCTGCACACAAATATAAATTAAAAAAATTAAAATATGCAAAATTAAAATCCATGAAAAACATTTCCTAAACATGTATATCAATAAAATAAATTTGAAGGTTTAATAATTATATTTCGGATATTCCTTCAAATATCCGATTTGTGTGTGAGTATGCGTGAGTCTAAGCGTGTGTGTGTATACAAATATTACATTTGCAGCTGTATATATGTGTGTGTATGTTTTATAGCATATTTGTTGATTCGTCCGTATGGGTGTTTTTGTGTATCTGTGTGAGTAAGTGTGTGTGAGTGTGAACAAAAGTACAGAGTTAAATAGGGTGATTGCGTCAATGACTACTGTCCAGAGTTGTCAAGTATCTTTTTCGTACACTCGCACACATACAACGCATACAAATCAACAAATACTCTGTATACTCTTTTTCTAATTATTATTCGATGTATCTTTCAAAAAAGGAGCAAATAAGTTGACAAACTTAGTAAATATTTTATTTAAAATTAGTCCAAATACACAATTATAAAATTAGAAATAAATGTTTGCTTTTTTTACCGATAATTTTTCTTTTTTGGTTTAAATAGTTCTGCGATCTCAATGTTTGCACTTTTTTTTAATTGGGTTCAAAAGTTAGACACCTTTTGGACACGATTCTCGATTATCGCCCCATTATTGCAAATAACCAATTTTGAAGGTGTTAATATTTGCAATTATAATTTCGCACACATTTTAATATTATCTACATATATTAAATATTATATGATGGTCAGACTATGGAAACATAATTTATCTTTTAATTAATTTCCCGCAAGAAATCATTTTATATTTAAAGTGTATATTTTTTACGGGGTATCAATCTCGTGGTCGGCCATCTATCGACTAGAACACTTTTTCTTGATAAAATTCCAAATATTAATGCAAAACATTTCTGTTATTGTAGGCAATATAATAAAACAATCACTGTTTAAAAGCCGTTTTGAGAACGACAACTATCAATAATATTATATTGTTAGCGAGTTGAACAAAAATTGAAAACAAGATTATTACCATCAGCCATACGAGTTCATTTAATGACAATGACGTTGGCGGCAAAGTTGATGCAGGACTAGTTGAACCTGAGAATGGGAATGCGCCATTCACAGCTAGTGTAGCTAAACATCAATTGGAACAGTTGTACACGATGCGCGAGGCCCTTTTCTCTCAGGATGGCTGGGGTTGCCAGCATGTTAACCAAGATACAAACTGGGAGGTGCCCAGTTCACCGGAGCCGGCCAATAAGGATCCGTCGGGAGGGCCGCCAATGTGGAAACCGAACATTAACAATGGCACAGATCTGTGGGAATCAAATTTAAGAAACGGCGGTCAGCCACCAGCCCAACAAGTGCCAAAGCCATCTTGGGGCCACACCCCCTCATCCAATCTGGGTGGCACCTGGGGCGAGGACGATGACGGTGCGGACAGCACCAGCGTTTGGACAGGCCAATCAGCCAATAACGCCGCATCCGGTGTCGTTGTCGGTGTAAATACTGCAGGCGTTGGCTCAGGCGTCGGCAGCGCCAGCGGTGGCCCCCAGTGGCCCCAGGGCGTTGGGGTCGGCGTTGGTTTGAGCGCTACAGGTAACAACAGTTCGCCGGCCACAGGAGCCTTACCAGTGGTCACTCCCGGATGTAAGTATTATACATACCTACTATCATGATATATATATACATAATATATATACAGTGGCTCGCAGCTTATTTGGATCAGGGTCAAAGAAAAAAAGGAATTGCCTGCCATAAATTAATTATACATTATTTTTCAAAAATTCCAAAGACCGATGGTAGGTACATATATTAACCACAAAAATTAATATATGACCCCAATACACTGGGGTTTCCCCACCTGCTACGTAGGATTATGTAAAAAAGTTGCTTATTTGGATCAGTCTAAATAAAATAAGATATTTTGAGCATAAAAACTTAAATAAGGATGTCAATACTTAGTTTGATATCCTTTAGCCTTAACCACTTCCCTTAACCTATTATTCAAGGAAGATACCAGCTTCCTGGTAGCTTCTGGGCTGATTCTGCTCCACTCATCCCGCAGAGCATTTTTCAGGTCTTCTTTGCTGGATATTCTGTGCTTCCGGATGTTATTTTCCAGCAGAGCCCACAAATTCTCAATAACATTTTAATCCGGAGACTGGGCCGGTGGAATTATCACATGGGGGCCGTTCCTGACGAGCCAGGACTGTACTATCTTGGCCTTATGCTTGGGATCGTTGTCTTGGTAGAACCGGAAAGTACGTCGGATTCCTACCTTATAGGCACTTTGGAGTAAATTTTCCTTTAGTATGTTGAAGTACACATTCTTGTTCATTGTGTTTTTAAAAATCACAAAATTCCCGAATCCGGCTGACGAGATACACACCCATACCATGTCACTTCCTCCACCATGCATTCAGCTCAGTATTGGGCTGTCGCCACTCATAACTCCGTCCGTCCGTTTATACTCAAAATATCTTATTTTATTTAGACAGATCCAAATAAGCAGCAAACAAAAATAAGCTACTTTTTTACATAATCCTACCTAGCAGGTGGGGAAACCCCAGTGTATTGGGGTCATATTTAATTTTTTTTATTAATCCAAATAAGCTTCGAGCCACTGTATATACATATTTATTTATTTTGCTATAAAATTGAAGTCGTTGCTGTGAAAAATATTAAACAATTGCTTTCAGCGTGGTTTGATTCGGTTTCAAATAAATCAAATTAGACTTTTTACTTATTATTTCAATGCTGTCTGTCCGACTGATAAAGGCTTTGTTGCTACATCCACTTGGAGGTTAGAAAATCGAAATAATGGTTACTTGCTAATCGATAATAACTACAGTGAGTCACACCGAAAGTCGCTCAGCGTCAAGTAATTAATGTATTTGCCTGCCATAAGCTAATTATTCATTATTTTTCAAAAATTCCAAAGACCTATGGTAGGTACATGTATTAACCACCAATATGAATGGATGACCCTAATAAACTGAGGTTTCCCCACCTGCTAGGTAGGATTATGTAAAAAAGTACCCTTTATTAGGGAAAATTTTATTTGGACCAGGTACATTGTGGACACCTGGGTGCCATAAAACCCGGATTTTTTTACCTAAAGTTTAGTATGGTGCAATAAGCCAACAAGGACTATGGGCAAACAGACTACCATTAAACTACGAAAACTCATCCTGGAACACTACAAAAATAAATATTCACATCGCCAAATAGCTGAAATGGTCAATCTCAGCAGCTCAACTGTGTATAACATCATTCGGCGCTTCGTCGACGCAAATCGGATTGGGGGCAAGGCCAGAATGGCACCAAACAAGGTTTTCACCGAAGAGGAGGAGCGAAGGATCACCAGGATTATAAGGGGATCCCCCAAGCTATCGGCTCCAAAAGTGGGTCAACAGGTGCAGGTTGAAATGGGGAAAAAGTGCTGTGTGGAAACTGTCCTCAGGTTTCTGCGGAAATATGACTTTAATGCCCGAGTACCACGGAAAAAGCACTTTATAAGCACTTTATGACGTTCACCAAAAACCACTTGGACAAGGATTTGGAGTTCTGGAACACAGACATATTTGCAAATGAGTCCAAATTCACCATATTTCATCCCAATACTGAGCTGAATCCCAAACACGTAAAGACAACAGTTAAGCATGGTGGAGGCAGTGACATGGTATGGGTGTGTATCTCGTCAGCCGGATCCGGGAATTTTGTGATTTTTTAAACAACAATGGACAAGAATGTGTACTTCAACATACTAAAGGAAAATTTACTCCAAAGTGCCGGGAAGCTAGGAATCCGACGTACTTTCCGGTTCAACTACGACAACGATCCCAAGCATAAGGCCAAGATAGTACATCCTGGCTCATCAGGAACTACCCCAACATGATAAATCTGCCGGCCCAGTCTCCAGATTTAAATGTCATTGAGAATTTGTGGGCTCTGCTGGAAAATAACATCCGGAAGCACAGCATATCCAGCAAAGAAGACCTCAAAACAGCTCTGCGGGATGAGTGGAGCAGAATCAGCCCAGAAACTACCAGGAAGCTGGTATCTTCCATGAATAATAGGTTAAGGGAAGTTATTAAGGCTAAAGGATATCATACTAAGTATTAACATCCTTATATAAGTTTTTATACGCAAAATATCTTATTTTAGTTAGACTGATCCAAATGAAAACTGCACCTAAAAGTAGGCAACATTTTTATAATTCTACCTAGCAGGTGGGGAAACCCCTGTGTATTGGGGTCAGATATTAATTTTTGTTGTTAATATATGTACCTACCATCGGTCTTTGGAATTTTTGAAAAATAAAAAATAATTAGCTTATGGCAGGCAACTACATTATTTACTTGACGCTGAGCGAGTTTCGGTGTGAACCACTGTATATATGATTATTTAATTTTGAAGCTAGTTACCAAATTTGGTTAGCTATTGACTTGATAAGGACGTCCTTCAACGCTTGGCAGCGAACACGCACACAGTCTCTCAGCCACTAAAGATTGATATAATTTTGAGTCGCTAAATTTGCACGATAAATTGCCAGTAAAAAGAAAAAAATAAGAAATACAAGAAATAAATCGATAATGCCTACATTTCTAAATTTCCATAATTTTGAAGCTAAAGTGGAATTTGAGAGCTGAAATTATCAAACTTGGAGGGAAATTAGGAAAATGGTTCAAAAATGTACAATATTTTCATGGGCACCAAAATTTTGGAGCTAGAGTTGGCCAACATGGGAAGTATATTTCTATAGCTTGTATCTCCCACAATTTTTAGTGATGGAGTTGGCAAATTGAAAAGGCTCATGAATGATTATTATTATCGACGGGAAAAAAAGCTTATAAAGTAATTAAAAATTAATGAGAATCAGATTGCCAATTGTCATATTGTCAAAAAAATTGCTTAATTCCCCCGAATATAAAAATATGAATTTAAAATTAGTGTGAAGTTTAAATTACAAGATATGGTTCCATCCATATAAACATTCATTATAACAATTAATGACAAAAAATATATGGGTTAGTCGAATAAGTAATTTAAAAATTGATTATAAAAACTAATATTGCAAAAACTGAGTTAATCTCGCCGAATATTAACTTGAAACATTAAAATTTAAATTGAAAATTGTTTTTTAAGCTCTTTTTTTTTTGTGCATTCTAAAACCTGATTCACATATAGGTGGAAATAGTGGCAACAATTTGACTGCCACTGGAACCGTGGGCGGAGCTGGCAGTAGCGTTGGTGGCAGTACTGGCAATGGCTGGGGAGATCCCCGAGACATACGCCCGCTTGCAGGCGGTGGCCCCATGGACATACGGAACGTCGATCCGCGCGATTCAATTCCAATGCGTGGTGTCGGTCCACCCACGGGAGATCCGCGAGATTTACGCATGATTGATCCACGCGATCCGATACGCGGCGATCCGCGTGGAATATCTGGGCGACTCAATGGTCAATCCGAGATGTGGGGGCACCATCCCCAGATCGCTCATAATCAGATCCAGAATATAAACAAAATGGTCGGGCCCGTTGTTGGCGGCGCCTCGGGTACAAATGTGGTAAGCTCAAATATAGGTGGGCCCGGTGGTGTCGGTGCCGTTTCTAGCAATATCGGCGCCCAATGGGGACCAGCACAAACAGTTAGCGGTGGACCCAAAGATATATCGAAGCAAATTACCGGTTGGGAGGAACCATCTCCGCCGCCTCAACGCCGTAACATACCCAATTATGATGATGGCACTTCGCTCTGGGGGCAACAGACACGCCTGCCAGGCGGTGGGCCACAATGGAAAGACATGACAGACTCAATTGGTCGCAGTCACTTGATGCGCACCCAAAATCCAAGCGGCAACATCGTTGGCAGCAGCATCGCGGGCAATAGCAATGTGCCAGCAATCGGCGGCAATCCAAATAATTCAATGTCGGGTCCTGGTCCACAGGCTCGCCTCACCAACCCAATTGGCGGACCCAGTGGTGTTGGTGTCGGTGTTGGTGGGCAGCATGGCAAACCCGATGCCGGAGCCATGTGGGTGCATCAAAATAATAGCGCTGGCGGACGCAATGCGCAAGTGGTGAACTCGTGGGGCGACGATGGTCACAATGTGGGTGGTGTTGTGGTAGGCGCTGCCGGCGTTGTTGCCGGCAACAATTGGGTTGATGATAAACCGAATGCAGGTCTCGCCCAAATTGGCGGTACTTCGAATTCATGGAGTGATTCAGCTACGGGTGGCGGCGGCGGTTGGGGCGGTAATAAGCCAAGTAAATTGTCGTCAGCGAGCGGTGCTTCCTCGGGCTGGAGCAATGCCAACACAGTTGGAGGAGGAGCTGGCAATGTGGAGGGTGGTGACATCTCTTCGGATTGGTCGCATAGTGTTATCGTTGGCAAAACCCAACAGCAACAGCAACAACAGCAGCAGCAGCAGCAACAGCAGAAATTGGCGGGCATTAATGTTGGTGTGTTGAACTCGGAGATTGTTAAGCAAAGCAAGCAATATCGAATTTTGGTTGAAAATGGATTCAAGAAGGAGGATGTTGAGAGAGCTTTACTGAGTGCCAATATGAATATTGAGGAGGCGGCCGATATGCTGCGTGCTAACGCAACTTCATCATTGGCGATGGTGGAGGGCGGCTGGCGTCGTCACGACGAAGGCCTTGGTTCCTATGCCGATCATTCGAACACGACGAATAGTGGCGGCTTCCCACAACGCTATCCAGTTAGCGGCGCACAACCTTCGATGTCATTCCCTCCGGTAAGATCACTCTGGTCAAATAAGATCTTATCTGATCGATCAAATGATAAATTATTTTTGTTTGTGGTTTTTTTTTTTTTAGAATAACCTTATGAGTAATATGAGCGGTACAGCCGTCGCTGGTAGCAATAATCCCAATATGGCCACGCTGCAGGTGCAAAAATATTTGAGCCAAGGAGGACCGCACAGTGTCGCCATTGGCGGCGGTGGACCACAGTCTGTCAATCCGAATGCACCGGTCGCCTTTTGTCAGAACGCATCGAATGCAGCTCCAGCGGTCAATATTGCATCGAATGCCAATAATCAACCATCTGGGCAGCATATTCGAATGCTTGGCCAGCAGATTCAATTGGCTATACACAGCGGTTTTATATCAAGCCAAATCTTAACGCAGCCTCTGACACAAAATACTTTAAATCTTTTGAATCAACTACTCAGCACTATAAAGGTGAGTTTAATATCCATATCTCTTCGTATGTATGTATATATTTATATATCTATTTATATGCCATTCGCTACAGCATCTTCAGGCAGCGCAGCAATCTCTTTCTCGGGGCAGCAACGCTAGCCCAATGGTTGTCAATGTAACCATCGCGAAATACAAGCAACAAATTCAGAATTTACAAAACCAAATAAATGCACAACAGGCTGCGTACATCAAGCAACCGAGCTTGCAACAAAACTCACAGCAGCAGCAACACCCATCCGGAGGACATATGAATACCTCTGGCAATGACTATTTAAGGAATCATGATGCAATAGCTACACTTCAAGGAAACTTTTCTGAGCTCAATCTTAACAAGGTACGTACTCCAATTGTAATAATTCTGATAACTTTTCTAAAGTCCGTGAAATGCCGTCTGAAAAAGTATATTACAAAACCTTCTCTGTCCATTTCGCGTGTAATACTTCGTTATGTTTCTAAAATAAGTATACAATTAAATTTACCGGATAATTTAAGGGATCAGATTATACAAAACAAATTTCTTTGGTTTTTCTTTTATTATTTTAATTTGTTTTCCGACCATTTATATTTATCTATAAACGTTGGAAAAAAATGTGCAAATTTAATAATAAATTTAAAGTTAAAATTAAGTTATATTAAGCTACAATTTGTAGTTTCAGAATGTTACGAATTTGGAAATTCCATAATAATAAACAAATGAAATTTGTATTTGTATCCATTTAGCCAAGTGGATATCAGGCTGCGCCCAATCAGCAATCCCGCTTAAATCAGTGGAAACTTCCAGTATTAGAAAAGGACAGCATGGCTACAGATGGCACGGACTTTTCACGTGCTCCGGGTGCTACAAAGCAGAATTTAGCATGCAACTCAAACAACATGGGCCCGCTGGGCTTGCAAAATGATGGGTCAGTTGTGTGTGATAGTTGTGATAAAAGCAATGAAGAACTTTTCTCTAAAATAATTGTGCATCTTTTATATATTGTATGTAGAACTTGGTCAACCGGTCGTAATATTGAACACGGTTGGCCGGACCCATCGATTGATAACGAGAACAAAGACTGGTCAGTTGCTCCGACTGCAGCTGCATATTCCGACTTGGTACAGGAGTTTGAACCAGGCAAACCGTGGAAGGTAACAGTAGGCATACGTCTTCTTCCAATAACATACCCAAGCAGAAGTTTATTTTTAAGGGTTCTCAGATCAAAAGCATTGAAGATGATCCAAGCATAACTCCTGGCAGCGTTGCTCGATCTCCATTGTCCATTAATCCGACGCCAAAAGATGCTGATATTTTCGCAAACACCGGCAAGACCTCTCCGACTGATTTGCCATCATTAAGCTTATCGTCGTCAACATGGAGTTTTAATCCAAACCAAAACTTTCCAAGGTAAAAAACACTATCCATTTGGTTTTATATTTTTATATAATACTTTAAAATATACTTTGAATATATAGTTGGTCAGATAACACTCAACAATGTGCCACCTCAGAACTCTGGACCAGTCCTCTAAACAAAGGTTCATCTCGAGGACCTCCGCCCGGATTGAGCACAAGTAAAACTGGAGGTGCCACTGCTACCACCTCATCACCTACGGTTGCCGGGAACTCGAACGGCTGGCTGCCCAATCGAAGTGTCCCCAGCACCAACACAACATGGACTGGAGCTAATGTTTCCTGGAACTCTTGTTGGTTGCTTCTCAAAAATCTAAATGCTCAGGTATGTTTTGGAATAAACCTAAACTGATCAACATATTTTTTGATTACATATCTGTAGGAATATTTAAAGTTATTAAATGTGTAAGATGTTCGTCAAAATCACTTAAGAATCGCAGATCAGTAATGTATATTCATTATGGAAATTAATATTATCTTGTATCTCTTGTTGGGTCTTAATTTCAGTTTTAATGATTTTGTAATTTAAGTTTAGGTATTAAAAACTTTTTTTTTTATTAGATCAAAAAGTATGATTAGCTAGAGACTGCGATTTTCCGTTCCTAAAAAGAATAGTTTTTAACAACTCGTTAACAATTAAAACGCTTAAGTTGCTGACTAAGATGTGATTATACCTGTTTATATTGTATATTTTATATATATATGATTACAGATTGATGGCCCAACCTTACGTACTTTGTGTATGCAGCATGGTCCCCTTGTTAGCTTTCACCCGTATTTAAACCAAGGAATTGCATTGTGTAAATATGCAACGCGGGAGGAGGCTAACAAAGCACAAATGGCTCTGAATAACTGTGTTCTCGGCAATACGACAATATTCGCCGAATCGCCAAGCGAGAATGAGGTGCAGAATATTCTACAGCATTTGCCTCAAGCACCGTCCTCGACAAATTCGGGTATATCGTCAAGCAGCGCAGGCAACGGCAGCAGCGGCGGCGGCGTCGGTGGTGTTGGCAACACAAGCGTCAGCGGGTCCGGCAGTTCTGGAAGTGCATGCATTTCGGGCAACAGCAGCAGCAACGGCAATGGCAATGGTGGCGGCGGCAACAGTGGATCGAATTCTGCTGGTGTTGTGACCACCAGCGGCGGCGGCACAGCCAACAGCGCTGCAAGTGGTAATGCGGCGGGCACCGTTTCCAGCAGTGCGGGCGGTAACAGCAGCACAAGCGGCAGCAACAACAGCAGCAACAATGTTGTCAACTCGTCTGTGAATGGTGGTGCCTCATCTAGTGGCAACAGTTGCGGCGGCAACAATGCCAAGAGCTCTTCAACTACCTCCGGTGGTGGTAGCAACAACATAACTATGACAGGCGGCGGCGGCCCATCGAACGTTACTTCGGCTGCCGCTACCAACAACTCAACATGGCGACAGACTGGCCCAAACCAAGTCCTGCAACAGGGCCAAAATAGACCACCCGGTAGGGAAGCCGACTATGATTATATATCTCAATTCGTTTGTTCCATAGTTGACGATTAGTTTGATAAAAATATGACCATGGGCAGCACTTTGAATCAAGACACACATACACACCTAACACATACATACACAACCACACAGAGAAAACACTCTAGATTCAAAATGATTCAATATAGAAAGGAAAAACCATGCTATATATGAAGTACATAAAGTGGATCGACTGATAAACGAATGGACTTAGAATTTTGTATGCCTGTAGATTTATTTTTCTTTATCGTTCATAGTGTTTAGGGTTGTATATGTAAGAGAAAAAAATGCGATATACATACAAAGTTTTGAATATAATACTTGAACTATTTACTTATCATACTTACACATACCTACACAACAACTATCTTTCCATTGTATACAAGTGTTCAGTATCCAGATTTCTTACAATTTGACTTTCAATTAAAATGGATGATTAGCACCGGGTCAGAGGTCAGAGGTCAAAGTCAGCTACGTAACAAGTATGTATGTACGTAGTATATGATGAATGAATGTAAAAAAAAAAACAAAAAAAAAAAGTAGACATGCATGTGCCACATGCATTTCGGTTTGTTTGTTTGTGTATAAGTCGTCCCCCACAACATGTATGCACACACAATTCATGAGTTTGAAAATTTGATTATTTTTTGTATTTCCACAAGAATCTTATGGATGGACAAAAAATGAAAACAAAAAATGACCTGTGTTATATACATAATAGGAAGTTATAATCAATTACGGTTTTGCTTTCACAAAGCATTCCCACCGAAAACAGTTCGGTTAAACATACAAACATACATATTAGCTCACAATAAAAAATACCAATGAAGTTAATTCGAAAATCAATCGCCTTTGATTATGTATATTTGGACACAGATTGTTGTAGGCGGCAATTAATGATGATGGGAATACAAATCCTTGTAATCCTTGTATGTCTACGGTCTTGCTTGCATGTGTAGTGGTGTGGTATCTCGTATTCTTTTCATGACATCATAATTAAAACTTACTATATTAATGATTATGTAGCAAAAATGAGTAAAATATCGTAAAAAGCTATAACAACTAAGCCACACAAAAAAAATCAAAAAAAAAAAAAAAAAATTACCTAGATATTGATGTATACTTGTGTATGTATTACTTAACAGATGATTTCAGTGGTCAATAAATCAGAAATTGATTATTAAAATTTGTTTTTACAAATTGTGTACAACCATATATATAATGAAAAGGTTAGTGGACAATTCCTTTATTCAATTACAATTGATTTTTGATTTATAAAAATCCACCAATTTCATACATGCATACCTACATACATACATACACATATGCAAACATGCTAAATAGTTTGTGAATAATTCTTTCCTTGCGATTTATTTTTGTTTTTGTCGGTTTCCAGTTGATGCCGGCTTAGCCCTAGGTTAAATTTGTTCAAAGCTTAAAATTATAAAATGAGCATAGTGTCGTTGAAAAGAAATAATAATAATACTAAAATATATATGTATATATACATATTTAAAGATATAAATGGTATACACGTTGAATTTTAAAGCGCAAAGTGGGGGTACGTACGTATTACGTATGTACAAAATAATTCCATTTCGAGAGTATTGAAAAAAATACTCTTTGGTACAACACCTTGATAAAATTGTGTTCATGATGTGTGGTATTGGTATGTATACTATGCAAAAAAAAAAAAATTAATTTGAATGTTTGTTAGCAATACATATATGTAAGTGATACATGTACTGGAAAGTAAATGATGGCTTAGGTAATATTGTACCTAGTGTTAATCGTTTTTAAAATATATAAAATAATAGACTCTTGTGTACATCAATTCGAATCTTTAGAGCATACACTTAAATATGTGCATAATTGAAACAATATAATAGATGTCTATATTATTATTACGGAAATCTGAAGAGAACTGAGTCATTGACCTATGGGCGCCATATGATATACATAAAAGTTCAGCGCTGATTATTTGGTATTACCTAGAGGGTTTCAAAGGAATATCTTTATAAACGAAAAGATTGGGTTACACGGACAGAGTGCTGATATTATATATATCCTATATCCTATTCGATCAGGCAGTTCGTATGTATCATCTCGGCTATTATTGATAATGGGCTCGGTGATAGTATGTTTCAATGCTTTATTCACAAAACGCCATTTTGGACACTGACAGGGAGTTATTCTCTAATGCAAAGCAATCATTACGACATAATCATTGATCATTTTGATTTTCAAGTTGTTCGTGCTTTTATTGATAGCTCTCAATTTGCCTAAGGCGTTGTAGTCAACACGTGTGGATCTTTTATGGAAAGCACTTCTAATGAAGCTTGCATTAACATCTTCATAAATTTAAAAAACCGACCGTTTCCATGGAAGTTATATGATAGTAAAAACGTACTTATGATGTTCTTTACGGACCTGTAACTTAAATCATAAAAAAATCTTCTATCTATCAATACAAAATGTAATGTATCCATATATTAATTAAATGTTTGTGTAGTTTCGCTTAACGCACATATTTGTTTACAATTACTACAACATTGAAATACTGTTAGTGACTTCAGGTTATAAATATAAAGATAAATGAAGATCATTAATGTAAATATAAAAACAAATATGAAAGATTTACTTTACTTGCACCTTCGTATCTTTGTAAGTTGTATGTACATACATATATGTATACAGTAGTATACATATAAATATATATGTACATATGTATATATATATGTATATATACATAATGAGGTATGTGCTGAGATAAGCAACATCCAAATATAAAAGAACTCGAATACTAATGAGAATCATGTGAAAATAGTTTATGAATAGTTTTAATATGCCGGATATAACTGAGGGACGTCAAGCATAAATTTATATTTTTTTATAACAACGATATTGGTAAGGTGTAGTTTTAAAGCATAATATATTTTCAGAATTTCACGATTTAATGCCTACTTCAGGGCATTTGCTTTGATGTAAATTTATCTTACGATTCTCAAACGGTTTAAGCACAAACCCATTGGCATGCCAGATGCAGCAAACGTTGTGAGGAAAAAAAAGAGGAGGGAGGGGGCCACTTACATGGTGGTTAAGTTTAAAGTGGAGCTACATGTTATTGCGAATTTTTTGTTTGCTTTTGTTTTTTTTTTTTTGTAGTTTTTTTTTTGTTTTAGAGTTAAGTTTAGTTGTGTTCACTATGGAACATTGGGAGAGTCTGACGACTGAGTAAATTACAGCCGCCTGTCCCCAAATTTATTTTGCCATTACTTTAAATAAAACAACCTTTAAAAAAAGCAAAATTTGAAAAAGGCAACTCTGAACATTATTAAATGTTCAGCTGACATGGCCACAGTAACCACTGTATTTGGATGCACTGCGCAGATGGGGGAGGCATCGCAAAGAGTAGACTATGGAGGTCCATCTTCGCAAAAAGATTCTAAAACCCCATTGCGCCAGCAGCTCGAAAGACTTCGTAAATAAAAAAGACCATGGAAGACCATCCCGTCCAAATGTATGGACTGCTCCTGTAGCTCAAGTGGCGCCGCAGAAAAAAAGACCATGGAGGCCCAATTCTCCCAAAGGATGCCAAACCCAAAAGCTGCATCTGCGGTTGGAGCGACATCTAAAACACCAGCCCAGGGAGTGGTCCAAAATTTGTTTGAAGGGTGTTACTAGCAATAAGCCCTTCAATTTGGTCACTCTACCTTTAAAATTGTGTTAGACATATGGACTTCTCAGTCGGAATTACCTTCCAACTTTGGTCAATCTATCTGTAAAATTGTGGGAGATATGCAGATTTATCGATATGCACATCCCGAAATATCGGCATTGGCCTTCGGTATCAATGTATAAAAATACGTTCAATTAGATTTTAGATATTGCAATGAGACTCCAGCTCCGGTATGTGTAACGACACATTTGTGTTGCCTACTTTAAGGCATTTGCTTTGATGTAATTTTATCTTACGATTCTCAAACAGTTTAAGCACAAACTTGTTGGCATGCTAGACGCAATACAGAGGGAGGTCAAAAAAAAGAAAAAAAAGGACATAGAGAGGGGGCCACTTACATGGTGGTTAAGTTTAAAGTGGAGCTACAGGCTATTGCGAATTTTTTGTTTGTTTTTTTTTTATGTTTTTATTTGTTATGATTTTCTTTGTTTTTGTTTTTTTTTTTGCTTTTTGTTTTAGAGTTAAGTGATAGATATTAAGTTAATAATGAATATAAATAGAATATAGCAAAAATATGAAATGTGAGTAGATTTGTTTGGAGGGGAGAATCGCCGGGAGTATGGAGTAGATTAATTGCCAATTCCATATAAGTGCGATGCACCTATAAAACCCCAGAGGTGTATTGCAGGAAGGACGGGTAAGTCGTGGCCACATACACCAGGCCGGCCAACTGTTTCGTTTATTTTGTGTGTGCATGTAGGTTGATATGTAGTGTTGTGAAGGTCGAGTTTGTTTCGAATCCGTACCGTCTATGGGCAGGGTTGGAGTTACTCCAATCTGAGAAATCTGAGCTAGCTGAGGTTGCCCACTGCAAAACAATAGACGTGTTACAAGAATGGCGCCCAACTTAAATGGCTTTTTGGAATCATCAGGATCGCGAGAACGGTGCTGGGAGAAAAGGTTCGGACGATCAGCGTAAGCGAGATGATTTCAAAAGCAAAAAAAATAAATAAACTGAAACGGCGAGTCCTCGAAGTACGTTCCATAATGAGCAGGACAATTGCGCCACGCACAGGCTGAGGAAGGCGTGTCTATGTCGGTATGTCACTCACGCTTTGAACAAGGCAGTGAAGTTTGCTACCGGTCATGATACGGCGCTAAAGTTTTTTTTTTGTATAGAGAGTAGGATGCATGTTAGTTAGTGGGTTGTTAATATTTTCGTTATGTGTGTTTCCACTCATTTGCGTGTCGACAGCGGGTTCTGTTTGGACAGGGTGACCCATGGTACGACAATTACGTAGCCATGCGCTGCATCCTGCCAATGGATCTCGAGTTGCCAGGCAAATTAGACCCGAAACGTACCAAGTAATAACTGGGGACCGTCAGCATAGCTGACGATCGAACCAGTTAATATCATTCAAGTAAGTTATGTAAAATTTTGTTGTTAGTTTGAATACGAACAGTTTGGTTAACGACGTAAGTTGGAATGGCGATTGATACCGGCACCGGTGATTCCCCCATTACAAGTTTAAGTTTGATTGTAAGAGTATTTGTGTCTGCTTATATAGTGGCAGCTGTGGGTATTGTATTGTTTTGTTATTTATTATTAGTAGTGCGTCGATATTGATATAAAATTTACCATGACGGGAAGAGGGAAGAAGGAGACGGACGCGAGTCATTCGTATCAGTTGCGGTCAGGAGGGGATAGCGTCGAGCAAAACGAATCCTGGGCAAGTGAGGGAGCAGGAGCGATGAGGGGAATAGGCTTGGCAAGATCTTCCGTAACTCCAGCCACTAACTTTAATTTGCCACGGGAGAACAGAGATGTTGTTGAACGGCCTCAGGAAGGAATCGATTCGGAGATAGTTTCAGCGATTACAGGCTCAAGAGACCTATAGAAATTCGATGGATTCTGGGATAGCGCAAGTTTTTCGGGAGGAACTGCGACTAGGTTTCCAAGAAATGATGAAGGCCATCAATGATATCGTTCGACCAATGCCAACTGCCATGATGCGAAGCCAGACGCCGACAGAAGCAGCTAGTCCTGAGTCCGAACAGCCAAAGTCGAATCAGGGAGCGGTCCCAAAACAGCGCTCAACAGTCAAACCAGCTCCAAAGCCACCGTTGAAGTCTGAGAGGTCAAATACCTCGAGTGGACTGAATGGCGGGCGTGAGCGGAATTGGCGCAATCCACGCACGGATGATAAGCAACGACTGAACAGGCGGAGTGGCGACTATAGGCAGGCACCAAGAACAAATGAGAGTCGTGGGAATGAAGATCGAGGTCGCCCGAATTTCGATAGTCATCTGGGTCGACCATTTGCGAAGTGGGAAGTGTCCTTCGACGGCTCAAACGACAGAGGGTAGTAGTAGGGAACTGGGGATTCTAGGACAGGAAGTCCTAATTGTTTTTTTTATTGCTTTCGATTTTTAATTGCTTCATTATAGTACATTATTTATTGCTTTTGGGTGGGGGAGTGACAGGTGTGTGACCTTTTTTAGAAAAAATGTGTGGTTTTGGATCACGTGCGTGTCATTTATTAAATTTCTGCTGTTTTTTTATATGTCGAATTTTTGAATTTTTTGCAATTTCTGCAGTTTTTGTTGATTTACCGCATTTTCGTATTTTCTACAATTTCTGAATTTTTTTTGTTGATTTTCCGCCATTTTGTGTTTTTCGTAAATTTCTGCTGTTTTCATTATTTTTCGAATTTTTGCATTTTTTTGCAATTTCTACAATTTCTGAATTATTTTGTTGATTTTCCGCCATTTTGTGTGTTTTTCGTAAATTTCTGCTGTTTTTTTTATTTTTCGAATTTTTGAATTTTATTGCAATTTCTGCAGTTTTTGTTGATTTACCGCATTTTCGTATTTTCTACAATTCCTGAATTTTTTTTGTAGATTTTCCGCAATTTTGTGTGTTTTTCGTAAATTTCTGCAGTTTTTTTATATGTCGAATTTTTGCATTTTTTTTGCAATTTCTGCAGTTTTTGTTGATTTACCGCATTTTCGTACTTTCTACAATTTCTGATTTTTTTTGTTGATTTTCCGCCATTTTGTGTTTTTCGTAAATTTCTGCTGCTTTTTTTATTTTTCGAATTTTTGAATTTTTTTGCAATTTCTGCAGTTTTTGTTGATTTACCGCATTTTCGTATTTTCTACAATTTCTGAATTTTTTTTGTAGATTTTCCGCAATTTTGTGTGTTTTTCGTAAATTTCTGCAGTTTTTTTATATGTCTAATTTTTGCATTTTTTTGCAATTTCTGCAGTTTTTGTTGATTTACCGCATTTTCTACAATTTCTGATTTTTATGTTGATTTTCCGCCATTTTGTGTTTTTCGTAAATTTCTGCTTTTTTATTTTTCGAATTTTTGAATTTTTTTGCAATTTCTGCAGTTTTTTTTGATTTACCGCATTTTCGTATTTTCTACAATTTCTGAATTTTTTTTGTAGATTTTCCGCAATTTTGTGTGTTTTTCGTAAATTTCTGCAGTTTTTTTATATGTCGAATTTTTGATTTTTTTTTGCAATTTCTGCAGTTTTTGTTGATTTACCGCATTTTCGTATTTTCTACAATTTCTGATTTTTTTTGTAGATTTTCCGCCATTTTGTGTTTTTCGTAAATTTCTGCTGCTTTTTTTTATTTTTCGAATTTTTGCATTTCTTTGCAATTTTTGCAGTTTTTGTTGATTTACCGCATTTTCTTATTTTGTACAATTTCTGAATATTTTTTGTTGATTTTCCGCCATTTCTGCAATTTCTGATTTTTTTTGTTGATTTTCCGCAATTTTGTGTGTTTTTCGTAAATTTCTGCAGTTTTTTTATATGTCGAATTTTTGCATTTTTTTGCAATTTCTGCAGTTTTTGTTGATTTACCGCATTTTCGTATTTTCTACAAATTCTGAATTTTTTTGTTGATTTTCCGCAATTTTGTGTGTTTTTCGTAAATTTCTGCAGTTTTTTTATTTTTCGAGTTTTTGTATTTTTTTGCAATTTCTGCAGTTTTTGTTGATTTACCGCATTTTCGTATTTTCTACAATTTCTGAATTATTTTGTTGATTTTCCGCAATTTTGTGTGTTTTTCGTAAATTTCTACAGTTTTTTTATTTTTTGCAATTTCTGCAAAAAAAAAAAAATCGGTATGAGGTTGTTGACGTTCAAGTGCATGTATAGGGGGTCATGCACAAACACTAAACCACTCGAGCAATCAAAAAATTTTTTTTTTGACAAAATTGAAAAAACCCCCACCCCGGCATCATGAGAATTTCAAGTGACGTCATACATGCAGAAATCAACAAATATGGCGTCACAAAAAAAAAAACCGGTATGAGGTTGTTGATGTTCAAGTGCATGTATAGGGGGTCATGCACAAACACTAAACCACTCGAGCAATCAAAAAATTTTTTTTTTGACAAAATTGAAAAAACCCCCACCCCGGCATCATGAGAATTTCAAGTGACGTCATACATGCAGAAATCAACAAATATGGCGTCACAAAAAAAAAAACCGGTATGAGGTTGTTGATGTTCAAGTGCATGTATAGGGGGTCATGCACAAACACTAAACCACTCGAGCAATCAAAAAATTTTTTTTTTGACAAAATTGAAAAAACCCCCACCCCGGCATCATGAGAATTTCAAGTGACGTCATACATGCAGAAATCAACAAATATGGCGTCACAAAAAAAAAAACCGGTATGAGGTTGTTGATGTTCAAGTGCATGTATAGGGGGTCATGCACAAACACTAAACCACTCGAGCAATCAAAAAATTTTTTTTTTGACAAAATTGAAAAAACCCCCACCCCGGCATCATGAGAATTTCAAGTGACGTCATACATGCAGAAATCAACAAATATGGCGTCACAAAAAAAAAAACCGGTATGAGGTTGTTGATGTTCAAGTGCATGTATAGGGGGTCATGCACAAACACTAAACCACTCGAGCAATCAAAAAATTTTTTTTTTGACAAAATTGAAAAAACCCCCACCCCGGCATCATGAGAATTTCAAGTGACGTCATACATGCAGAAATCAACAAATATGGCGTCACAAAAAAAAAAACCGGTATGAGGTTGTTGATGTTCAAGTGCATGTATAGGGGGTCATGCACAAACACTAAACCACTCGAGCAATCAAAAAATTTTTTTTTTGACAAAATTGAAAAAACCCCCACCCCGGCATCATGAGAATTTCAAGTGACGTCATACATGCAGAAATCAACAAATATGGCGTCACAAAAAAAAAAACCGGTATGAGGTTGTTGATGTTCAAGTGCATGTATAGGGGGTCATGCACAAACACTAAACCACTCGAGCAATCAAAAAATTTTTTTTTTGACAAAATTGAAAAACCCCCACCCCGGCATCATGAGAATTTCAAGTGACGTCATACATGCAGAAATCAACAAATATGGCGTCACAAAAAAAAAAACCGGTATGAGGTTGTTGATGTTCAAGTGCATGTATAGGGGGTCATGCACAAACACTAAACCACTCGAGCAATCAAAAAATTTTTTTTTTGACAAAATTGAAAAAACCCCCACCCCGGCATCATGAGAATTTCAAGTGACGTCATACATGCAGAAATCAACAAATATGGCGTCACAAAAAAAAAAACCGGTATGAGGTTGTTGATGTTCAAGTGCATGTATAGGGGGTCATGCACAAACACTAAACCACTCGAGCAATCAAAAAATTTTTTTTTTGACAAAATTGAAAAAACCCCCACCCCGGCATCATGAGAATTTCAAGTGACGTCATACATGCAGAAATCAACAAATATGGCGTCACAAAAAAAAAAACCGGTATGAGGTTGTTGATGTTCAAGTGCATGTATAGGGGGTCATGCACAAACACTAAACCACTCGAGCAATCAAAAAATTTTTTTTTTGACAAAATTGAAAAAACCCCCACCCCGGCATCATGAGAATTTCAAGTGACGTCATACATGCAGAAATCAACAAATATGGCGTCACAAAAAAAAAAACCGGTATGAGGTTGTTGATGTTCAAGTGCATGTATAGGGGGTCATGCACAAACACTAAACCACTCGAGCAATCAAAAAATTTTTTTTTTGACAAAATTGAAAAAACCCCCACCCCGGCATCATGAGAATTTCAAGTGACGTCATACATGCAGAAATCAACAAATATGGCGTCACAAAAAAAAAAACCGGTATGAGGTTGTTGATGTTCAAGTGCATGTATAGGGGGTCATGCACAAACACTAAACCACTCGAGCAATCAAAAAATTTTTTTTTTGACAAAATTGAAAAAACCCCCACCCCGGCATCATGAGAATTTCAAGTGACGTCATACATGCAGAAATCAACAAATATGGCGTCACAAAAAAAAAAACCGGTATGAGGTTGTTGATGTTCAAGTGCATGTATAGGGGGTCATGCACAAACACTAAACCACTCGAGCAATCAAAAAATTTTTTTTTTGACAAAATTGAAAAAACCCCCACCCCGGCATCATGAGAATTTCAAGTGACGTCATACATGCAGAAATCAACAAATATGGCGTCACAAAAAAAAAAACCGGTATGAGGTTGTTGATGTTCAAGTGCATGTATAGGGGGTCATGCACAAACACTAAACCACTCGAGCAATCAAAAAATTTTTTTTTTGACAAAATTGAAAAAACCCCCACCCCGGCATCATGAGAATTTCAAGTGACGTCATACATGCAGAAATCAACAAATATGGCGTCACAAAAAAAAAAACCGGTATGAGGTTGTTGATGTTCAAGTGCATGTATAGGGGGTCATGCACAAACACTAAACCACTCGAGCAATCAAAAAATTTTTTTTTTGACAAAATTGAAAAAACCCCCACCCCGGCATCATGAGAATTTCAAGTGACGTCATACATGCAGAAATCAACAAATATGGCGTCACAAAAAAAAAAACCGGTATGAGGTTGTTGATGTTCAAGTGCATGTATAGGGGGTCATGCACAAACACTAAACCACTCGAGCAATCAAAAAATTTTTTTTTTGACAAAATTGAAAAAACCCCCACCCCGGCATCATGAGAATTTCAAGTGACGTCATACATGCAGAAATCAACAAATATGGCGTCACAAAAAAAAAAACCGGTATGAGGTTGTTGATGTTCAAGTGCATGTATAGGGGGTCATGCACAAACACTAAACCACTCGAGCAATCAAAAAATTTTTTTTTTGACAAAATTGAAAAAACCCCCACCCCGGCATCATGAGAATTTCAAGTGACGTCATACATGCAGAAATCAACAAATATGGCGTCACAAAAAAAAAAACCGGTATGAGGTTGTTGATGTTCAAGTGCATGTATAGGGGGTCATGCACAAACACTAAACCACTCGAGCAATCAAAAAATTTTTTTTTTGACAAAATTGAAAAAACCCCCACCCCGGCATCATGAGAATTTCAAGTGACGTCATACATGCAGAAATCAACAAATATGGCGTCACAAAAAAAAAAACCGGTATGAGGTTGTTGATGTTCAAGTGCATGTATAGGGGGTCATGCACAAACACTAAACCACTCGAGCAATCAAAAAATTTTTTTTTTGACAAAATTGAAAAAACCCCCACCCCGGCATCATGAGAATTTCAAGTGACGTCATACATGCAGAAATCAACAAATATGGCGTCACAAAAAAAAAAACCGGTATGAGGTTGTTGATGTTCAAGTGCATGTATAGGGGGTCATGCACAAACACTAAACCACTCGAGCAATCAAAAAATTTTTTTTTTGACAAAATTGAAAAAACCCCCACCCCGGCATCATGAGAATTTCAAGTGACGTCATACATGCAGAAATCAACAAATATGGCGTCACAAAAAAAAAAACCGGTATGAGGTTGTTGATGTTCAAGTGCATGTATAGGGGGTCATGCACAAACACTAAACCACTCGAGCAATCAAAAAATTTTTTTTTTGACAAAATTGAAAAAACCCCCACCCCGGCATCATGAGAATTTCAAGTGACGTCATACATGCAGAAATCAACAAATATGGCGTCACAAAAAAAAAAACCGGTATGAGGTTGTTGATGTTCAAGTGCATGTATAGGGGGTCATGCACAAACACTAAACCACTCGAGCAATCAAAAAATTTTTTTTTTGACAAAATTGAAAAAACCCCCACCCCGGCATCATGAGAATTTCAAGTGACGTCATACATGCAGAAATCAACAAATATGGCGTCACAAAAAAAAAAACCGGTATGAGGTTGTTGATGTTCAAGTGCATGTATAGGGGGTCATGCACAAACACTAAACCACTCGAGCAATCAAAAAATTTTTTTTTTGACAAAATTGAAAAAACCCCCACCCCGGCATCATGAGAATTTCAAGTGACGTCATACATGCAGAAATCAACAAATATGGCGTCACAAAAAAAAAAACCGGTATGAGGTTGTTGATGTTCAAGTGCATGTATAGGGGGTCATGCACAAACACTAAACCACTCGAGCAATCAAAAAATTTTTTTTTTGACAAAATTGAAAAAACCCCCACCCCGGCATCATGAGAATTTCAAGTGACGTCATACATGCAGAAATCAACAAATATGGCGTCACAAAAAAAAAAACCGGTATGAGGTTGTTGATGTTCAAGTGCATGTATAGGGGGTCATGCACAAACACTAAACCACTCGAGCAATCAAAAAATTTTTTTTTTGACAAAATTGAAAAAACCCCCACCCCGGCATCATGAGAATTTCAAGTGACGTCATACATGCAGAAATCAACAAATATGGCGTCACAAAAAAAAAAACCGGTATGAGGTTGTTGATGTTCAAGTGCATGTATAGGGGGTCATGCACAAACACTAAACCACTCGAGCAATCAAAAAATTTTTTTTTTGACAAAATTGAAAAAACCCCCACCCCGGCATCATGAGAATTTCAAGTGACGTCATACATGCAGAAATCAACAAATATGGCGTCACAAAAAAAAAAACCGGTATGAGGTTGTTGATGTTCAAGTGCATGTATAGGGGGTCATGCACAAACACTAAACCACTCGAGCAATCAAAAAATTTTTTTTTTGACAAAATTGAAAAAACCCCCACCCCGGCATCATGAGAATTTCAAGTGACGTCATACATGCAGAAATCAACAAATATGGCGTCACAAAAAAAAAAACCGGTATGAGGTTGTTGATGTTCAAGTGCATGTATAGGGGGTCATGCACAAACACTAAACCACTCGAGCAATCAAAAAATTTTTTTTTTGACAAAATTGAAAAAACCCCCACCCCGGCATCATGAGAATTTCAAGTGACGTCATACATGCAGAAATCAACAAATATGGCGTCACAAAAAAAAAAACCGGTATGAGGTTGTTGATGTTCAAGTGCATGTATAGGGGGTCATGCACAAACACTAAACCACTCGAGCAATCAAAAAATTTTTTTTTTGACAAAATTGAAAAAACCCCCACCCCGGCATCATGAGAATTTCAAGTGACGTCATACATGCAGAAATCAACAAATATGGCGTCACAAAAAAAAAAACCGGTATGAGGTTGTTGATGTTCAAGTGCATGTATAGGGGGTCATGCACAAACACTAAACCACTCGAGCAATCAAAAAATTTTTTTTTTGACAAAATTGAAAAAACCCCCACCCCGGCATCATGAGAATTTCAAGTGACGTCATACATGCAGAAATCAACAAATATGGCGTCACAAAAAAAAAAACCGGTATGAGGTTGTTGATGTTCAAGTGCATGTATAGGGGGTCATGCACAAACACTAAACCACTCGAGCAATCAAAAAATTTTTTTTTTGACAAAATTGAAAAAACCCCCACCCCGGCATCATGAGAATTTCAAGTGACGTCATACATGCAGAAATCAACAAATATGGCGTCACAAAAAAAAAAACCGGTATGAGGTTGTTGATGTTCAAGTGCATGTATAGGGGGTCATGCACAAACACTAAACCACTCGAGCAATCAAAAAATTTTTTTTTTGACAAAATTGAAAAAACCCCCACCCCGGCATCATGAGAATTTCAAGTGACGTCATACATGCAGAAATCAACAAATATGGCGTCACAAAAAAAAAAACCGGTATGAGGTTGTTGATGTTCAAGTGCATGTATAGGGGGTCATGCACAAACACTAAACCACTCGAGCAATCAAAAAATTTTTTTTTTGACAAAATTGAAAAAACCCCCACCCCGGCATCATGAGAATTTCAAGTGACGTCATACATGCAGAAATCAACAAATATGGCGTCACAAAAAAAAAAACCGGTATGAGGTTGTTGATGTTCAAGTGCATGTATAGGGGGTCATGCACAAACACTAAACCACTCGAGCAATCAAAAAATTTTTTTTTTGACAAAATTGAAAAAACCCCCACCCCGGCATCATGAGAATTTCAAGTGACGTCATACATGCAGAAATCAACAAATATGGCGTCACAAAAAAAAAAACCGGTATGAGGTTGTTGATGTTCAAGTGCATGTATAGGGGGTCATGCACAAACACTAAACCACTCGAGCAATCAAAAAATTTTTTTTTTGACAAAATTGAAAAAACCCCCACCCCGGCATCATGAGAATTTCAAGTGACGTCATACATGCAGAAATCAACAAATATGGCGTCACAAAAAAAAAAACCGGTATGAGGTTGTTGATGTTCAAGTGCATGTATAGGGGGTCATGCACAAACACTAAACCACTCGAGCAATCAAAAAATTTTTTTTTTGACAAAATTGAAAAAACCCCCACCCCGGCATCATGAGAATTTCAAGTGACGTCATACATGCAGAAATCAACAAATATGGCGTCACAAAAAAAAAAACCGGTATGAGGTTGTTGATGTTCAAGTGCATGTATAGGGGGTCATGCACAAACACTAAACCACTCGAGCAATCAAAAAATTTTTTTTTTGACAAAATTGAAAAAACCCCCACCCCGGCATCATGAGAATTTCAAGTGACGTCATACATGCAGAAATCAACAAATATGGCGTCACAAAAAAAAAAACCGGTATGAGGTTGTTGATGTTCAAGTGCATGTATAGGGGGTCATGCACAAACACTAAACCACTCGAGCAATCAAAAAATTTTTTTTTTGACAAAATTGAAAAAACCCCCACCCCGGCATCATGAGAATTTCAAGTGACGTCATACATGCAGAAATCAACAAATATGGCGTCACAAAAAAAAAAACCGGTATGAGGTTGTTGATGTTCAAGTGCATGTATAGGGGGTCATGCACAAACACTAAACCACTCGAGCAATCAAAAAATTTTTTTTTTGACAAAATTGAAAAAACCCCCACCCCGGCATCATGAGAATTTCAAGTGACGTCATACATGCAGAAATCAACAAATATGGCGTCACAAAAAAAAAAACCGGTATGAGGTTGTTGATGTTCAAGTGCATGTATAGGGGGTCATGCACAAACACTAAACCACTCGAGCAATCAAAAAATTTTTTTTTTGACAAAATTGAAAAAACCCCCACCCCGGCATCATGAGAATTTCAAGTGACGTCATACATGCAGAAATCAACAAATATGGCGTCACAAAAAAAAAAACCGGTATGAGGTTGTTGATGTTCAAGTGCATGTATAGGGGGTCATGCACAAACACTAAACCACTCGAGCAATCAAAAAATTTTTTTTTTGACAAAATTGAAAAAACCCCCACCCCGGCATCATGAGAATTTCAAGTGACGTCATACATGCAGAAATCAACAAATATGGCGTCACAAAAAAAAAAACCGGTATGAGGTTGTTGATGTTCAAGTGCATGTATAGGGGGTCATGCACAAACACTAAACCACTCGAGCAATCAAAAAATTTTTTTTTTGACAAAATTGAAAAAACCCCCACCCCGGCATCATGAGAATTTCAAGTGACGTCATACATGCAGAAATCAACAAATATGGCGTCACAAAAAAAAAAACCGGTATGAGGTTGTTGATGTTCAAGTGCATGTATAGGGGGTCATGCACAAACACTAAACCACTCGAGCAATCAAAAAATTTTTTTTTTGACAAAATTGAAAAAACCCCCACCCCGGCATCATGAGAATTTCAAGTGACGTCATACATGCAGAAATCAACAAATATGGCGTCACAAAAAAAAAAACCGGTATGAGGTTGTTGATGTTCAAGTGCATGTATAGGGGGTCATGCACAAACACTAAACCACTCGAGCAATCAAAAAATTTTTTTTTTGACAAAATTGAAAAAACCCCCACCCCGGCATCATGAGAATTTCAAGTGACGTCATACATGCAGAAATCAACAAATATGGCGTCACAAAAAAAAAAACCGGTATGAGGTTGTTGATGTTCAAGTGCATGTATAGGGGGTCATGCACAAACACTAAACCACTCGAGCAATCAAAAAATTTTTTTTTTGACAAAATTGAAAAAACCCCCACCCCGGCATCATGAGAATTTCAAGTGACGTCATACATGCAGAAATCAACAAATATGGCGTCACAAAAAAAAAAACCGGTATGAGGTTGTTGATGTTCAAGTGCATGTATAGGGGGTCATGCACAAACACTAAACCACTCGAGCAATCAAAAAATTTTTTTTTTGACAAAATTGAAAAAACCCCCACCCCGGCATCATGAGAATTTCAAGTGACGTCATACATGCAGAAATCAACAAATATGGCGTCACAAAAAAAAAAACCGGTATGAGGTTGTTGATGTTCAAGTGCATGTATAGGGGGTCATGCACAAACACTAAACCACTCGAGCAATCAAAAAATTTTTTTTTTGACAAAATTGAAAAAACCCCCACCCCGGCATCATGAGAATTTCAAGTGACGTCATACATGCAGAAATCAACAAATATGGCGTCACAAAAAAAAAAACCGGTATGAGGTTGTTGATGTTCAAGTGCATGTATAGGGGGTCATGCACAAACACTAAACCACTCGAGCAATCAAAAAATTTTTTTTTTGACAAAATTGAAAAAACCCCCACCCCGGCATCATGAGAATTTCAAGTGACGTCATACATGCAGAAATCAACAAATATGGCGTCACAAAAAAAAAAACCGGTATGAGGTTGTTGATGTTCAAGTGCATGTATAGGGGGTCATGCACAAACACTAAACCACTCGAGCAATCAAAAAATTTTTTTTTTGACAAAATTGAAAAAACCCCCACCCCGGCATCATGAGAATTTCAAGTGACGTCATACATGCAGAAATCAACAAATATGGCGTCACAAAAAAAAAAACCGGTATGAGGTTGTTGATGTTCAAGTGCATGTATAGGGGGTCATGCACAAACACTAAACCACTCGAGCAATCAAAAAATTTTTTTTTTGACAAAATTGAAAAAACCCCCACCCCGGCATCATGAGAATTTCAAGTGACGTCATACATGCAGAAATCAACAAATATGGCGTCACAAAAAAAAAAACCGGTATGAGGTTGTTGATGTTCAAGTGCATGTATAGGGGGTCATGCACAAACACTAAACCACTCGAGCAATCAAAAAATTTTTTTTTTGACAAAATTGAAAAAACCCCCACCCCGGCATCATGAGAATTTCAAGTGACGTCATACATGCAGAAATCAACAAATATGGCGTCACAAAAAAAAAAACCGGTATGAGGTTGTTGATGTTCAAGTGCATGTATAGGGGGTCATGCACAAACACTAAACCACTCGAGCAATCAAAAAATTTTTTTTTTGACAAAATTGAAAAAACCCCCACCCCGGCATCATGAGAATTTCAAGTGACGTCATACATGCAGAAATCAACAAATATGGCGTCACAAAAAAAAAAACCGGTATGAGGTTGTTGATGTTCAAGTGCATGTATAGGGGGTCATGCACAAACACTAAACCACTCGAGCAATCAAAAAATTTTTTTTTTGACAAAATTGAAAAAACCCCCACCCCGGCATCATGAGAATTTCAAGTGACGTCATACATGCAGAAATCAACAAATATGGCGTCACAAAAAAAAAAACCGGTATGAGGTTGTTGATGTTCAAGTGCATGTATAGGGGGTCATGCACAAACACTAAACCACTCGAGCAATCAAAAAATTTTTTTTTTGACAAAATTGAAAAAACCCCCACCCCGGCATCATGAGAATTTCAAGTGACGTCATACATGCAGAAATCAACAAATATGGCGTCACAAAAAAAAAAACCGGTATGAGGTTGTTGATGTTCAAGTGCATGTATAGGGGGTCATGCACAAACACTAAACCACTCGAGCAATCAAAAAATTTTTTTTTTGACAAAATTGAAAAAACCCCCACCCCGGCATCATGAGAATTTCAAGTGACGTCATACATGCAGAAATCAACAAATATGGCGTCACAAAAAAAAAAACCGGTATGAGGTTGTTGATGTTCAAGTGCATGTATAGGGGGTCATGCACAAACACTAAACCACTCGAGCAATCAAAAAATTTTTTTTTTGACAAAATTGAAAAAACCCCCACCCCGGCATCATGAGAATTTCAAGTGACGTCATACATGCAGAAATCAACAAATATGGCGTCACAAAAAAAAAAACCGGTATGAGGTTGTTGATGTTCAAGTGCATGTATAGGGGGTCATGCACAAACACTAAACCACTCGAGCAATCAAAAAATTTTTTTTTTGACAAAATTGAAAAAACCCCCACCCCGGCATCATGAGAATTTCAAGTGACGTCATACATGCAGAAATCAACAAATATGGCGTCACAAAAAAAAAAACCGGTATGAGGTTGTTGATGTTCAAGTGCATGTATAGGGGGTCATGCACAAACACTAAACCACTCGAGCAATCAAAAAATTTTTTTTTTGACAAAATTGAAAAAACCCCCACCCCGGCATCATGAGAATTTCAAGTGACGTCATACATGCAGAAATCAACAAATATGGCGTCACAAAAAAAAAAACCGGTATGAGGTTGTTGATGTTCAAGTGCATGTATAGGGGGTCATGCACAAACACTAAACCACTCGAGCAATCAAAAAATTTTTTTTTTGACAAAATTGAAAAAACCCCCACCCCGGCATCATGAGAATTTCAAGTGACGTCATACATGCAGAAATCAACAAATATGGCGTCACAAAAAAAAAAACCGGTATGAGGTTGTTGATGTTCAAGTGCATGTATAGGGGGTCATGCACAAACACTAAACCACTCGAGCAATCAAAAAATTTTTTTTTTGACAAAATTGAAAAAACCCCCACCCCGGCATCATGAGAATTTCAAGTGACGTCATACATGCAGAAATCAACAAATATGGCGTCACAAAAAAAAAAACCGGTATGAGGTTGTTGATGTTCAAGTGCATGTATAGGGGGTCATGCACAAACACTAAACCACTCGAGCAATCAAAAAATTTTTTTTTTGACAAAATTGAAAAAACCCCCACCCCGGCATCATGAGAATTTCAAGTGACGTCATACATGCAGAAATCAACAAATATGGCGTCACAAAAAAAAAAACCGGTATGAGGTTGTTGATGTTCAAGTGCATGTATAGGGGGTCATGCACAAACACTAAACCACTCGAGCAATCAAAAAATTTTTTTTTTGACAAAATTGAAAAAACCCCCACCCCGGCATCATGAGAATTTCAAGTGACGTCATACATGCAGAAATCAACAAATATGGCGTCACAAAAAAAAAAACCGGTATGAGGTTGTTGATGTTCAAGTGCATGTATAGGGGGTCATGCACAAACACTAAACCACTCGAGCAATCAAAAAATTTTTTTTTTGACAAAATTGAAAAAACCCCCACCCCGGCATCATGAGAATTTCAAGTGACGTCATACATGCAGAAATCAACAAATATGGCGTCACAAAAAAAAAAACCGGTATGAGGTTGTTGATGTTCAAGTGCATGTATAGGGGGTCATGCACAAACACTAAACCACTCGAGCAATCAAAAAATTTTTTTTTTGACAAAATTGAAAAAACCCCCACCCCGGCATCATGAGAATTTCAAGTGACGTCATACATGCAGAAATCAACAAATATGGCGTCACAAAAAAAAAAAACCGGTATGAGGTTGTTGATGTTCAAGTGCATGTATAGGGGGTCATGCACAAACACTAAACCACTCGAGCAATCAAAAAATTTTTTTTTTGACAAAATTGAAAAAACCCCCACCCCGGCATCATGAGAATTTCAAGTGACGTCATACATGCAGAAATCAACAAATATGGCGTCACAAAAAAAAAAAACCGGTATGAGGTTGTTGATGTTCAAGTGCATGTATAGGGGGTCATGCACAAACACTAAACCACTCGAGCAATCAAAAAATTTTTTTTTTGACAAAATTGAAAAAACCCCCACCCCGGCATCATGAGAATTTCAAGTGACGTCATACATGCAGAAATCAACAAATATGGCGTCACAAAAAAAAAAAACCGGTATGAGGTTGTTGATGTTCAAGTGCATGTATAGGGGGTCATGCACAAACACTAAACCACTCGAGCAATCAAAAAATTTTTTTTTTGACAAAATTGAAAAAACCCCCACCCCGGCATCATGAGAATTTCAAGTGACGTCATACATGCAGAAATCAACAAATATGGCGTCACAAAAAAAAAAACCGGTATGAGGTTGTTGATGTTCAAGTGCATGTATAGGGGGTCATGCACAAACACTAAACCACTCGAGCAATCAAAAAATTTTTTTTTTGACAAAATTGAAAAAACCCCCACCCCGGCATCATGAGAATTTCAAGTGACGTCATACATGCAGAAATCAACAAATATGGCGTCACAAAAAAAAAAAACCGGTATGAGGTTGTTGATGTTCAAGTGCATGTATAGGGGGTCATGCACAAACACTAAACCACTCGAGCAATCAAAAAATTTTTTTTTTGACAAAATTGAAAAAACCCCCACCCCGGCATCATGAGAATTTCAAGTGACGTCATACATGCAGAAATCAACAAATATGGCGTCACAAAAAAAAAAAACCGGTATGAGGTTGTTGATGTTCAAGTGCATGTATAGGGGGTCATGCACAAACACTAAACCACTCGAGCAATCAAAAAATTTTTTTTTTGACAAAATTGAAAAAACCCCCACCCCGGCATCATGAGAATTTCAAGTGACGTCATACATGCAGAAATCAACAAATATGGCGTCACAAAAAAAAAAACCGGTATGAGGTTGTTGATGTTCAAGTGCATGTATAGGGGGTCATGCACAAACACTAAACCACTCGAGCAATCAAAAAATTTTTTTTTTGACAAAATTGAAAAAACCCCCACCCCGGCATCATGAGAATTTCAAGTGACGTCATACATGCAGAAATCAACAAATATGGCGTCACAAAAAAAAAAACCGGTATGAGGTTGTTGATGTTCAAGTGCATGTATAGGGGGTCATGCACAAACACTAAACCACTCGAGCAATCAAAAAATTTTTTTTTTGACAAAATTGAAAAAACCCCCACCCCGGCATCATGAGAATTTCAAGTGACGTCATACATGCAGAAATCAACAAATATGGCGTCACAAAAAAAAAAAACCGGTATGAGGTTGTTGATGTTCAAGTGCATGTATAGGGGGTCATGCACAAACACTAAACCACTCGAGCAATCAAAAAATTTTTTTTTTGACAAAATTGAAAAAACCCCCACCCCGGCATCATGAGAATTTCAAGTGACGTCATACATGCAGAAATCAACAAATATGGCGTCACAAAAAAAAAAACCGGTATGAGGTTGTTGATGTTCAAGTGCATGTATAGGGGGTCATGCACAAACACTAAACCACTCGAGCAATCAAAAAATTTTTTTTTTGACAAAATTGAAAAAACCCCCACCCCGGCATCATGAGAATTTCAAGTGACGTCATACATGCAGAAATCAACAAATATGGCGTCACAAAAAAAAAAACCGGTATGAGGTTGTTGATGTTCAAGTGCATGTATAGGGGGTCATGCACAAACACTAAACCACTCGAGCAATCAAAAAATTTTTTTTTTGACAAAATTGAAAAACCCCCACCCCGGCATCATGAGAATTTCAAGTGACGTCATACATGCAGAAATCAACAAATATGGCGTCACAAAAAAAAAAACCGGTATGAGGTTGTTGATGTTCAAGTGCATGTATAGGGGGTCATGCACAAACACTAAACCACTCGAGCAATCAAAAAATTTTTTTTTTGACAAAATTGAAAAAACCCCCACCCCGGCATCATGAGAATTTCAAGTGACGTCATACATGCAGAAATCAACAAATATGGCGTCACAAAAAAAAAAACCGGTATGAGGTTGTTGATGTTCAAGTGCATGTATAGGGGGTCATGCACAAACACTAAACCACTCGAGCAATCAAAAAATTTTTTTTTTGACAAAATTGAAAAAACCCCCACCCCGGCATCATGAGAATTTCAAGTGACGTCATACATGCAGAAATCAACAAATATGGCGTCACAAAAAAAAAAACCGGTATGAGGTTGTTGATGTTCAAGTGCATGTATAGGGGGTCATGCACAAACACTAAACCACTCGAGCAATCAAAAAATTTTTTTTTTGACAAAATTGAAAAAACCCCCACCCCGGCATCATGAGAATTTCAAGTGACGTCATACATGCAGAAATCAACAAATATGGCGTCACAAAAAAAAAAACCGGTATGAGGTTGTTGATGTTCAAGTGCATGTATAGGGGGTCATGCACAAACACTAAACCACTCGAGCAATCAAAAAATTTTTTTTTTGACAAAATTGAAAAAACCCCCACCCCGGCATCATGAGAATTTCAAGTGACGTCATACATGCAGAAATCAACAAATATGGCGTCACAAAAAAAAAAACCGGTATGAGGTTGTTGATGTTCAAGTGCATGTATAGGGGGTCATGCACAAACACTAAACCACTCGAGCAATCAAAAAATTTTTTTTTTGACAAAATTGAAAAAACCCCCACCCCGGCATCATGAGAATTTCAAGTGACGTCATACATGCAGAAATCAACAAATATGGCGTCACAAAAAAAAAAACCGGTATGAGGTTGTTGATGTTCAAGTGCATGTATAGGGGGTCATGCACAAACACTAAACCACTCGAGCAATCAAAAAATTTTTTTTTTGACAAAATTGAAAAAACCCCCACCCCGGCATCATGAGAATTTCAAGTGACGTCATACATGCAGAAATCAACAAATATGGCGTCACAAAAAAAAAAACCGGTATGAGGTTGTTGATGTTCAAGTGCATGTATAGGGGGTCATGCACAAACACTAAACCACTCGAGCAATCAAAAAATTTTTTTTTTGACAAAATTGAAAAAACCCCCACCCCGGCATCATGAGAATTTCAAGTGACGTCATACATGCAGAAATCAACAAATATGGCGTCACAAAAAAAAAAACCGGTATGAGGTTGTTGATGTTCAAGTGCATGTATAGGGGGTCATGCACAAACACTAAACCACTCGAGCAATCAAAAAATTTTTTTTTTGACAAAATTGAAAAAACCCCCACCCCGGCATCATGAGAATTTCAAGTGACGTCATACATGCAGAAATCAACAAATATGGCGTCACAAAAAAAAAAACCGGTATGAGGTTGTTGATGTTCAAGTGCATGTATAGGGGGTCATGCACAAACACTAAACCACTCGAGCAATCAAAAAATTTTTTTTTTGACAAAATTGAAAAAACCCCCACCCCGGCATCATGAGAATTTCAAGTGACGTCATACATGCAGAAATCAACAAATATGGCGTCACAAAAAAAAAAACCGGTATGAGGTTGTTGATGTTCAAGTGCATGTATAGGGGGTCATGCACAAACACTAAACCACTCGAGCAATCAAAAAATTTTTTTTTTGACAAAATTGAAAAAACCCCCACCCCGGCATCATGAGAATTTCAAGTGACGTCATACATGCAGAAATCAACAAATATGGCGTCACAAAAAAAAAAACCGGTATGAGGTTGTTGATGTTCAAGTGCATGTATAGGGGGTCATGCACAAACACTAAACCACTCGAGCAATCAAAAAATTTTTTTTTTGACAAAATTGAAAAAACCCCCACCCCGGCATCATGAGAATTTCAAGTGACGTCATACATGCAGAAATCAACAAATATGGCGTCACAAAAAAAAAAACCGGTATGAGGTTGTTGATGTTCAAGTGCATGTATAGGGGGTCATGCACAAACACTAAACCACTCGAGCAATCAAAAAATTTTTTTTTTGACAAAATTGAAAAAACCCCCACCCCGGCATCATGAGAATTTCAAGTGACGTCATACATGCAGAAATCAACAAATATGGCGTCACAAAAAAAAAAACCGGTATGAGGTTGTTGATGTTCAAGTGCATGTATAGGGGGTCATGCACAAACACTAAACCACTCGAGCAATCAAAAAATTTTTTTTTTGACAAAATTGAAAAAACCCCCACCCCGGCATCATGAGAATTTCAAGTGACGTCATACATGCAGAAATCAACAAATATGGCGTCACAAAAAAAAAAACCGGTATGAGGTTGTTGATGTTCAAGTGCATGTATAGGGGGTCATGCACAAACACTAAACCACTCGAGCAATCAAAAAATTTTTTTTTTGACAAAATTGAAAAAACCCCCACCCCGGCATCATGAGAATTTCAAGTGACGTCATACATGCAGAAATCAACAAATATGGCGTCACAAAAAAAAAAACCGGTATGAGGTTGTTGATGTTCAAGTGCATGTATAGGGGGTCATGCACAAACACTAAACCACTCGAGCAATCAAAAAATTTTTTTTTTGACAAAATTGAAAAAACCCCCACCCCGGCATCATGAGAATTTCAAGTGACGTCATACATGCAGAAATCAACAAATATGGCGTCACAAAAAAAAAAACCGGTATGAGGTTGTTGATGTTCAAGTGCATGTATAGGGGGTCATGCACAAACACTAAACCACTCGAGCAATCAAAAAATTTTTTTTTTGACAAAATTGAAAAAACCCCCACCCCGGCATCATGAGAATTTCAAGTGACGTCATACATGCAGAAATCAACAAATATGGCGTCACAAAAAAAAAAACCGGTATGAGGTTGTTGATGTTCAAGTGCATGTATAGGGGGTCATGCACAAACACTAAACCACTCGAGCAATCAAAAAATTTTTTTTTTGACAAAATTGAAAAAACCCCCACCCCGGCATCATGAGAATTTCAAGTGACGTCATACATGCAGAAATCAACAAATATGGCGTCACAAAAAAAAAAACCGGTATGAGGTTGTTGATGTTCAAGTGCATGTATAGGGGGTCATGCACAAACACTAAACCACTCGAGCAATCAAAAAATTTTTTTTTTGACAAAATTGAAAAAACCCCCACCCCGGCATCATGAGAATTTCAAGTGACGTCATACATGCAGAAATCAACAAATATGGCGTCACAAAAAAAAAAACCGGTATGAGGTTGTTGATGTTCAAGTGCATGTATAGGGGGTCATGCACAAACACTAAACCACTCGAGCAATCAAAAAATTTTTTTTTTGACAAAATTGAAAAAACCCCCACCCCGGCATCATGAGAATTTCAAGTGACGTCATACATGCAGAAATCAACAAATATGGCGTCACAAAAAAAAAAACCGGTATGAGGTTGTTGATGTTCAAGTGCATGTATAGGGGGTCATGCACAAACACTAAACCACTCGAGCAATCAAAAAATTTTTTTTTTGACAAAATTGAAAAAACCCCCACCCCGGCATCATGAGAATTTCAAGTGACGTCATACATGCAGAAATCAACAAATATGGCGTCACAAAAAAAAAAACCGGTATGAGGTTGTTGATGTTCAAGTGCATGTATAGGGGGTCATGCACAAACACTAAACCACTCGAGCAATCAAAAAATTTTTTTTTTGACAAAATTGAAAAAACCCCCACCCCGGCATCATGAGAATTTCAAGTGACGTCATACATGCAGAAATCAACAAATATGGCGTCACAAAAAAAAAAACCGGTATGAGGTTGTTGATGTTCAAGTGCATGTATAGGGGGTCATGCACAAACACTAAACCACTCGAGCAATCAAAAAATTTTTTTTTTGACAAAATTGAAAAAACCCCCACCCCGGCATCATGAGAATTTCAAGTGACGTCATACATGCAGAAATCAACAAATATGGCGTCACAAAAAAAAAAACCGGTATGAGGTTGTTGATGTTCAAGTGCATGTATAGGGGGTCATGCACAAACACTAAACCACTCGAGCAATCAAAAAATTTTTTTTTTGACAAAATTGAAAAAACCCCCACCCCGGCATCATGAGAATTTCAAGTGACGTCATACATGCAGAAATCAACAAATATGGCGTCACAAAAAAAAAAACCGGTATGAGGTTGTTGATGTTCAAGTGCATGTATAGGGGGTCATGCACAAACACTAAACCACTCGAGCAATCAAAAAATTTTTTTTTTGACAAAATTGAAAAAACCCCCACCCCGGCATCATGAGAATTTCAAGTGACGTCATACATGCAGAAATCAACAAATATGGCGTCACAAAAAAAAAAACCGGTATGAGGTTGTTGATGTTCAAGTGCATGTATAGGGGGTCATGCACAAACACTAAACCACTCGAGCAATCAAAAAATTTTTTTTTTGACAAAATTGAAAAAACCCCCACCCCGGCATCATGAGAATTTCAAGTGACGTCATACATGCAGAAATCAACAAATATGGCGTCACAAAAAAAAAAACCGGTATGAGGTTGTTGATGTTCAAGTGCATGTATAGGGGGTCATGCACAAACACTAAACCACTCGAGCAATCAAAAAATTTTTTTTTTGACAAAATTGAAAAAACCCCCACCCCGGCATCATGAGAATTTCAAGTGACGTCATACATGCAGAAATCAACAAATATGGCGTCACAAAAAAAAAAACCGGTATGAGGTTGTTGATGTTCAAGTGCATGTATAGGGGGTCATGCACAAACACTAAACCACTCGAGCAATCAAAAAATTTTTTTTTTGACAAAATTGAAAAAACCCCCACCCCGGCATCATGAGAATTTCAAGTGACGTCATACATGCAGAAATCAACAAATATGGCGTCACAAAAAAAAAAACCGGTATGAGGTTGTTGATGTTCAAGTGCATGTATAGGGGGTCATGCACAAACACTAAACCACTCGAGCAATCAAAAAATTTTTTTTTTGACAAAATTGAAAAAACCCCCACCCCGGCATCATGAGAATTTCAAGTGACGTCATACATGCAGAAATCAACAAATATGGCGTCACAAAAAAAAAAACCGGTATGAGGTTGTTGATGTTCAAGTGCATGTATAGGGGGTCATGCACAAACACTAAACCACTCGAGCAATCAAAAAATTTTTTTTTTGACAAAATTGAAAAAACCCCCACCCCGGCATCATGAGAATTTCAAGTGACGTCATACATGCAGAAATCAACAAATATGGCGTCACAAAAAAAAAAACCGGTATGAGGTTGTTGATGTTCAAGTGCATGTATAGGGGGTCATGCACAAACACTAAACCACTCGAGCAATCAAAAAATTTTTTTTTTGACAAAATTGAAAAAACCCCCACCCCGGCATCATGAGAATTTCAAGTGACGTCATACATGCAGAAATCAACAAATATGGCGTCACAAAAAAAAAAACCGGTATGAGGTTGTTGATGTTCAAGTGCATGTATAGGGGGTCATGCACAAACACTAAACCACTCGAGCAATCAAAAAATTTTTTTTTTGACAAAATTGAAAAAACCCCCACCCCGGCATCATGAGAATTTCAAGTGACGTCATACATGCAGAAATCAACAAATATGGCGTCACAAAAAAAAAAACCGGTATGAGGTTGTTGATGTTCAAGTGCATGTATAGGGGGTCATGCACAAACACTAAACCACTCGAGCAATCAAAAAATTTTTTTTTTGACAAAATTGAAAAAACCCCCACCCCGGCATCATGAGAATTTCAAGTGACGTCATACATGCAGAAATCAACAAATATGGCGTCACAAAAAAAAAAACCGGTATGAGGTTGTTGATGTTCAAGTGCATGTATAGGGGGTCATGCACAAACACTAAACCACTCGAGCAATCAAAAAATTTTTTTTTTGACAAAATTGAAAAAACCCCCACCCCGGCATCATGAGAATTTCAAGTGACGTCATACATGCAGAAATCAACAAATATGGCGTCACAAAAAAAAAAACCGGTATGAGGTTGTTGATGTTCAAGTGCATGTATAGGGGGTCATGCACAAACACTAAACCACTCGAGCAATCAAAAAATTTTTTTTTTGACAAAATTGAAAAAACCCCCACCCCGGCATCATGAGAATTTCAAGTGACGTCATACATGCAGAAATCAACAAATATGGCGTCACAAAAAAAAAAACCGGTATGAGGTTGTTGATGTTCAAGTGCATGTATAGGGGGTCATGCACAAACACTAAACCACTCGAGCAATCAAAAAATTTTTTTTTTGACAAAATTGAAAAAACCCCCACCCCGGCATCATGAGAATTTCAAGTGACGTCATACATGCAGAAATCAACAAATATGGCGTCACAAAAAAAAAAACCGGTATGAGGTTGTTGATGTTCAAGTGCATGTATAGGGGGTCATGCACAAACACTAAACCACTCGAGCAATCAAAAAATTTTTTTTTTGACAAAATTGAAAAAACCCCCACCCCGGCATCATGAGAATTTCAAGTGACGTCATACATGCAGAAATCAACAAATATGGCGTCACAAAAAAAAAAACCGGTATGAGGTTGTTGATGTTCAAGTGCATGTATAGGGGGTCATGCACAAACACTAAACCACTCGAGCAATCAAAAAATTTTTTTTTTGACAAAATTGAAAAAACCCCCACCCCGGCATCATGAGAATTTCAAGTGACGTCATACATGCAGAAATCAACAAATATGGCGTCACAAAAAAAAAAACCGGTATGAGGTTGTTGATGTTCAAGTGCATGTATAGGGGGTCATGCACAAACACTAAACCACTCGAGCAATCAAAAAATTTTTTTTTTGACAAAATTGAAAAAACCCCCACCCCGGCATCATGAGAATTTCAAGTGACGTCATACATGCAGAAATCAACAAATATGGCGTCACAAAAAAAAAAACCGGTATGAGGTTGTTGATGTTCAAGTGCATGTATAGGGGGTCATGCACAAACACTAAACCACTCGAGCAATCAAAAAATTTTTTTTTTGACAAAATTGAAAAAACCCCCACCCCGGCATCATGAGAATTTCAAGTGACGTCATACATGCAGAAATCAACAAATATGGCGTCACAAAAAAAAAAACCGGTATGAGGTTGTTGATGTTCAAGTGCATGTATAGGGGGTCATGCACAAACACTAAACCACTCGAGCAATCAAAAAATTTTTTTTTTGACAAAATTGAAAAAACCCCCACCCCGGCATCATGAGAATTTCAAGTGACGTCATACATGCAGAAATCAACAAATATGGCGTCACAAAAAAAAAAACCGGTATGAGGTTGTTGATGTTCAAGTGCATGTATAGGGGGTCATGCACAAACACTAAACCACTCGAGCAATCAAAAAATTTTTTTTTTGACAAAATTGAAAAAACCCCCACCCCGGCATCATGAGAATTTCAAGTGACGTCATACATGCAGAAATCAACAAATATGGCGTCACAAAAAAAAAAACCGGTATGAGGTTGTTGATGTTCAAGTGCATGTATAGGGGGTCATGCACAAACACTAAACCACTCGAGCAATCAAAAAATTTTTTTTTTGACAAAATTGAAAAAACCCCCACCCCGGCATCATGAGAATTTCAAGTGACGTCATACATGCAGAAATCAACAAATATGGCGTCACAAAAAAAAAAACCGGTATGAGGTTGTTGATGTTCAAGTGCATGTATAGGGGGTCATGCACAAACACTAAACCACTCGAGCAATCAAAAAATTTTTTTTTTGACAAAATTGAAAAAACCCCCACCCCGGCATCATGAGAATTTCAAGTGACGTCATACATGCAGAAATCAACAAATATGGCGTCACAAAAAAAAAAACC
Source organism: Drosophila kokeensis (assembly GCA_035042145.1). Lineage (NCBI taxonomy): Eukaryota > Metazoa > Arthropoda > Insecta > Diptera > Drosophilidae > Drosophila > Drosophila kokeensis. Next base: position 21,139 of record JAWNLT010000673.1, on the reverse strand, counting down.
GGTATGAGGTTGTTGATGTTCAAGTGCATGTATAGGGGGTCATGCACAAACACTAAACCACTCGAGCAATCAAAAAATTTTTTTTTTGACAAAATTGAAAAAACCCCCACCCCGGCATCATGAGAATTTCAAGTGACGTCATACATGCAGAAATCAACAAATATGGCGTCACAAAAAAAAAAACCGGTATGAGGTTGTTGATGTTCAAGTGCATGTATAGGGGGTCATGCACAAACACTAAACCACTCGAGCAATCAAAAAATTTTTTTTTTGACAAAATTGAAAAAACCCCCACCCCGGCATCATGAGAATTTCAAGTGACGTCATACATGCAGAAATCAACAAATATGGCGTCACAAAAAAAAAAACCGGTATGAGGTTGTTGATGTTCAAGTGCATGTATAGGGGGTCATGCACAAACACTAAACCACTCGAGCAATCAAAAAATTTTTTTTTTGACAAAATTGAAAAAACCCCCACCCCGGCATCATGAGAATTTCAAGTGACGTCATACATGCAGAAATCAACAAATATGGCGTCACAAAAAAAAAAACCGGTATGAGGTTGTTGATGTTCAAGTGCATGTATAGGGGGTCATGCACAAACACTAAACCACTCGAGCAATCAAAAAATTTTTTTTTTGACAAAATTGAAAAAACCCCCACCCCGGCATCATGAGAATTTCAAGTGACGTCATACATGCAGAAATCAACAAATATGGCGTCACAAAAAAAAAAACCGGTATGAGGTTGTTGATGTTCAAGTGCATGTATAGGGGGTCATGCACAAACACTAAACCACTCGAGCAATCAAAAAATTTTTTTTTTGACAAAATTGAAAAAACCCCCACCCCGGCATCATGAGAATTTCAAGTGACGTCATACATGCAGAAATCAACAAATATGGCGTCACAAAAAAAAAAACCGGTATGAGGTTGTTGATGTTCAAGTGCATGTATAGGGGGTCATGCACAAACACTAAACCACTCGAGCAATCAAAAAATTTTTTTTTTGACAAAATTGAAAAAACCCCCACCCCGGCATCATGAGAATTTCAAGTGACGTCATACATGCAGAAATCAACAAATATGGCGTCACAAAAAAAAAAACCGGTATGAGGTTGTTGATGTTCAAGTGCATGTATAGGGGGTCATGCACAAACACTAAACCACTCGAGCAATCAAAAAATTTTTTTTTTGACAAAATTGAAAAAACCCCCACCCCGGCATCATGAGAATTTCAAGTGACGTCATACATGCAGAAATCAACAAATATGGCGTCACAAAAAAAAAAACCGGTATGAGGTTGTTGATGTTCAAGTGCATGTATAGGGGGTCATGCACAAACACTAAACCACTCGAGCAATCAAAAAATTTTTTTTTTGACAAAATTGAAAAAACCCCCACCCCGGCATCATGAGAATTTCAAGTGACGTCATACATGCAGAAATCAACAAATATGGCGTCACAAAAAAAAAAACCGGTATGAGGTTGTTGATGTTCAAGTGCATGTATAGGGGGTCATGCACAAACACTAAACCACTCGAGCAATCAAAAAATTTTTTTTTTGACAAAATTGAAAAAACCCCCACCCCGGCATCATGAGAATTTCAAGTGACGTCATACATGCAGAAATCAACAAATATGGCGTCACAAAAAAAAAAACCGGTATGAGGTTGTTGATGTTCAAGTGCATGTATAGGGGGTCATGCACAAACACTAAACCACTCGAGCAATCAAAAAATTTTTTTTTTGACAAAATTGAAAAAACCCCCACCCCGGCATCATGAGAATTTCAAGTGACGTCATACATGCAGAAATCAACAAATATGGCGTCACAAAAAAAAAAACCGGTATGAGGTTGTTGATGTTCAAGTGCATGTATAGGGGGTCATGCACAAACACTAAACCACTCGAGCAATCAAAAAATTTTTTTTTTGACAAAATTGAAAAAACCCCCACCCCGGCATCATGAGAATTTCAAGTGACGTCATACATGCAGAAATCAACAAATATGGCGTCACAAAAAAAAAAACCGGTATGAGGTTGTTGATGTTCAAGTGCATGTATAGGGGGTCATGCACAAACACTAAACCACTCGAGCAATCAAAAAATTTTTTTTTTGACAAAATTGAAAAAACCCCCACCCCGGCATCATGAGAATTTCAAGTGACGTCATACATGCAGAAATCAACAAATATGGCGTCACAAAAAAAAAAAACCGGTATGAGGTTGTTGATGTTCAAGTGCATGTATAGGGGGTCATGCACAAACACTAAACCACTCGAGCAATCAAAAAATTTTTTTTTTGACAAAATTGAAAAAACCCCCACCCCGGCATCATGAGAATTTCAAGTGACGTCATACATGCAGAAATCAACAAATATGGCGTCACAAAAAAAAAAACCGGTATGAGGTTGTTGATGTTCAAGTGCATGTATAGGGGGTCATGCACAAACACTAAACCACTCGAGCAATCAAAAAATTTTTTTTTTGACAAAATTGAAAAACCCCCACCCCGGCATCATGAGAATTTCAAGTGACGTCATACATGCAGAAATCAACAAATATGGCGTCACAAAAAAAAAAACCGGTATGAGGTTGTTGATGTTCAAGTGCATGTATAGGGGGTCATGCACAAACACTAAACCACTCGAGCAATCAAAAAATTTTTTTTTTGACAAAATTGAAAAAACCCCCACCCCGGCATCATGAGAATTTCAAGTGACGTCATACATGCAGAAATCAACAAATATGGCGTCACAAAAAAAAAAAACCGGTATGAGGTTGTTGATGTTCAAGTGCATGTATAGGGGGTCATGCACAAACACTAAACCACTCGAGCAATCAAAAAATTTTTTTTTTGACAAAATTGAAAAAACCCCCACCCCGGCATCATGAGAATTTCAAGTGACGTCATACATGCAGAAATCAACAAATATGGCGTCACAAAAAAAAAAACCGGTATGAGGTTGTTGATGTTCAAGTGCATGTATAGGGGGTCATGCACAAACACTAAACCACTCGAGCAATCAAAAAATTTTTTTTTGACAAAATTGAAAAAACCCCCACCCCGGCATCATGAGAATTTCAAGTGACGTCATACATGCAGAAATCAACAAATATGGCGTCACAAAAAAAAAAACCGGTATGAGGTTGTTGATGTTCAAGTGCATGTATAGGGGGTCATGCACAAACACTAAACCACTCGAGCAATCAAAAAATTTTTTTTTTGACAAAATTGAAAAACCCCCACCCCGGCATCATGAGAATTTCAAGTGACGTCATACATGCAGAAATCAACAAATATGGCGTCACAAAAAAAAAAACCGGTATGAGGTTGTTGATGTTCAAGTGCATGTATAGGGGGTCATGCACAAACACTAAACCACTCGAGCAATCAAAAATTTTTTTTTTGACAAAATTGAAAAAACCCCCACCCCGGCATCATGAGAATTTCAAGTGACGTCATACATGCAGAAATCAACAAATATGGCGTCACAAAAAAAAAAACCGGTATGAGGTTGTTGATGTTCAAGTGCATGTATAGGGGGTCATGCACAAACACTAAACCACTCGAGCAATCGAAAAATTTTTTTTTTGACAAAATTGAAAAAATCCCCACCCCGGCATCATGAGAATTTCAAGTGACGTCATACATGCAGAAATCAACAAATATGGCGGCACAAAAACAAAAAACCGGTATGAGGTTGTTGATGTTCAGAGTGCATGTATAGGGGGTCATGCACAAAAACTAAACCACTCGAGCAATGAAAAATTTTTTTTTGACAAAATTGAAAAAAATCCCCACCCCGGCATCATGAGAATTTCAAGTGACGTCATACATGCAGAAATCAACAAATATGGCGGCACAAAAAACAAAAAATCGGTATGAGGTTGTTGATGTTCAAGTGCATGTATAGGGGGTCATGCACAAAAACTAAACCACTCGAGCAATTGAAAAATTTTTTTTTTGACAAAATTGAAAAAAATCCCCACCCCGGCATCATGAGAATTTCAAGTGACGTCATACATGCAGAAATCAACAAATATGGCGGCACAAAAAAAAAAATCGGTATGAGGTTGTTGATGTTCAAGTGCATGTATAGGGGGTCATGCACAAAAACTAAACCACTCGAGCAATTGAAAAATTTTTTTTTTGACAAAATTGAAAAAAATCCCCACCCCGGCATCATGAGAATTTCAAGTGACGTCATACATGCAGAAATCAACAAATATGGCGGCACAAAAAAAAAAATCGGTATGAGGTTGTTGATGTTCAAGTGCATGTATAGGGGGTCATGCACAAAAACTAAACCACTCGAGCAATTGAAAAATTTTTTTTTTGACAAAATTGAAAAAAATCCCCACCCCGGCATCATGAGAATTTCAAGTGACGTCATACATGCAGAAATCAACAAATATGGCGGCACAAAAAACAAAAAATCGGTATGAGGTTGTTGATGTTCAAGTGCATGTATAGGGGGTCATGCACAAAAACTAAACCACTCGAGCAATTGAAAAATTTTTTTTTTGACAAAATTGAAAAAAATCCCCACCCCCGGCATCATGAGAATTTCAAGTGACGTCATACATGCAGAAATCAACAAATATGGCGGCACAAAAAACAAAAAATCGGTATGAGGTTGTTGATGTTCAAGTGCATGTATAGGGGGTCATGCACAAAAACTAAACCACTCGAGCAATTGAAAAATTTTTTTTTTTGACAAAATTGAAAAAAATCCCCACCCCGGCATCATGAGAATTTCAAGTGACGTCATACATGCAGAAATCAACAAATATGGCGGCACAAAAAACAAAAAATCGGTATGAGGTTGTTGATGTTCAAGTGCATGTATAGGGGGTCATGCACAAAAACTAAACCACTCGAGCAATTGAAAAATTTTTTTTTTGACAAAATTGAAAAAAATCCCCACCCCGGCATCATGAGAATTTCAAGTGACGTCATACATGCAGAAATCAACAAATATGGCGGCACAAAAAACAAAAAATCGGTATGAGGTTGTTGATGTTCAAGTGCATGTATAGGGGGTCATGCACAAAAACTAAACCACTCGAGCAATTGAAAAATTTTTTTTTTGACAAAATTGAAAAAAATCCCCACCCCGGCATCATGAGAATTTCAAGTGACGTCATACATGCAGAAATCAACAAATATGGCGGCACAAAAAACAAAAAATCGGTATGAGGTTGTTGATGTTCAAGTGCATGTATAGGGGGTCATGCACAAAAACTAAACCACTCGAGCAATTGAAAAATTTTTTTTTTGACAAAATTGAAAAAAATCCCCACCCCGGCATCATGAGAATTTCAAGTGACGTCATACATGCAGAAATCAACAAATATGGCGGCACAAAAAACAAAAAATCGGTATGAGGTTGTTGATGTTCAAGTGCATGTATAGGGGGTCATGCACAAAAACTAAACCACTCGAGCAATTGAAAAATTTTTTTTTTGACAAAATTGAAAAAAATCCCCACCCCGGCATCATGAGAATTTCAAGTGACGTCATACATGCAGAAATCAACAAATATGGCGGCACAAAAAACAAAAAATCGGTATGAGGTTGTTGATGTTCAAGTGCATGTATAGGGGGTCATGCACAAAAACTAAACCACTCGAGCAATTGAAAAATTTTTTTTTTGACAAAATTGAAAAAAATCCCCACCCCGGCATCATGAGAATTTCAAGTGACGTCATACATGCAGAAATCAACAAATATGGCGGCACAAAAAACAAAAAATCGGTATGAGGTTGTTGATGTTCAAGTGCATGTATAGGGGGTCATGCACAAAAACTAAACCACTCGAGCAATTGAAAAATTTTTTTTTTGACAAAATTGAAAAAAATCCCCACCCCGGCATCATGAGAATTTCAAGTGACGTCATACATGCAGAAATCAACAAATATGGCGGCACAAAAAACAAAAAATCGGTATGAGGTTGTTGATGTTCAAGTGCATGTATAGGGGGTCATGCACAAAAACTAAACCACTCGAGCAATTGAAAAATTTTTTTTTTGACAAAATTGAAAAAAATCCCCACCCCGGCATCATGAGAATTTCAAGTGACGTCATACATGCAGAAATCAACAAATATGGCGGCACAAAAAACAAAAAATCGGTATGAGGTTGTTGATGTTCAAGTGCATGTATAGGGGGTCATGCACAAAAACTAAACCACTCGAGCAATTGAAAAATTTTTTTTTTGACAAAATTGAAAAAAATCCCCACCCCGGCATCATGAGAATTTCAAGTGACGTCATACATGCAGAAATCAACAAATATGGCGGCACAAAAAACAAAAAATCGGTATGAGGTTGTTGATGTTCAAGTGCATGTATAGGGGGTCATGCACAAAAACTAAACCACTCGAGCAATTGAAAAATTTTTTTTTTGACAAAATTGAAAAAAATCCCCACCCCGGCATCATGAGAATTTCAAGTGACGTCATACATGCAGAAATCAACAAATATGGCGGCACAAAAAACAAAAAATCGGTATGAGGTTGTTGATGTTCAAGTGCATGTATAGGGGGTCATGCACAAAAACTAAACCACTCGAGCAATTGAAAAATTTTTTTTTTGACAAAATTGAAAAAAATCCCCACCCCGGCATCATGAGAATTTCAAGTGACGTCATACATGCAGAAATCAACAAATATGGCGGCACAAAAAACAAAAAATCGGTATGAGGTTGTTGATGTTCAAGTGCATGTATAGGGGGTCATGCACAAAAACTAAACCACTCGAGCAATTGAAAAATTTTTTTTTTGACAAAATTGAAAAAAATCCCCACCCCGGCATCATGAGAATTTCAAGTGACGTCATACATGCAGAAATCAACAAATATGGCGGCACAAAAAACAAAAAATCGGTATGAGGTTGTTGATGTTCAAGTGCATGTATAGGGGGTCATGCACAAAAACTAAACCACTCGAGCAATTGAAAAATTTTTTTTTTGACAAAATTGAAAAAAATCCCCACCCCGGCATCATGAGAATTTCAAGTGACGTCATACATGCAGAAATCAACAAATATGGCGGCACAAAAAAAAAAATCGGTATGAGGTTGTTGATGTTCAAGTGCATGTATAGGGGGTCATGCACAAAAACTAAACCACTCGAGCAATTGAAAAATTTTTTTTTTGACAAAATTGAAAAAAATCCCCACCCCGGCATCATGAGAATTTCAAGTGACGTCATACATGCAGAAATCAACAAATATGGCGGCACAAAAACAAAAAATCGGTATGAGGTTGTTGATGTTCAAGTGCATGTATAGGGGGTCATGCACAAAAACTAAACCACTCGAGCAATTGAAAAATTTTTTTTTTGACAAAATTGAAAAAAATCCCCACCCCGGCATCATGAGAATTTCAAGTGACGTCATACATGCAGAAATCAACAAATATGGCGGCACAAAAAACAAAAAATCGGTATGAGGTTGTTGATGTTCAAGTGCATGTATAGGGGGTCATGCACAAAAACTAAACCACTCGAGCAATTGAAAAATTTTTTTTTTGACAAAATTGAAAAAAATCCCCACCCCGGCATCATGAGAATTTCAAGTGACGTCATACATGCAGAAATCAACAAATATGGCGGCACAAAAAACAAAAAATCGGTATGAGGTTGTTGATGTTCAAGTGCATGTATAGGGGGTCATGCACAAAAACTAAACCACTCGAGCAATTGAAAAATTTTTTTTTTGACAAAATTGAAAAAAATCCCCACCCCGGCATCATGAGAATTTCAAGTGACGTCATACATGCAGAAATCAACAAATATGGCGGCACAAAAAACAAAAAATCGGTATGAGGTTGTTGATGTTCAAGTGCATGTATAGGGGGTCATGCACAAAAACTAAACCACTCGAGCAATTGAAAAATTTTTTTTTTGACAAAATTGAAAAAAATCCCCACCCCGGCATCATGAGAATTTCAAGTGACGTCATACATGCAGAAATCAACAAATATGGCGGCACAAAAAACAAAAAATCGGTATGAGGTTGTTGATGTTCAAGTGCATGTATAGGGGGTCATGCACAAAAACTAAACCACTCGAGCAATTGAAAAATTTTTTTTTGACAAAATTGAAAAAAATCCCCACCCCGGCATCATGAGAATTTCAAGTGACGTCATACATGCAGAAATCAACAAATATGGCGGCACAAAAAACAAAAAATCGGTATGAGGTTGTTGATGTTCAAGTGCATGTATAGGGGGTCATGCACAAAAACTAAACCACTCGAGCAATTGAAAAATTTTTTTTTTGACAAAATTGAAAAAATCCCCACCCCGGCATCATGAGAATTTCAAGTGACGTCATACATGCAGAAATCAACAAATATGGCGGCACAAAAAACAAAAAATCGGTATGAGGTTGTTGATGTTCAAGTGCATGTATAGGGGGTCATGCACAAAAACTAAACCACTCGAGCAATTGAAAAATTTTTTTTTTGACAAAATTGAAAAAAATCCCCACCCCGGCATCATGAGAATTTCAAGTGACGTCATACATGCAGAAATCAACAAATATGGCGGCACAAAAAACAAAAAACTCGGTATGAGGTTGTTGATGTTCAAGTGCATGTATAGGGGGTCATGCACAAAAACTAAACCACTCGAGCAATTGAAAAATTTTTTTTTTGACAAAATTGAAAAAAATCCCCACCCCGGCATCATGAGAATTTCAAGTGACGTCATACATGCAGAAATCAACAAATATGGCGGCACAAAAAACAAAAAATCGGTATGAGGTTGTTGATGTTCAAGTGCATGTATAGGGGGTCATGCACAAAAACTAAACCACTCGAGCAATTGAAAAAATTTTTTTTTTGACAAAATTGAAAAAAATCCCCACCCCGGCATCATGAGAATTTCAAGTGACGTCATACATGCAGAAATCAACAAATATGGCGGCACAAAAAACAAAAAATCGGTATGAGGTTGTTGATGCTCAAGTGCATGTATAGGGGGTCATGCACAAAAACTAAACCACTCGAGCAATTGAAAAATTTTTTTTTTGACAAAATTGAAAAAAATCCCCACCCCGGCATCATGAGAATTTCAAGTGACGTCATACATGCAGAAATCAACAAATATGGCGGCACAAAAAACAAAAAATCGGTATGAGGTTGTTGATGTTCAAGTGCATGTATAGGGGGTCATGCACAAAAACTAAACCACTCGAGCAATTGAAAAATTTTTTTTTTGACAAAATTGAAAAAAATCCCCACCCCGGCATCATGAGAATTTCAAGTGACGTCATACATGCAGAAATCAACAAATATGGCGGCACAAAAAACAAAAAATCGGTATGAGGTTGTTGATGTTCAAGTGCATGTATAGGGGGTCATGCACAAAAACTAAACCACTCGAGCAATTGAAAAATTTTTTTTTTGACAAAATTGAAAAAAATCCCCACCCCGGCATCATGAGAATTTCAAGTGACGTCATACATGCAGAAATCAACAAATATGGCGGCACAAAAAACAAAAAACATCGGTATGAGGTTGTTGATGTTCAAGTGCATGTATAGGGGGTCATGCACAAAAACTAAACCACTCGAGCAATTGAAAAATTTTTTTTTTGACAAAATTGAAAAAAATCCCCACCCCGGCATCATGAGAATTTCAAGTGACGTCATACATGCAGAAATCAACAAATATGGCGGCACAAAAAACAAAAAATCGGTATGAGGTTGTTGATGTTCAAGTGCATGTATAGGGGGTCATGCACAAAAACTAAACCACTCGAGCAATTGAAAAATTTTTTTTTTGACAAAATTGAAAAAAATCCCCACCCCGGCATCATGAGAATTTCAAGTGACGTCATACATGCAGAAATCAACAAATATGGCGGCACAAAAAACAAAAAATCGGTATGAGGTTGTTGATGTTCAAGTGCATGTATAGGGGGTCATGCACAAAAACTAAACCACTCGAGCAATTGAAAAATTTTTTTTTTGACAAAATTGAAAAAAATCCCCACCCCGGCATCATGAGAATTTCAAGTGACGTCATACATGCAGAAATCAACAAATATGGCGGCACACAAAAACAAAAAATCGGTATGAGGTTGTTGATGTTCAAGTGCATGTATAGGGGGTCATGCACAAAAACTAAACCACTCGAGCAATTGAAAAATTTTTTTTTTGACAAAATTGAAAAAAATCCCCACCCCGGCATCATGAGAATTTCAAGTGACGTCATACATGCAGAAATCAACAAATATGGCGGCACAAAAAACAAAAAATCGGTATGAGGTTGTTGATGTTCAAGTGCATGTATAGGGGGTCATGCACAAAAACTAAACCACTCGAGCAATTGAAAAATTTTTTTTTTGACAAAATTGAAAAAAATCCCCACCCCGGCATCATGAGAATTTCAAGTGACGTCATACATGCAGAAATCAACAAATATGGCGGCACAAAAAACAAAAAATCGGTATGAGGTTGTTGATGTTCAAGTGCATGTATAGGGGGTCATGCACAAAAACTAAACCACTCGAGCAATTGAAAAATTTTTTTTTTGACAAAATTGAAAAAAATCCCCACCCCGGCATCATGAGAATTTCAAGTGACGTCATACATGCAGAAATCAACAAATATGGCGGCACAAAAAACAAAAAATCGGTATGAGGTTGTTGATGTTCAAGTGCATGTATAGGGGGTCATGCACAAAAACTAAACCACTCGAGCAATTGAAAATTTTTTTTTTGACAAAATTGAAAAAAATCCCCACCCCGGCATCATGAGAATTTCAAGTGACGTCATACATGCAGAAATCAACAAATATGGCGGCACAAAAAACAAAAAATCGGTATGAGGTTGTTGATGTTCAAGTGCATGTATAGGGGGTCATGCACAAAAACTAAACCACTCGAGCAATTGAAAAATTTTTTTTTTGACAAAATTGAAAAAAATCCCCACCCCGGCATCATGAGAATTTCAAGTGACGTCATACATGCAGAAATCAACAAATATGGCGGCACAAAAAACAAAAAATCGGTATGAGGTTGTTGATGTTCAAGTGCATGTATAGGGGGTCATGCACAAAAACTAAACCACTCGAGCAATTGAAAAATTTTTTTTTTGACAAAATTGAAAAAAATCCCCACCCCGGCATCATGAGAATTTCAAGTGACGTCATACATGCAGAAATCAACAAATATGGCGGCACAAAAAACAAAAAATCGGTATGAGGTTGTTGATGCTCAAGTGCATGTATAGGGGGTCATGCACAAAAACTAAACCACTCGAGCAATTGAAAAATTTTTTTTTTGACAAAATTGAAAAAAATCCCCACCCCGGCATCATGAGAATTTCAAGTGACGTCATACATGCAGAAATCAACAAATATGGCGGCACAAAAAACAAAAAATCGGTATGAGGTTGTTGATGTTCAAGTGCATGTATAGGGGGTCATGCACAAAAACTAAACCACTCGAGCAATTGAAAAATTTTTTTTTTGACAAAATTGAAAAAAATCCCCACCCCGGCATCATGAGAATTTCAAGTGACGTCATACATGCAGAAATCAACAAATATGGCGGCACAAAAAACAAAAAATCGGTATGAGGTTGTTGATGTTCAAGTGCATGTATAGGGGGTCATGCACAAAAACTAAACCACTCGAGCAATTGAAAAATTTTTTTTTTGACAAAATTGAAAAAAATCCCCACCCCGGCATCATGAGAATTTCAAGTGACGTCATACATGCAGAAATCAACAAATATGGCGGCACAAAAAACAAAAAATCGGTATGAGGTTGTTGATGTTCAAGTGCATGTATAGGGGGTCATGCACAAAAACTAAACCACTCGAGCAATTGAAAAATTTTTTTTTTGACAAAATTGAAAAAAATCCCCACCCCGGCATCATGAGAATTTCAAGTGACGTCATACATGCAGAAATCAACAAATATGGCGGCACAAAAAACAAAAAATCGGTATGAGGTTGTTGATGTTCAAGTGCATGTATAGGGGGTCATGCACAAAAACTAAACCACTCGAGCAATTGAAAAATTTTTTTTTTGACAAAATTGAAAAAAATCCCCACCCCGGCATCATGAGAATTTCAAGTGACGTCATACATGCAGAAATCAACAAATATGGCGGCACAAAAACAAAAAATCGGTATGAGGTTGTTGATGTTCAAGTGCATGTATAGGGGGTCATGCACAAAAACTAAACCACTCGAGCAATTGAAAAATTTTTTTTTTGACAAAATTGAAAAAAATCCCCACCCCGGCATCATGAGAATTTCAAGTGACGTCATACATGCAGAAATCAACAAATATGGCGGCACAAAAAACAAAAAATCGGTATGAGGTTGTTGATGTTCAAGTGCATGTATAGGGGGTCATGCACAAAAACTAAACCACTCGAGCAATTGAAAAATTTTTTTTTTGACAAAATTGAAAAAAATCCCCACCCCGGCATCATGAGAATTTCAAGTGACGTCATACATGCAGAAATCAACAAATATGGCGGCACAAAAAACAAAAAATCGGTATGAGGTTGTTGATGTTCAAGTGCATGTATAGGGGGTCATGCACAAAAACTAAACCACTCGAGCAATTGAAAAATTTTTTTTTTGACAAAATTGAAAAAAATCCCCACCCCGGCATCATGAGAATTTCAAGTGACGTCATACATGCAGAAATCAACAAATATGGCGGCACAAAAAACAAAAAATCGGTATGAGGTTGTTGATGTTCAAGTGCATGTATAGGGGGTCATGCACAAAAACTAAACCACTCGAGCAATTGAAAAATTTTTTTTTTGACAAAATTGAAAAAAATCCCCACCCCGGCATCATGAGAATTTCAAGTGACGTCATACATGCAGAAATCAACAAATATGGCGGCACAAAAAACAAAAAATCGGTATGAGGTTGTTGATGTTCAAGTGCATGTATAGGGGGTCATGCACAAAAACTAAACCACTCGAGCAATTGAAAAATTTTTTTTTTGACAAAATTGAAAAAAATCCCCACCCCGGCATCATGAGAATTTCAAGTGACGTCATACATGCAGAAATCAACAAATATGGCGGCACAAAAAACAAAAAATCGGTATGAGGTTGTTGATGTTCAAGTGCATGTATAGGGGGTCATGCACAAAAACTAAACCACTCGAGCAATTGAAAAATTTTTTTTTTGACAAAATTGAAAAAAATCCCCACCCCGGCATCATGAGAATTTCAAGTGACGTCATACATGCAGAAATCAACAAATATGGCGGCACAAAAAACAAAAAATCGGTATGAGGTTGTTGATGTTCAAGTGCATGTATAGGGGGTCATGCACAAAAACTAAACCACTCGAGCAATTGAAAAATTTTTTTTTTGACAAAATTGAAAAAAATCCCCACCCCGGCATCATGAGAATTTCAAGTGACGTCATACATGCAGAAATCAACAAATATGGCGGCACAAAAAACAAAAAATCGGTATGAGGTTGTTGATGTTCAAGTGCATGTATAGGGGGTCATGCACAAAAACTAAACCACTCGAGCAATTGAAAAATTTTTTTTTTGACAAAATTGAAAAAAATCCCCACCCCGGCATCATGAGAATTTCAAGTGACGTCATACATGCAGAAATCAACAAATATGGCGGCACAAAAAACAAAAAATCGGTATGAGGTTGTTGATGTTCAAGTGCATGTATAGGGGGTCATGCACAAAAACTAAACCACTCGAGCAATTGAAAAATTTTTTTTTTGACAAAATTGAAAAAAATCCCCACCCCGGCATCATGAGAATTTCAAGTGACGTCATACATGCAGAAATCAACAAATATGGCGGCACAAAAAACAAAAAATCGGTATGAGGTTGTTGATGTTCAAGTGCATGTATAGGGGGTCATGCACAAAAACTAAACCACTCGAGCAATTGAAAAATTTTTTTTTTGACAAAATTGAAAAAAATCCCCACCCCGGCATCATGAGAATTTCAAGTGACGTCATACATGCAGAAATCAACAAATATGGCGGCACAAAAAACAAAAAATCGGTATGAGGTTGTTGATGTTCAAGTGCATGTATAGGGGGTCATGCACAAAAACTAAACCACTCGAGCAATTGAAAAATTTTTTTTTTGACAAAATTGAAAAAAATCCCCACCCCGGCATCATGAGAATTTCAAGTGACGTCATACATGCAGAAATCAACAAATATGGCGGCACAAAAAACAAAAAATCGGTATGAGGTTGTTGATGTTCAAGTGCATGTATAGGGGGTCATGCACAAAAACTAAACCACTCGAGCAATTGAAAAATTTTTTTTTTGACAAAATTGAAAAAAATCCCCACCCCGGCATCATGAGAATTTCAAGTGACGTCATACATGCAGAAATCAACAAATATGGCGGCACAAAAAACAAAAAATCGGTATGAGGTTGTTGATGTTCAAGTGCATGTATAGGGGGTCATGCACAAAAACTAAACCACTCGAGCAATTGAAAAATTTTTTTTTTGACAAAATTGAAAAAAATCCCCACCCCGGCATCATGAGAATTTCAAGTGACGTCATACATGCAGAAATCAACAAATATGGCGGCACAAAAAACAAAAAATCGGTATGAGGTTGTTGATGTTCAAGTGCATGTATAGGGGGTCATGCACAAAAACTAAACCACTCGAGCAATTGAAAAATTTTTTTTTTGACAAAATTGAAAAAAATCCCCACCCCGGCATCATGAGAATTTCAAGTGACGTCATACATGCAGAAATCAACAAATATGGCGGCACAAAAAACAAAAAATCGGTATGAGGTTGTTGATGTTCAAGTGCATGTATAGGGGGTCATGCACAAAAACTAAACCACTCGAGCAATTGAAAAATTTTTTTTTTTGACAAAATTGAAAAAAATCCCCACCCCGGCATCATGAGAATTTCAAGTGACGTCATACATGCAGAAATCAACAAATATGGCGGCACAAAAAACAAAAAATCGGTATGAGGTTGTTGATGTTCAAGTGCATGTATAGGGGGTCATGCACAAAAACTAAACCACTCGAGCAATTGAAAAATTTTTTTTTTGACAAAATTGAAAAAAATCCCCACCCCGGCATCATGAGAATTTCAAGTGACGTCATACATGCAGAAATCAACAAATATGGCGGCACAAAAAACAAAAAATCGGTATGAGGTTGTTGATGTTCAAGTGCATGTATAGGGGGTCATGCACAAAAACTAAACCACTCGAGCAATTGAAAAATTTTTTTTTTGACAAAATTGAAAAAAATCCCCACCCCGGCATCATGAGAATTTCAAGTGACGTCATACATGCAGAAATCAACAAATATGGCGGCACAAAAAACAAAAAATCGGTATGAGGTTGTTGATGTTCAAGTGCATGTATAGGGGGTCATGCACAAAAACTAAACCACTCGAGCAATTGAAAAATTTTTTTTTTGACAAAATTGAAAAAAATCCCCACCCCGGCATCATGAGAATTTCAAGTGACGTCATACATGCAGAAATCAACAAATATGGCGGCACAAAAAACAAAAAATCGGTATGAG
Source organism: Drosophila kokeensis (assembly GCA_035042145.1). Lineage (NCBI taxonomy): Eukaryota > Metazoa > Arthropoda > Insecta > Diptera > Drosophilidae > Drosophila > Drosophila kokeensis. Next base: position 5,592 of record JAWNLT010000673.1, on the reverse strand, counting down.
GTTGTTGATGTTCAAGTGCATGTATAGGGGGTCATGCACAAAAACTAAACCACTCGAGCAATTGAAAAATTTTTTTTTTGACAAAATTGAAAAAAATTCCCACCCCGGCATCATGAGAATTTCAAGTGACGTCATACATGCAGAAATCAACAAATATGGCGGCACAAAAAACAAAAAATCGGTATGAGGTTGTTGATGTTCAAGTGCATGTATAGGGGGTCATGCACAAAAACTAAACCACTCGAGCAATTGAAAAATTTTTTTTTTGACAAAATTGAAAAAAATCCCCACCCCGGCATCATGAGAATTTCAAGTGACGTCATACATGCAGAAATCAACAAATATGGCGGCACAAAAAACAAAAAATCGGTATGAGGTTGTTGATGTTCAAGTGCATGTATAGGGGGTCATGCACAAAAACTAAACCACTCGAGCAATTGAAAAATTTTTTTTTTGACAAAATTGAAAAAAATCCCCACCCCGGCATCATGAGAATTTCAAGTGACGTCATACATGCAGAAATCAACAAATATGGCGGCACAAAAAACAAAAAATCGGTATGAGGTTGTTGATGTTCAAGTGCATGTATAGGGGGTCATGCACAAAAACTAAACCACTCGAGCAATTGAAAAATTTTTTTTTTGACAAAATTGAAAAAAATCCCCACCCCGGCATCATGAGAATTTCAAGTGACGTCATACATGCAGAAATCAACAAATATGGCGGCACAAAAAAAAAAAACATCGGTATGAGGTTGTTGATGTTCAAGTGCATGTATAGGGGGTCATGCACAAAAACTAAACCACTCGAGCAATTGAAAAATTTTTTTTTTGACAAAATTGAAAAAAATCCCCACCCCGGCATCATGAGAATTTCAAGTGACGTCATACATGCAGAAATCAACAAATATGGCGGCACAAAAAACAAAAAATCGGTATGAGGTTGTTGATGTTCAAGTGCATGTATAGGGGGTCATGCACAAAAACTAAACCACTCGAGCAATTGAAAAATTTTTTTTTTGACAAAATTGAAAAAAATCCCCACCCCGGCATCATGAGAATTTCAAGTGACGTCATACATGCAGAAATCAACAAATATGGCGTCACAAAAAACAAAAAACCGGTATGAGGTTGTTGATGTTCAAGTGCATGTATAGGGGGTCATGCACAAACACTAAACCACTCGAGCAATCGAAAAATTTTTTTTTTGACAAAATTGAAAAAAATCCCCACCCCGGCATCATGAGAATTTCAAGTGACGTCATACATGCAGAAATCAACAAATATGGCGGCACAAAAACAAAAAACCGGTATGAGGTTGTTGATGTTCAAGTGCATGTATAGGGGGTCATGCACAAACACTAAACCACTCGAGCAATTGAAAAATTTTTTTTTTGACAAAATTGAAAAAAATCCCCACCCCGGCATCATGAGAATTTCAAGTGACGTCATACATGCAGAAATCAACAAATATGGCGGCACAAAAAACAAAAACTCGGTATGAGGTTGTTGATGTTCAAGTGCATGTATAGGGGGTCATGCACAAACACTAAACCACTCGAGCAATCGAAAAATTTTTTTTTTTGACAAAATTGAAAAAACTCCCCACCCCGGCATCATGAGAATTTCAAGTGACGTCATACATGCAGAAATCAACAAATATGGCGTCACAAAAACAAAAAATCGGTATGAGGTTGTTGATGTTCAAGTGCATGTATAGGGGGTCATGCACAAACACTAAACCACTCGAGCAATCGAAAAATTTTTTTTTTGACAAAATTGAAAAAACTCCCCACCCCGGCATCATGAGAATTTCAAGTGACGTCATACATGCAGAAATCAACAAATATGGCGGCACAAAAAACAAAAAACCGGTATGAGGTTGTTGATGTTCAAGTGCATGTATAGGGGGTCATGCACAAACACTAAACCACTCGAGCAATTGAAAAATTTTTTTTTTGACAAAATTGAAAAAAATCCCCACCCCGGCATCATGAGAATTTCAAGTGACGTCATACATGCAGAAATCAACAAATATGGCGGCACAAAAAACAAAAAATCGGTATGAGGTTGTTGATGTTCAAGTGCATGTATAGGGGGTCATGCACAAACACTAAACCACTCGAGCAATCGAAAAATTTTTTTTTTGACAAAATTGAAAAAAATCCCCACCCCGGCATCATGAGAATTTCAAGTGACGTCATACATGCAGAAATCAACAAATATGGCGGCACAAAAAAAAAAAACCGGTATGAGGTTGTTGATGTTCAAGTGCATGTATAGGGGGTCATGCACAAACACTAAACCACTCGAGCAATCGAAAAATTTTTTTTTTGACAAAATTGAAAAAACCCCACCCCGGCATCATGAGAATTTCAAGTGACGTCATACATGCAGAAATCAACAAATATGGCGTCACAAAAAAAAAAAACCGGTATGAGGTTGTTGATGTTCAAGTGCATGTATAGGGGGTCATGCACAAACACTAAACCACTCGAGCAATCAAAAAATTTTTTTTTGACAAAATTGAAAAAACCCCACCCCGGCATCATGAGAATTTCAAGTGACGTCATACATGCAGAAATCAACAAATATGGCGTCACAAAAAAAAAAAACCGGTATGAGGTTGTTGATGTTCAAGTGCATGTATAGGGGGTCATGCACAAAAACTAAACCACTCGAGCAATTGAAAAATTTTTTTTTTGACAAAATTGAAAAAAATCCCCACCCCGGCATCATGAGAATTTCAAGTGACGTCATACATGCAGAAATCAACAAATATGGCGGCACAAAAAACAAAAAATGGTTGTGAGGTTGTTGATGCTCAAGTGCATGTATAGGGGGTCATGCACAAAAACTAAACCACTCGAGCAATTGAAATTTTTTTTTAAAAATTGAAAAAACCCCACCCCGGCATCATGAGAATTTCAAGTGACGTCATACATGCAGAAATCAACAAATATGGCGTCACAAAAAAAAAAACCGGTATGAGGTTGTTGATGTTCAAGTGCATGTATAGGGGGTCATGCACAAACACTAAACCACTCGAGCAATCAAAAAATTTTTTTTTTGACAAAATTGAAAAACCCCCACCCCGGCATCATGGAGAATTTCAAGTGACGTCATACATGCAGAAATCAACAAATATGGCGTCACAAAAAAAAAAAACCGGTATGAGGTTGTTGATGTTCAAGTGCATGTATAGGGGGTCATGCACAAACACTAAACCACTCGAGCAATCAAAAATTTTTTTTTTGACAAAATTGAAAAAACCCCCACCCCGGCATCATGAGAATTTCAAGTGACGTCATACATGCAGAAATCAACAAATATGGCGTCACAAAAAAAAAAAACCGGTATGAGGTTGTTGATGTTCAAGTGCATGTATAGGGGGTCATGCACAAACACTAAACCACTCGAGCAATCAAAAATTTTTTTTTTGACAAAATTGAAAAAACCCCCACCCCGGCATCATGAGAATTTCAAGTGACGTCATACATGCAGAAATCAACAAATATGGCGTCACAAAAAAAAAAAACCGGTATGAGGTTGTTGATGTTCAAGTGCATGTATAGGGGGTCATGCACAAACACTAAACCACTCGAGCAATCAAAAAATTTTTTTTTTGACAAAATTGAAAAAACCCCCACCCCGGCATCATGAGAATTTCAAGTGACGTCATACATGCAGAAATCAACAAATATGGCGTCACAAAAAAAAAAACCGGTATGAGGTTGTTGATGTTCAAGTGCATGTATAGGGGGTCATGCACAAACACTAAACCACTCGAGCAATCAAAAAATTTTTTTTTTGACAAAATTGAAAAACCCCCACCCCGGCATCATGAGAATTTCAAGTGACGTCATACATGCAGAAATCAACAAATATGGCGTCACAAAAAAAAAAACCGGTATGAGGTTGTTGATGTTCAAGTGCATGTATAGGGGGTCATGCACAAACACTAAACCACTCGAGCAATCAAAAAATTTTTTTTTTGACAAAATTGAAAAAACCCCCACCCCGGCATCATGAGAATTTCAAGTGACGTCATACATGCAGAAATCAACAAATATGGCGTCACAAAAAAAAAAACCGGTATGAGGTTGTTGATGTTCAAGTGCATGTATAGGGGGTCATGCACAAACACTAAACCACTCGAGCAATCAAAAAATTTTTTTTTTGACAAAATTGAAAAACCCCCACCCCGGCATCATGAGAATTTCAAGTGACGTCATACATGCAGAAATCAACAAATATGGCGTCACAAAAAAAAAAAACCGGTATGAGGTTGTTGATGTTCAAGTGCATGTATAGGGGGTCATGCACAAACACTAAACCACTCGAGCAATCAAAAAATTTTTTTTTTGACAAAATTGAAAAAACCCCCACCCCGGCATCATGAGAATTTCAAGTGACGTCATACATGCAGAAATCAACAAATATGGCGTCACAAAAAAAAAAAACCGGTATGAGGTTGTTGATGTTCAAGTGCATGTATAGGGGGTCATGCACAAACACTAAACCACTCGAGCAATCAAAAAATTTTTTTTTTGACAAAATTGAAAAAACCCCCACCCCGGCATCATGAGAATTTCAAGTGACGTCATACATGCAGAAATCAACAAATATGGCGTCACAAAAAAAAAAAACCGGTATGAGGTTGTTGATGTTCAAGTGCATGTATAGGGGGTCATGCACAAACACTAAACCACTCGAGCAATCAAAAAATTTTTTTTTTGACAAAATTGAAAAAACCCCCACCCCGGCATCATGAGAATTTCAAGTGACGTCATACATGCAGAAATCAACAAATATGGCGTCACAAAAAAAAAAACCGGTATGAGGTTGTTGATGTTCAAGTGCATGTATAGGGGGTCATGCACAAACACTAAACCACTCGAGCAATCAAAAAATTTTTTTTTTGACAAAATTGAAAAACCCCCACCCCGGCATCATGAGAATTTCAAGTGACGTCATACATGCAGAAATCAACAAATATGGCGTCACAAAAAAAAAAAACCGGTATGAGGTTGTTGATGTTCAAGTGCATGTATAGGGGGTCATGCACAAACACTAAACCACTCGAGCAATCAAAAAATTTTTTTTTTGACAAAATTGAAAAACCCCCACCCCGGCATCATGAGAATTTCAAGTGACGTCATACATGCAGAAATCAACAAATATGGCGTCACAAAAAAAAAAACCGGTATGAGGTTGTTGATGTTCAAGTGCATGTATAGGGGGTCATGCACAAACACTAAACCACTCGAGCAATCAAAAAATTTTTTTTTTGACAAAATTGAAAAACCCCCACCCCGGCATCATGAGAATTTCAAGTGACGTCATACATGCAGAAATCAACAAATATGGCGTCACAAAAAAAAAAAACCGGTATGAGGTTGTTGATGTTCAAGTGCATGTATAGGGGGTCATGCACAAACACTAAACCACTCGAGCAATCAAAAAATTTTTTTTTTGACAAAATTGAAAAACCCCCACCCCGGCATCATGAGAATTTCAAGTGACGTCATACATGCAGAAATCAACAAATATGGCGTCACAAAAAAAAAAACCGGTATGAGGTTGTTGATGT